>CM062813.1:197736709-198150502 GCA_031772625.1 Pinus tabuliformis
GAGCGAGATTGGACAAGTGCAGGTCATTCCTCAATGTGTCAATGCTCAGAAGCTTCCAAAATGACACTTGCCTCAGGGAATCGACTGTGATGAGTAAAGGTTCCAAATCTCCGAGTGGAAGCAAGAACCTCCAAGTGGACTCAAGAACTGAGAGAGGGAGAGGACACTAGTTAGATCTCAAGCTAACTCATCCTCTCTCCAAAACATCTATTATATGGATCTCACCTCCATGAGATCTAGAGGTGGAATTTTGTTATTGCAAAGAATTGATGTTGGTTTGAGACTGGAAACATTGGGTGCTTAATGCTTTGAAGGGAGCTGAAGAAAGAATTCCATTCTGCTGGGAAGGAGATGCTGGATTGGAGCCCTCTGGGTTGTATCTCTTCCTGAACCTTGTTATCAATCAATAAAGCTATCTTGGTTTTCTCCTATATACTGGTGTATTTGTAAGATTTCATTAGTGTATTTGATTTACTTCTAATCCTGAATCATTTGTGAATATGAATATCTGCCTTTGTGTTGTGTTCTTCTCTTGTCGCAAGTAGTTTTCTCTTGTCACAGGTAGCTGTTCTCTTGTGATCTCGTGGGAATCAAGTAGCTATTCTCTTGAGAAAGCGAGGAGGCAAGTAGCTGTGAACACCCAAAGAGAAGAGGATCTAGATCGAGGGACAAATGGAAGACAACGGTAAGTCTATCGATCTCCCTCTTTACATTTCATAAAGGAAGAAACCAAAATAGCTGTATCTGTTTGTTGCTAAGGCACTGTCACACCTTAGGTGGATAGGATCGTCCTGCATAGGCATTTTTCCCCACAACAAATTGGCGACTCCACTGGGGAGATTGCTTTAGTCATTTTATTTGTGTTTACATCATTGTTTGCTTCATAGACTCAACAGCAACAATCGAACTGCTTCTGCAAAGTAGACTGTTGCTGCCTTGATCCTTCACTGGGTTTTTTGTCTATGATCTGAACAATGGACTCACAAATGACTTGATGATCCTTTTGTGATAGTCTTTATTACCCTCTCAAAGCATCCCTCCGATTATACCTTGCTTTTGTTTCTGATTTGGCCTGAAACAGTTGATTTTTGAGCATTTTGTGACCCAGAACCCAGGAGAAACGAGAGTTTCTCCTTCAGCGCAACTGCTATGAAGGCAGTCTGCATTTCAACGCAGGTCCCGTGAGGGCTACCTACGCTAAATGTCAAGTCCTCAGTGTTGAGGTTGCGCTGAACCAGTTTGGCCTTGTGCAGCTGGGGTTCTCTGTTCTCTGTTGCCCTGTTTTGATCTCTGTTTTTTGCAGCCTTTAACCAGCATAGGTACCAGTCTGATAACTCCTTTTCTTTGCTTAGATTCTGCCTCCTTTTGTACAAAAAGACTGTGAGTGTTTTTATGTGTTTTTACATCATTTACAGTTTTCCTTTGCATGAGTGAAATAATCATCCTGTATCCCTTGATTCAGATCTGATTGATTGTGATCTTAGGAGAGAGTTCATTGGCTGTTTGCAGATTGATTATAGATTTACTTTTGCTTATTGGTTTGAATTTGTCTCTTTTAAGTGTGAAAACAAGTCTTTATTTCGAAAATCGTTAAGTAGTGTAATCTCTTCTACCCTCTCTGATTTCGAAAAAGTGAACTTGTTTGTATCTGTCATTTAAAAGCAAATTCAAAGTTGTACAAAAAGCTTTCTTTATAGGCATCTATACTAAGAAAGTGGAAAACAAACACCTGCATTGTGCATTTGCATTTTTATAAGTTTGCATGATTGATTTAGGAAAGAGTGCATTAGAGTGTGCTGATTGCTCTTTGAGAAATGATAGTGTCTTTCTTTTCCCTTAGTAGCTAGGATTTTCAAAGTTGAAAAGATTATAAAGCTTGCTTATCATCTTTAGACTGCATTTAGGAATTTGTATCATACATCTCGTGGTGAACCTTGATGGAAAACTTTAAAAAGATCAACTTAAAATAAACTGAATGAACCTAACAACGCTTTGTAACATAACACACAACATAGAGGTCTAGGCTAGAGACGTGTTCCGGCATCGTTAAGCCTAGTGACTGTCAATCTCGTGGAAGGTGGGTGATTCCTCCTGAGGGACGATAGCGCTAGTACGGATTGTGCTCTCACGTACCGTTGCGTATATATTGGGAGACCCCTATAGGAATATATCCTTTATCCTTAGGAAGCCGTGTCGGCCGCCCTACTGATCGCAATGCAGTGAACACAGCATTCACGAAGATCGACCGCCCGTACCTTAAAAAGTATTCTGCGGTTTTGCGAAAATTTGGCACACCCTCTGCCTAGAACTCCAGAGTAGTTTCTTTTGGCCTTTTTCAGACTCTATAACAGAAAAAGTCCATCCGAGCATTTGTCACTTCGGGCTCGTTAAAACATCGAAGGAGACTAGAGTCATCTTTAGCTTTTTCTCGGCTCTTTAAAAGTGAAAAAGCAAGTTGTGTCTAAAGCGTCGTTAACAATTTATTTTAAACGGAACAATCACCCTTTATTCCCGCGTTGATCTTTAGGTTGAAAAGATGGAGCACACCAACCAAGGAATTCCCCTTGGTGGAAATCCTAGTCCCTTCTCCTCTTGGGGAGATGTTGGTGCGCCCCATATGGCCACATTGTTGCTTCCAGGACTGACAATTGGCCTACCAGTCTGGCTCTTTTCAACCAATGTCATTCAGAACACCACCATTCCTGAACAGTCGAGTCAACAGTTAGATCAGACAAGAGTTGCCTCCCAGCCTTATACTTCATCTCCCTCTCCTCCTTCCTCTTCGCTTGACGGAACTGGTAAATCAAAAAGCCGAGTTCCTAAGGAGAAGAAGGAGAAGAAGAAGAAAGAGAAGAAGAAGAAGGAGCCTAAGGCGACGGGGGCAAACAAGTGTCATCTGACAAAAATCCACACACAGCACTCGCAAGGCCTAAATCGCCATGCGTCATATGCAAGGGAGACCACTTCCATAGAGATTGTCCCTGTATCCCCCGGATACTAAGAGACTGGTCCCCCCATTTGCACAATTCGGTAGCATCGACCTCTGATAGCCATGTCGACTGCTCACCGTCAACTAGTGGGAGTGAAGCCCCAGGACAGAGCGGGAAAGCTAAATTTCCCTGCAGACTGTGTGAAGGCGATCACGCCATCCACCGTTGTCCCTTCTTAGACGAGGCAAAAAGAGTTCTAGAAGATCGCCCGATTTTACGAGCGCAACTTCCTCCTGGATATCAAAGACTCCTGCCAAGTCCCTCGCTAGTTGAGAACCCGGCTAACCCGCCCAGGTGGTCATCCGAAGCACCTGTCATTGAAGATGAACCGTCTGAATCCATACTTGACGAAAGTCAAAAGGTTGAAACAAAAGTTGACCCGATTTTGCCTTCAGAGGATCTATCTTCGAATGACACCATCACAGAGGAGAATCAAGATGACACCGTCCAGATTCTCTTCATCAGCACTGACTCTGATGATCAAGGGGGCAATGCCACCATTCCTTTATCGCAGGAAGGAAGTTCATCAGAGCGCTATCTGGCCGTATACTCGGTCCCACCACCAAGCAACCTGGTTGTGTCCTTTGACTGGAACCAACTAGGCAGACCCCGCTTGCCAGCTAGCATACCATTCAGAATTATTGTCCAAATATAAAGAATGGTAATGGCTGGCACTATCATTGATGAGGGGGCATCTGTGAGTATCCTTTCCTCTATTGCTTGGAAAGCGCTTGGTTCGCCTGCGCTTTTACCTGAAATGAGAAATCTATCAGGCTTTGATAAAGGAACCAGTCGACCTTTAGGGATCCTCCCCAATGTGCCTATAACATTGAAAGGGAAGACCGTTCAATTGAACGTGATGGTCGTTCAAGGACCCTTGGATTATAACCTACTCCTTGGACGAGACTATATATATTGCATGGGAGCTATAGTCTCCTCACTCTTTAGAGTAATGTGTTTTCCACATGAAGGAAGAGTGGTCAAGCTCGTGGACCAACTTTCATTTCCCGGATCACGCATCGCAAATAGTCATATACCATCCCTAAATGGTCTATTCATGCAAGAAGTGTCTCAACCCACGGTCCGTCCTCCTGATGAGCGCGAGTAATCCGGGAGGATATGACTGGAACCCAGGGGGCATGCGTCCTGGCCTGCTTCGGCAGGAAAAATTTGGGTATAGGGTAGGTTTCCGCAGGAGAATATGACTAGTCCGTACCTCGTCCGTGGTTGGAAGAGGGGTTGTTCTAGAATAGGATTCTTTTGTCAAAGTTATGTGAGAGGGCGGGGCTCGTCACTCACCTTTGTTTATTTCGGTAGACATTGCCGAGGAAGTGTTTTGTTTGAAAGATTAACGAGACAATCTTTGGGTAACCTGAAAGAGGTAAGCCTCTCTCTTTAAAACAATTGTTTTGAAGGAAAAGAAGTAGAAGTAACCTTGAAATCGTACTTTATACCTGGGGGCATGCAAACCTTTTGGAGTGCAAGCAAAGAGCGGTTATTTATCTGTTTTTTGGGTTAGCTGTTTCCTAACTTGCATAAAGAAAGGATGCGGAGAAAAGCTTAGTGAGATAAAGCTCCATAAAAAATAGAATCTTGATGAGACACTCTTATCATATGACTGGGCATCGAGCAGTTTTAGCACAAAGTTCATGCTCGTTAAAAAATAAACGCAAGATCCGAGCAGTTTTAGCACGTAATTCATGCTCGTTAAAAAATAAACGTTAAATCAAGCAAATGTTTCCACCCGTGTTTAAGCTCGTTAAAAAATGAACTACCTGGTAAATAACCACTGTGAATGTAATATCATCAGCCATTAAAGCCTTGGTCGTGTTTGCACCGTCACCTCCACTTTTCATTTGGCCGATCGTTCACCACCATATGATTGTTTACCCATTTTGAGGAACAGCTGCGAAGAGTGATTTCACCTAGCCATCCTTGTGACACTGCCGTGATTGGAAAATTCCAACCTGTACCTGGAATCAGCTGCTAACCCTGTTTATCACTCGTTCCTCAAAAGACGAGTCTTCTTTAAGCTCTTTTCATCTGACTCGTAAAATATGAAAAGATTGTCGAGTTTTGGCCTTCCAACTCGTTAAAGTGACAGGAAGAGCTATCCCTCTCCTAGATTTTAATCTTTTTGGACCTGAGGGATTATTGCACAAAAAGATCGAGCGCTTGTTTTATTCGGCTCATTAAAACTATCGAAAACTCATTCCTTCTGTATTGTTTTATACTTTTTCGGACTTAAGGGATTAGATGACGAAAAAGGAATTTTGGAGTTGACTTTATGTACCTTTTCAGACTCTCTAAAAATGAAAAGGACCGAGTTATCCTTGTCGTTAGACTCGTTAAAATCATTAAATAGCGACAAACTTGTCTTTAGACGAGAAAGAGTTTCACTATCGCTAGGCTCGTTAAAACATAGCGATGGGCTTGCCCGAAGGGCAGGTTATAGAACAAGCATATGTTATCCTCCTCAAGCTTGACAAAAATAAAGAGGTACTCGTCAGCAATGACTGGGGAAAAATTGGGAGAAACTAAAGAAAACTTTGATGGTAGCAAGTCGCTCTTGAACATGACACTTTTCCTCCGTACCACATTCGGGTTGGGTTGTTTCATTCACCGGTCACATCCATGGTCTCGCCATACCATCCATAATTGGGGTAATGCTACCGATCCATCGCATCAGTGTCGCCATATGTTCAAGAGAAGTCGTTCAGAAAGAGTCAACCGGGTCCCATCCACTGCCATACATTATCCTTCATCCATTCATGACCGCCACCCTGAATCATATGTCACAGATCGTTTTCACCTCCATTAAAATCATTAGCTCCGTTCCGTGTCACTGATGTGGGATTCATCAAGGCCCTCCTTTGACGGATCGCTTCTTGTCGACATCAGCTCATTATCAAAGAAGTTGATCTAGGAACAACCCCTTCAGTGCTTTGAAGCTTGCATGCCTCAATGGCAAGTTTCTCACTTCCGGCGACAGGTATACATCAATGACCTTCGACCAGAAGATTTTACGTGGTGTTCGACGCCAAGTCCTTTATTCACACCACGTGAATTGTACTGCAGTACCTTGAGGGTCATTATCATTATCGGTGATTCCTCTCGCGCTTGTTAACGGTTTACATCATTGACCGGTAATCAAGCGATGTCTTTCCATGTTCGACTTCAGCGCAGTTCTCACATGGATCGACTTGTAGTATGTACTTAGAGTGAAGATTGAACGAGTTTGAAGACCCCGGATCTAGTTTCATCCATCCGGGCTGTGATATATATTCAGGAGAAATAAAAACATTTGACATGTACATCATTGCAGAAGATGATCATCCTACTCAAAGGATGATAATTTCGCCAAAATTATCAGTCTACCATCAGACGATCATCTGTTCTATGTACAAAAATGAATTTATAAAGTTGAGCATGGGAATGCCCGCCTCAGCTAGATCATGAAAGTAGTATGAATCATAATGTATTGTATTGTATCTTATTACAGGTCTCCTCCCAGCAAATGGATGAACTTCGGACCCTCCTGGATAAAGCATTTCACCCGATAAACGACCTCATACTTTAGGGGGCAACTGTTATAGACATTTTTGTGCCTTACAGTATTGAGCATGAAATGTCCATAATCTAAGGGATCCAAAGTCCCTAAAACATGTTGTTCCTACCCCTAGAGGAACAAGGCTAACTAACCACAGCAATTCACAGAAGTTCTCCACTTGAAACCACTCAAAAACAAATCAATTCAGGGTCATGTCAACTGCTCCACTGAGCATCTGCGCTGAATGTCAACTGCTCCACTGTCTACCTGCGTTGAATGTCAACTCCAACAAAGGCTACCTGCGCTGAGCGAGATTGGACAAGTGGCAGGCTCATTCCTCAATGTGTCAATGCTCAGGAAGCTTCCAAAATGACACTTGCCTCAGGGAATTCGACTGGTGATGAGTAAGAGGTTCCAAATCTCCAAGTGGAAGCAAGAACCTCCAAGTGGACTCAAGAACTGAGAGAGGGAGAGGACACTAGTCAGATCTCAAGCTGACTCATCCTCTCTCCAAACATCTATATATGGATCTCACCTCCATGAGATCTAGAGGCTGGAATTTTGTTATTGCAAAGAATTGTTGTTGGTTTGAGACTGGAAACATTGGGTGCTTAATGCTTTGAAGGGAGCTGAAGAAGGAATTCCATTCTGCTGGGAAGGAGATGCTGGATTGGAGCCCTCTGGGTTGTATCTCTTCCTGAACCTTGTTATCAATCAATAAAGCTATCTTGGTTTTCTCCTATATACTGGTGTATTTGTATGATTGCATTAGTGTATTTGATTTACTTCTAATCCTGAATCATTTGTGAATATGAATATCTGCCTTTGTGTTGTGTTCTTCTCTTGTCGCAAGTAGCTGTTCTCTTGTCACAGGTAGCTGTTCTCTTGTGATCTCGTGGGAATCAAGTAGCTTTTCTCTTGAGCAAGCGAGGAGGAAAGTAGCTGTGAACACCCAAAGAGAAGAGGATCTAGATCGAGGGACAAACGGAAGACAATGGTAAGTCTATCGATCTCCCCTCTTTCACATTTCATAAAGGAAGAAACCAGAATAGTTGTATCTGTTTGTTGCTAAGGCACTGTCACACCTTAGGTGGATAGGATCGTCCTACATAGGCATTTTTCCCCACAACAGAGCCCTGATGTGGAGTAGCAGGAACTGACTGATTTGATAGAGACAGATGTGGATGGAGTAGCAGAGAGAGCGATAGTGCAGGGAATCCCAAGACAATGCATAGCATGCAGGCTGCAGCAATGCGAGAGGCACAAGTGTTTTTCACAGTGCTAGGTGGCACAGAGAGGTGTGCAATGGTGCGAGATGCATGGAGATGTTGCAGTAGCACAGATATTAGAGAGGGAGCACTTGTCAGCAGCAGGTAGAGCTTCAGCATCAGAGTATGTTCCTAGCCCAACAGAGTGGTCAGTTGGGAGTGTTTTTGTTCCAAGTGTTGTAGGAGCAAAGTGGACCGGGCAGATGTGTTGCATGCAGAACATTCCAGAGTTATAGGATCGGGTTTGAGAGGAAGCCTTTCTTGTTGAGAGGGAGTGTTGAAAAGTGTGCGACAAGAAATGCTTGTTGAGAATGCAACAAGATGATGGAGCTTAGTGGAAAGGAGTCGCCTTCACTAAGTGGTCCTGCGGGCAAGTTTTGGCGCAAAGTCTATTTTTAGACTATGTCTATTTTTAGACATATGGATCATGGTCTATGAGTTGCAGGATGTTGTTTATGGATGATTGGTCATGTTGGGAAAAATAGATGGACTTCTATTTTTGGATCACAGCAGGAGTGATCAGAGTCTATTTTTAGACAGCTAGTCAAAAATAGAAAAGTCAAATATTATTGTCTCATAATAGTATTTAGACTATAAACTTTATCTTATCCTCTTGGAGCACTTCAGTTTGAGCTACAGATGTGGCACATGCAGCTGTCAGAAGGAAATGCACTTTCTTTGTGGGTCAGTTGAGCTATTGCATGCAGGACATCAGTTAGAACTCATGTGGTTGAGTTCTGTGGAGTTGGATGTGGAGTTGATCGAGTTGTGTTCAATTTGACTTAGTTGAACTAGTTGTATTTAGTCTAACTGGCCAATAGACTAAGTGATGAGTTGTGTGAATTAGTTATTAATTAATTCACTAATTATTAACTCATAATGCAACTGAAGAATACATCAGTTAACTCAGTGCATGTACAGTTCAGTGGAGACAGGTGTTAGAGGTTGATATTGCTATCAGTTGTGACTATAGTTGTGCATGAGATTTTTCACAATCAAAGGATTGAGTATGCCCATGAGAATTTCATATGCCCAGTGATATAGCCTGTGCTCACGTGATTTCCAGTGTGAGTGATTTTCCAAGGTAAATAGAACTTGGAATGAGTTTGGATTCATTCATTCTCTTACAGGATTGTGCAGTGGAGGCAGGCAAAGCAGCGGGGGAGATTTGGAGATCAGATCTGAGTTGTATTGTGTGTAACAGGTGGAGATAGTGCTGGATACTTGAGAGGAGTATTGTACTATGTAATGTTACATGTTCTCAATCATTAATATACAGAGAGTGTGGGGTTTTCAGCTGTAAGCTTTCCCCGGGTTACATACTGTGTTAATGTGTGCATGCTATTGATGTTTCATTGTTTTTGATGCTGCTAAATTGATGATCAACATAGAGGAGATTATGTATTATGCATGTATTCCGCAATAGTGTATAATCAGGATAGTCTCTGTTGAATATGTGTTTATTATTCAAAATTTCTACATGCATGACTAGTTTACAATCTTCTTTAATGTAAATGTGATGAGTACAGACTGAAGGGTGGACTCCCCTCATCTCCTTATAGCTCCAAGCAAAAGCATCCAAGTGTTTTTTCAATAAGTTACACAGTTCTTTCTGCTGAGAGGTGGATAGGGATGAGTTGATCTTCAAGGTTCTTTCTGGGCTGAATTCCACATTCTTAACTCGGAGAGGGGTCGGATCAACCACACAGAGATCAACTAAAGCATTGGCTTGGGTTTCTTCCACCAACTCTTCTAATGGCAACACACTGGGGGGTGGATTCTGAATCAAGTTTTCAATAAGGTCATCCTCGGTTTGTGGGCCCCCCAGGGTAGCCTCTATTGTACACAATGGTGTAGAATAGACTTCATCCTCATCTTCCTCCTCCAACTAGAGAAGTAAATCATGTTCTAACAGAGGTTGGGCAGGAGGATATAGGACTAGCTTTTTGGACATATGCCCATTCTTGATTGTCATGCTCCCAACTCGACAACTGATGTAGGCATCTGCAGTAGCCAACCAAGGTCTTCCCAAGATGAGAGGATACCCAGTGAGCTTTTCCTTTGGCTGAAGAACCAGGAAATTAGCAAGGTACTCCCAGGAGTCAATAGAGACCATTACATCTTCCACAATCCCCTCAAGTGTCACAGTGGAGCGATCTACTAACTGTAGTATTGTTGTGGTATTCCTCAGGGAACCCTGAAGGTTGAGCTTGATCATAGTGTCCCTATTCATCACATTAATAGAAGCCCCTAGATCAATTAGGGTATGGTGGATTACGGTGCAATTGATGTGGACATCAACTACAGGACTCCCAGGGTCTAGATATTTTGGACAGATTACCTGCCCCAACATCAGGTCGAACAGTTGTCCTATGACATTGATAGTTGGAGCATCTCTCTTGCACCTGCCTGGGTGCCTGAAGCACTTCTCCTTGATCAACTTGTTGTAGATAGGTACATCTTTTATGGCTTGGAGAAGTGGTATCTTTACACATAACTGTTTTGGTTCTCCCAAAAGTTTAGTTTCCTCTAGGGTCGTTTGTGTGGTTCCAGTTAGTCTCTCAGGAAAGGGTGGAATGGCTTTTGGTTCACTTTCCTATTTTTCTTCCTCATCCTCCTTAGGAGGAGGTTGGCTATCTAGGAGAACCTTCCCAGATTGTAGGTTAATCTCCTGAATCTCCACAGTATAGGTCGGGCATGATGTTTCTCCAGTATATACCTACTGGGGCTATCTGTTATTGGGTTCAGGTTCGGTTGAGCAGGTATTTGGGGTTGTCTTGGAGGAGCAGGAGGTAATGGTTGTAGTTGAGCAGGTGGTGGAGGCAAAAGAGTGGGAGGAGAGTTTTACTGGGGCCTCCACCTTTGATGAGGTGCATTCCACTAAGGTTGTGGCTGAACATAAGAGTGAAACGAATGAGCAACTGGAGGAGCCTGGTATTGAGGAGGATACAACCAAGGAGGGGATGTGGACCAGGAAGGATGAGTAGAGTGGCCCCAAGAAGGCATGGAAGTGGCTTGATTGGGGTTGTAATAAGTCTGGGATGTCCCTTGCATTCCCTGCTGGTAAGGTCTGGGTCCATGAGGCCTCCTTTGGTTCATGAAATAGAGTGGTTCAGTGGCTCCTTCGGTCCCCTGATATGCAGCTTTAATTCCAGGAAAGCAAAGGAATTGATTCGTAGGATGGTCTTCTTCACAAACTAAACACACTTCTATAGAGTGCAATGGACATTCGTTCCTAGGATGCTTTCTAGTGCACCTGGGACAAAAGATGGCCAAAGCCCTCTCAACTTCCTCTTGTTTCCTTTTGATATGCAAGGTATCCATTTTCATGGAAAGACTCTACCTCACCTCGCTCTTGAAATATTCTAGCCAATTCTCAAGTTCGTTTCTAAGGGATGAGCTGGATGAGGATGTACTGGCTAAAGGTTGACTTCCCCTACCTCTCTTTCTAGCTGACCTGGAATGGTTTCTAAACATAGTCTTTATGTCATCATATGGTAGTTGGTAGATGTCTCCCCTAGCCAGCAAATGGAGGGTATCTAGAAGGTCTTTAGGGACTCCTCTGAGGAGGGCCAACTTCAAAGATTCAGGGTCAAGTGTGCACCTGGCCCTTTTATAACTGAGTTGAAACCTCTCTTCATAGTCTTCTAAAGATTCATCACTTCCCATGGTCATTTAGAATATTTCTTCCTTGGTATCTTGACCTACAATAGTCCTGATATTTGTTGTTAAAGGCTTGCTACATCTGAGCCCAAGCTCTGATGCTGTTTCCAGGTAACCCCATGAACTAGCGCAAGGCTGCATCCTTGAGGGTAGAAGGAAACAATTTCAACTTCTACTCATCTTCTGCATAGTCATAGGTTCGACAGAGAACAACAAATTCAAACAAGAAGGTATCAGGATCTTCGGTAGTCAATCCATGGAAGTGAGGTAAGGCTGAAGGGCTTATGTTTTTCATTTTTGTGTCCCCATTGGTCTCTTAGATAGGAAAGGCACCTTCTATTCTTTCCCCATTTCCTCTAACATTTCTGTTTTCAGCCATGGTCTCAGGAGGAATGGTTTCTTGCTCTTCTTCTGTTATAGGATCTTCGTATATCTCTGGAGGTTCACCTATAGGTTCTTCTGGATCACTACCACCAAAGAAGAGATAAGGGTGACTCAGTGATGTGGTGGGGATGTTGGGTAGGAATTTTCCTGAATTGTCTTTGTTCCTACAAGGCATGAAAGGAAATCTCTTTTGGGTGATTTTTGTTTTTTTTCTCTGCTTCTACCTGCAAAACTGAAATGGATTGAACAACAAATTGCAACTAACTGAAATGTATCTTGCTGAAATGGAAATTGCAGAATTGAAATGAAGGCAGGAAATAACTAATCTACTTTGCTGGAATGGAAATTAGAGAATTGAAATGAAAGCAGGAAATGCCTAATCTACGTTTGCTGAAATGAAATTGCAAAATTGAAATGAAAGCAGGAAATTCCTAATCTACGCTTGCTGAAATGAAATTGCACAATTGAAATGAAAGAAGGAAATGCCTAATCTACTTTTGCAGAATTGAAATTGCAGAATTGAAATGAAACAACTACTCTACTTTTCCTGAAACAAACTACTTAGCAGAATGTTGCAGTAGAAAATAGAAGAACAACAGTAATCACAAAATACTCTGACGCTTCCCCGGTAATGGCGCCAAAAAGAGTGGTGAGCTCCAGTATTACAGCAATAATGATGCTACTCCTGGGGCTTCCTTCTTTACTTTTATCAACTCGGTAGTTCGTAACAAACTTGGAAGCGACGGTGCTGTATGCACAAGTACTAGCTCTTACTGCAAGCTGTCACTTGATCAGCTGGTGCAAGTCTACTAGGAGCTCAAGCCAACTTCTATGAGTTCTCAGAAGAATCTTTTACTATGATGGAAGAAAGCTAACTCTATAGGGGCTATTCTACTTGCAGAAAGAGAAGGAAAAGTGAAATGATACGCAAACCCTAGCAAACCCTAGCAAACCCTAGTAAACCCTAGTAAACCCTATTTTACCCACTAACCCTACTTTTTCAAGAAAAGAGATGGAAGCTACCGAAATGGGTGCCATTTACTACTCAAAAGGTAAATTTCATTTATTCAAGCTACTTCTGAAGAGAAATCAGAAGAAATCATCTTTTTGTACTTTTGAGCATTTTTATGTGGAATTATTATGCTTGTGTTTTGACTGGTTGTGGCTGTGCAGAGGTTTGGTGGCAAAGGAAGATGAATTTGGCTTTTGTAGAAGGTGAGGAAGGTGTGGAGGCGTCGTAAGAAGCCCCTAATATCCTTCTGAAGACTTCCATTGCGATCAGACTTCGAAAAATCACTCAAAGGAATTTCTACAGGAGGCTACAGAGGATCTACAGGTGGAGGCCGAAAGTGGTTTTTGGAGGTTTGAAAGTGTAAAAATGATGGGAAAAGGGAAATGAAGGCTGGATGAAGGTGTTGAGGTGTCTAGAACTTGTCAAGGAAGATCAAGACTGAAATAGATGGTTGGATTTGTTCAAAGGCCAAGGAAGCAACTTTATGAAAAACCGCAGAAATTAGGGCAGAATGGTGAAATGTGGCAAATGAGTGGGGAAATCTTGGAGAAGTGAGTTGTTAATAGTTGTTTGATGGATGGATAGTGAGCTGAGATGTCCTACAATAGATCTGCACATTCACTTAGAAAAACTGACCATAGCAAGAATAAAAAAACAGAGTTTTGTCTAACTTAACCTAATTTTTGATCCATAACCAGAGAAATGTTGAACAGTATCTTATGAATAGGAAAGCATGCGAGAAAACCATGGTAAATAAATAGGAAATGATCTAAGCATGTGAATCTAAACTAATGTCAACTTCTCCAACTCGAAATATCACACTAGCAGTTGCATTGGAAGAGCAAAAACTGTGTTTTTGGTGGCAGCAGTAGTGCCTTGACCTCAAATCATGGTCCCAAGGAGGGAGAAAGGAGATCAAGACCTGTTGTTGACCTTTTTGGATCTTTTTCTGTCACTGTAGCAAACTACTTAAGCAACTTGAAGCAAAAACAACTATTCTAACCATCAAAAGCAACCTAATCTAATGAAGAAAAATGAACCTAAACAACATAAATTATCTCATGAATGAAAGCAAAAGCATATAAATACACAAAGGAGGTGTTGGGAAACTTGGGTTGGGCCCTAACCCAAGAGCTTCAGCCCTCTAGAAAAGATCAGTGCTGGTTCAAAACTTGGTTCATCTTCATTTATCAAAAAATAGCAGTTACATCACAAAATTGTCTTCAAAAAGAGCTCAAAAATGAGCTGAGTACAATGCTGCACAAAAGTGAAAAAATATACTAAGAACTGGCTAACCTACTAAGGCTTGAAGCCTTCTTATTTATACAAGTGGGGACTCCCAACAGTCCTCCTAAACTTAAGGAACTCGGCTATCTAGAATTGAAGATAACAGCAGCCCTACTTGACTTGCTCAGCTGCCCCTTGGAATCATCAATGTGGGCCTTTGTACTCTGAGCTGCTGATGGAGAATTCGAGGAAGGGGTCATTAATGAAGGAGACACCCCTCCTACAAGTCCTCATCCCTGTTTCCTCGAGTTTGGTTACCATTTTGCTCATAAATTCCTGGTCCTTGTCCAAAATTGTCCAAAAAAACTCTAATAAACACTCATTGGACTACATGGCAAAGTGACTATCCCCATTCACTCTATTGACATAAATATATTCAAAAACATGCACAAAACTATTGAGAATGGTGGATTAAATGAAAATAATAGGCAGAATGAGCCCATATAGTTACCCATTTCTGGGGCTCATCACTTTGATAACCCATTGTCAATATATAATTTCCCTTATTGATTATGTGCACATAATGTGAATCCACATTCTTCAGTTTTCTCTGGTTTCTCTTTACACCTCTTTGGGCTTTCTTGTTGTTGAAATTTCTTAGGAGACCATTTCTTATGAGTATTGATGAATCTACTTCTAAATTGAATTGATTTTTTCCTATATTATTAAAATTATAGCATTCATTTTCATCCATGTGATGATAAAATGCATTGTTCTTTCTAGTGTAGGAATTTCTAGATCTAGAATATGAAAATTGACTAGATCTAAAATTTTCATTTCTGATAAATATGTAGGCTTTGAAGTTTACAACCTTATGACCAAAATTATGACATGAGTAATAGTATATATGAAATATATTTTGGTACCTGAAGGTGTATGTCCTTTGTGGAGGGATGGTTCTGCTAAATATTTTCTTCTAGTGATGTTGATTCTTCAATTTTCTTTGAGTATCATTTGTGGAGTTGATGGGATCATTTCTTTGGTAGTTATTATTTTTTTCAATGAATCCTTTTAATCATTGGATCTTTCTTTGAGAGAATTTTCATAGGCTATGTTTTCTTCTTTTTCAAAGAACTTTGTGATTGACTTACCTTTCGAGATATTTTGGGGCTCTCTACAACATAGACTTACTTTGATTACTAGAGATATTTGAATCTTGAGGGTGTTATCTAATGTTTTAGATTCTTTAACAAATTTGAGGTTCCTATCCATTTTATCCCTTATTTTCTCTAGATATTTTCTTAGAGAAACAACCACTACTTTTAGTTTCTCACAATTCTTTCGCCATTTTCTCAACTAATTTGTAAGGATATCCTCTTTTCTGTTTTCCTCCTCAAGTTTGGTTTTAAAAGAGATGATGCCTTATTTGTTTGAATTTAGATATCTCTTTTCATGCTTCTTGAATAGTTCCCTTTTTAGATATGTATTCCCATCCTCTAATCTATCATGATTCTTTTGCTTGTCCTTTAGCTAATGTAGGATTATTTAAATAGGTTTGTTTGATGGTTTAAATAGTTTTGTTTGATGAGTCTTTTGAAGATTAATGGATTATTCATCATAACAATGATTTCTTTTTTATACATTTAATTATTGTTCATTAAATTATTTTTTCTTCCTTCCAGCCTTCCATAGTTCATCTAGAGCATTAATCAATTCTTCTTCAAGGTCAACTACCCCTTTAATTATTTCTCAATATCTAAATTAACTTTATAATTGTATTCAGTTTCTATGGCCACAAATACACATTCATCATGCTCTTCATTAGATCTTCATTCATTTCTCTCTTATAATGAGTGTTTCTATTCTTTGGAGCATAATATCTTCTTTCCTTGATATTTTCCCTTCTTATATTTATGATATCTACCTCTACTCTTTTGATCTCTTTCCTTTTTTGATTTTATACTTTAAATTAGGGAAATTGGGAAGTAAAGAAACTGATTTTACTTCAATGAAAACATTTTTTTTTTTCTCGGCAACACTAACTAATCTATATTATTATATACAGGTAAACATTACATCCAAAAAAAGACTGGCTGCCCAGGACCAACTGTGGCTCCTTGGGCGGCTCTATCAGACTCATAATTCTGCCTCGCAGGGCGATATTTCCATTTCAGAACAATACACATGACACAGTGATATTCCAATGTAGCACCAAAACGGCCCACGCAGGGGCATCCCACAAAAGACTCATGACCCAGAAAGACTATAATAGCCGTGAGCATAACCCAGAGCAGAAAGACTAGAGTAGACGCTAACATGACTCAGAACATAAAGAAAACAAACAAAGACATAAGACGTAAACCAGATATCAACCGAGACCCCGTACCCGACCTGAGAGCAGACAGCAAATGCGCGGGAGTGCCGCTGGGGGTTACTCCTCTGGTTCCTCTTCAAGTATTCTGCACCATCCTTGTCCCTCTGGGATACCCTCCCATAGTGCCATGGGATCTTGCGCGGGGGCTGGCAGCTCTTGCTCTCGAGTTCGGGAGGGGGCTTGCTGAGGCTCCCTCTCTGAATGACCCGCTGCATTCGATGGCTCCCCCACTGGGCGCTTCCCCCTATTGTCCCCTGGACGTTCCTCAGCAGGGACCATTGACGATCCTTCCTCATTCTCCTCAGGAATTTTGGTGAACAGCACTGAGATATGTGCATTAATTCCCGCATTGTCCCTGGAACTGCCCAGTGTAAAAATGACAGAGCCAAACGCTGGGAGCATGGGCGCTCCATCATTGGTGCTACCAGCCTCCAGAAGCTGACTGGATTGAATTGGGGTAGCTCCTGCCCTTCTATAAAAATAGCAGCAGCAGCAGTGATGGTGAACATCCGCTGCAGGAGGACGAGAGGTTTCACCACGCCCTGAACCTCTTCTGCAAGGCATCCTTTCACGCGGCCGCGCCATGGTATCAACAAATTCCTTATCCTGTTCCAGAGCAGAGGAGGGCCAACTGTTACTTCATTCCTTACCAACTGCTTGCTGTCTCCAAATTGAGTCGAGGCTGAGCCCAACTAAACAAAGACAAAGACCAGAAAAAACAAGCATGGAGCGGACCTCGTCCGAGCTCTCAACAATGAAATCACAACATCTTCGCACAGAATTCTGAGGAGCCTTCTCGTCGCACTGAGCTTCGCACCCCAACAATCCATCATTCTTAAACCCATTAACATTCCCTCGGTACTTGCCCGCATTGAATACTCTCTGCAGGCTTGCCATCGCCTCCAGCGCCTTCATTAAGGCTGCCCTTATGCTTCTCCCGACTTGAAGTCTCGGCGGCGAGGGGCATTAAAGGCCCTTGATCCTCATGTGGCTCTCCCCGTCCAGACTTGATGACACCCGCATCCGGGGTGAAAACCTCTTCTTGGATCAGGCTTTGACATTCCTGGAGTTGTTGCCTGTTAGGAATGATATCTGTGCCTCCAAATAGAAGGGGAGATCAGTCTCTGCTCCAATGTTGGCTAGGAGGTCCGCTATTTTGCTGCCTTCCCTTTTAGTGTGGATGAAGGAGATGGCTCTTGAACTGCTGAGCTTTTGTGCTATGTCATCTAGCCTTGCTTCTAGCCTCCAACTGGGTGCTACTTTCCTTGATTGCGAGCCATTCTGTATACGGGTGGCCATGTTGATTAGAATCTGGGAGTCACCTTCTACAATCAGGGGTGAAGGTTGAGATTCCAAGCTTGCAGAAGGCCCTGCCATAGCCCTTCCAACTCTGCTGAGTTGTTGGTATCCCACCCTATGCTCCCAAAATAAATCTGTATAGGAGTGCCTTCATAGTCCCTCAATATGCCTCCATATCCGGCTGCTCCTGGATTGCCCTTGGAAGCCCCATCGAAATTCAGCTTGTATGAGTTTTTGGGAGGGGCTTTCCACTGGCAGTTGATTTTACAGTTGCTGTTGGGAGTATTGGTCTTGAGAGAATCTTGAGGTAACTGCAGCTGCCAATTGTCTAGAATGTTATGCTCATTATCTGTAGATGGAAGATCTTCTTTATTCCATACCTGAAGCGCCATCGTCTCTTGAATGTTCCTATGAATCCTGCTCCAGGTTTCTTCTAAAGGAGATCGATTATTTTTGAAAATGCTCTGATTTCTTTCCTTCCAGACATTCCAGAGGACAATCCCCGGAATGATACTCCATAAGTGGTTGAGGATCTTGCTTTTATATGGATGCTTTGGCCATTGTCTTAAGAGATTGGTGATGTCGCCCTCCCCTCTACATCTTTTTTGGCATCTGAAACTGACCTTATCCCAGAGATGATTGGCTAGAGGACACGAATCCAGGAGATGATGGAGAGTTTCTTCACTTTGAGAGCAATTAAGACAGATCGAGGGTCCGTGAAAGTTCCGCTTCCTTAGCTTATCCCAAGTGAGAATTTTTTTGTGACCTATCAGCCAGAGAAAGTATGAGATTTTTGGCCAAGGTCCGAGCTCCCATATTCTGCTCCAAACAGGGTCTGGAGGAGAGGGGAAGTTGCAAATCAACTTGTAGGCTTCTGAGGGAGTGTAGGATCCCTTGGGTAGGTATCCCCATCTGAGAATATCCCTTCCATTATCCTGCCTAATACTTCTTTTCCTTAGTTTGATCCTAAGCTCTTCCTCCTTCTGAACATCTGTGTTGTTGAGTATTTGGTTGCTCTGTTTCCATTTCCTGAAGCCATACTCCATCTCCGGCATCCAGAATTGGTGAACTTTTTCCTGCTGCTGCTCCTGCCTATCTGGAATTAGAGAAGGGTGAAGAATATTTTTGAGTTTAGGCATTTGATTCCAGGCATCAGTCGAGAATCATGCAGTGCATCCATTCCTGGTTTCCCAGAAGCTGTGCTTTTGGATTATCTGATAGTGCTGCTTGGCTGCATTCCAAATTGTGGATCCCTTTTCAGTAGGGATGAATCTGATGAGTTCTTCTTGAGGTCGATTTCCTGCATATTTGGCTGTCCAGATTTTTCCCCAGGGCTTATCTGGGTTAGTGATCCATTGCCACCAGATCTTGGCGTTCATGATGGAATTGCTGTGCTCAGGGTCCCTTAACCCAATGCCTCCCTTATCTTTGGGCATGCATACATTGGTCCACTTCACCAGGGCCCATTTGCGATTGGTAGCAGAGCTGCTCCACAGAAAATTGCGCTGAAGGTTTCTTATGCTTTTTAAAACCCACTTTGGCGCAGCTAGAATAGAGAACAAGTACAGAGGCATTGCCTGCAAAACCGATTTGATGAGGACAATTCGACTGGCTAAGTTAAGAGATCTATAAGTCCAGAGGTTGAGACAGTTTTCAAGTTTCTCAAGAAGGGAGCGCCATGCGGGAAGCTTAATGGCTGAAGCCGTGAGGGGTGCGCCCAGGTATTTGGAGGGTAGGGAAGCCGAGGGGAAACCCAAGATGCGAGAAACTGCTGATTTGACCGAGGGCGGAGTATGGAAGAAGAAAACCTGTGACTTAGCACAGTTGATATGCATGCCCGAGGCCTTCGAAAAATCCTGGAGGAGGGATTTCAGACGGAGGGCTTCTTGAGCAGAAGGATAGCCAAAAAGCATAGTATCGTCTACGAACTGCTGGTGGTAGGTGGCAGGGGAGCTGTGCACGGAGATGCCTTTGATCTGATGAGTATGGAGGGCTTGTTTAATGTGTCGCCCCAACCCTTCAGCCATAAGGACGAAGAGAAAGGGGGAGAGGGGATCCCCTTGCCGGATACCCCTGGAAGGATTGAAGGGATGGGAGGGAATACCATTAACTAGAATTGAAAAATGAGTTGTAGTAATCAGGCTCATGATCCAACGAATCCAGGAAGAGCAGAAACCAAAAGCTTTTAGCATATGATGAATGTAATTCCAGCTTAGTTTGTCAAATGCCTTGGAAAGGTCTAATTTGAGAAGCATACCTGCTTGCTTTGAGTGCTTGAGGGAGTGAATGATTGCGTGGGAGAGTAGGATGCCATCTATTATATGTCGTCCTTCCACGTACCTTGACTGTTCCAGAGAGATGAGCCCCGGAAGGAGCGGTTTAAGACAATTTGCTATGACTTTTGATATAACTTTGTAAATGACATTGCATGAAGCAATTGGCCTGAACTTTTCAGGGGTGATGGAGTCCTCCTCTTTGGGGATGAGAGTAATAAAGGTGGAGTTGAGAGAGGGAAGAAGCCAACGCATTGCCCTGGATTCTTCAACTATCTGCCAGACTTCCTCCTTTAGCATGTCCCAGAAAGAGTGAAAGAAAGTGGTGGTAAATCCATCTGGCCCAGGGGCTTTACCTTCTTTGAGCTGTGTCATTGCTTCATCGACTTCCTGGGGACGAATAGGGCGCATTAGGAGCTCATTTTGTTCCTCTGTTATAATCTTTGGAATATTGCTGGTGATTTTGCTAATGGCCTGTCGCCGATCATCTCTCTGCTCTTGATGGATCTGTTGGAAGTGGTTGAGGAGTTCCTCTTCAATTTCCTCATGAGTCTCTACTTTTGCCCCTGTTTGGTTTTGAATGAAGGGTATATTGTTATGCATTCTTCGTTGAACTGTAGTTCTGTGGAAGAATTTGGTATTACGCTCGCCCTCCTTCAGCCATCTGACCCTTGACTTTTGCCTCCAGTAGATTTCTTCCTGCTTCCTCCTATTCTCCAGCTGACCATGGATGAGTCGCTCCTGCTCCAGGGTGGCTTCCGTGTGCCCCTCCGTGATGATATTTTGGTGTAGAATCTCCAGGTCCTGAATTAGCTTTTGCTGCGCCTCGAAGATATTTCCAAAGGTTTCCCTGTTCCATCTTTTTAGGTGACTTTTGAGAAATCTTAACTTTTGCTGGAATTGATACATTTTTGCTCCTTCTGGGGGAATGAATGAAGCCCAGGTAGTCTTGACAAACTCCTTGAAAGCGGGATGCGTGAGCCAAAATCCTTCAAAACGGAAGGGTCTTTTGATTAAGTTGCCTGGTCTTTGCCATTGTAGAGCTATTGGCCAGTGATCCAATCCAGTGTGAGCAAGGATGGCCGCTGAGATGTCGCCTCCTAAGTGGACCGCGTTGTCTGAGAGGAGAAAGCGATCCAATTTGGATGCGATTTGGTGTTTTCCAGCCCTGCGATTACTCCAGGTAAAGGTGCCATTACAAAACGACATGTTTATAAGAGATGTTGCTTGTATGAAATCCTTGAAGCGACTGACTTCAGGCTCCAATCTACTTCTGCCTCCTAGCTTCTCTTCAGTTTTAGTTATCATGTTGAAATCCCCAGCAACGATCCAGAGTGGGTACCTTCTGCTGTTGCTTAGAGCTTCAATCGTGTCAAGGAGCGCTACCTTACTTCCAGTGTCTTGTGGGAAGTAAACATTTGATAAGTTGCCGTAAATATTGGTGCCCAAAATGTGAAAGGTCGCCTGTATAAGGTAGTGTGCTGCATGAAAATCTGAAAGGGATACCGCTTGGGTATTCCATGCTATTGCCAACCCTCCTGAAGCTCCGGAGGCATCCACTGCAACCGAACTACATCCGGGCCAGGCTTTTGAAAGAATGCTTCCTAGCGTAGTGCTATTACACTTAGTTTCCTGGAGAAAGCACATTTGTGGCTTTTCCTTTTTTATCATGTTTTTTAACATCCTGAGTTTTCCGGGGCTATTTAGCCCTCTTATATTCCAAGACACCAGCTTCATGATTAACCGTTGACAGAGTGCTTGTAGTACTTTGTCAACTTAGCATATCTACCTAAATCTACTAGGATTTTCCCAATCTCTATTGTTCTTTGCAGGTCTGTCTTTCTTCCTCTCTTTTTTGTATCTTTTGGGCGCAGACTTCCATCCCACTGGCTGCCTGGTTGTATCCCGAGTTGGTTCTGATGATAAGCTCGAGAAATGATCACTTCGAGCTTATTGAGTTGAAGCTCTGGAATTGTATCGTATGCTTTCTTTTTACAAGCTAGTTCTAATTCCAGGATGTCTAAGCCATTCAGATCTATACTCTCTGGTTCCTCTTCCATTATTTGCGGTTGATCGTTGTCTTCAATGCTGGTCTCTGGATTCTGGGGAAGGTCTGTTTTAAGAATGGTAGGGATGATGATGGGGGAAGGAGATTTAGGAGGGGGATGAGATGAAGGGGGAGGAGAAGAGGAGGATGGGTGATCAGGGTTGGCTTCAACATTGGATGGGATTTCCTCAGAAGCTTGGCCAAGAATATCAAAGTTGTTCTTGGTCACTGGGCCATGAGACTTGTTGGGCTGGGGTTTAGACCCATTTTGGGGTTTTTTGTGAGAACGCTTCCTGCTAGGGACTTTAGTGAAGCCGTCCTGGGCAGGGGTGTCAGAAGAGTCAAGTAAGCTGTTTTGGACATTTTGAGGGCAATCCCTAAAGAGATGACCTAGGGCATGACATTTTCGGCATCGAAAAGGAACATGTTCATAGTCGAGAGGCTGGATCCATTCCTCATCTCGATGGGCTAGAGTTACTGACTCTGGAAGAGCTTCATTGAGGCGAATGAATACACAGATTCGAGCGTAGGAGATGTACTTACGAGACTTGGTTTCTTCTGCCGCTTTGATATATTCTCCCACCCCATTTCCAATCCTTTTGAGTAAGTCCTCCTCCCAGTATTCATCCGGGAGAGAGTATAACCTAATCCAGACTGGCGCCCATGTTAAATCTTCCTTGTCTGGGTTAAATCTGGGGATCCAATCCCGCAGGTATAATCCAGCCGAATTAAAAAAGTAAGGCCCTCCTACTAGTATTCTGTATTTGTCCTCCAAGCAATAAAAGATTGCTGTGAAGAAACCTTTCGGCCCTAGCTGTAGCATGACATCCCCTTTTGGTTTCCATTTCGCCGCTATCCAACCATATAGGGCTTTCTCAGTAGGCCAGAACCCTATGAACTTCCCAATGAGGGCGTGATCTCGCATGAACTCTATTCTTCTGTCAATTTTGTCTCCTGGCAGCTCGATTCGTGGCCTTTCCTTGGCCACTGGTCTGCATGTGGTTGAAGTTATCTTCGGACCTTCTTCAGACTTTTCTGTTCCCTCTTGGGGACCGCTTTCTCCTTCCTTACGTCTTCCGTCTCCTTTGTTGTCGTTCTGGGGTTTTTTCCCCCTGTTCAGGATCTCTCTGTCTACTGAGCCAAAAATGACGTTTTGCGCAGGATCTTGCTGCGACGGGGAGGGCTCTGACGCCCCCCCCAGAGGTTGCTCCATGGTGAGGCCCTGATGCGCTGCAGTTCCGGAACTCTGCAGCTGCCCTCTCACCTCTGAAATGATCTAGCCTGGTATGTTGTCGGCGCCGTAGTTGGGTCGCTCAGAACCCTAGCAGAGCCGTGCTCTCCCGTTCATGTGGCACATTGGTTACCTTCTCTATTGACAATAAAAATTCCCTTCAATGAAAACATTTAAGAGGAAACTTACAGTTATATTTTCCAAATCCCCTTTTTAGCTTCCTCAAAAATTGAGCTACCTCTAGATCTAACTCATGACTAGATAAATTTGGATGTTCTTTAGTTTGGTATGCTATTTTTAAATAAATCTCATTTTCTTTTGACTTCTCTTATCCAACCCTCATTTCATATGCAGTAATCATTTTGTGTCATTATTCCATCATTAGTGAGTCTAATAGGTCCTTCATCTCATCATTAGCATAAATCTTGGCATTAAATCACATGGGAAGTTATATTAATAGTTTATAAACAACAAATTATTCATCAAGATTTTCATTAAGACCTCTAAAGGTGTTAGCCAGTTCATCAACTTTGAGAAATAATTCCGTAATATTTTCATCTTCTTTCATCTTGAGGTCTTCCAACATCATTTTATGTGTTTGAAGTTTAACTTTATTTACCTTAGCATCTCCTTCATAGTTGTGATGGAGCTTAACCCAAATATTCTTGGTATATTTACAATGCATTACCTTGAAAAGTTCTATTCATTCAGACCAAATAGGATTGGATTTCTTTCATTTTCATTGTTTTAGTAGGTCATTATTTCATTTACATATGTTGGAGGATTTTTTTCAATTGTGTATCAAAATTCAATAGATGACCAAACATCAATACTAAGAGGCACTAAGTAAGCTTCCATCCTAATCTTCCAGAATGCATATTTTTTCCCATCAAAGATAGGTGCTCCATTTGTGAATAATCCATCTTGACTGGCCATTGATTTCCTTCATATCTACCTTCCTATTGTTAGATTGTTCTTGAAGAAACCTTCTCTGGTACCATTTGTTGGGAATCAGGAAAATACTCAAAGGGGATGTGAATGAATATTCAATAACTTTTCAAAATTATTTGGCCAATAAAACATATTCAAGAAACAAGTTTGCACTAATCACATAAGATATTAAACACACGATCTTTATGTGGAGACCCATATGGGAGAAAACTATAAATATTCTTTTAATTATAGTGTAAATGCAAGCACCAAATTCAATTTCCATTAATGTTTATAGGAACCAACATACAAGAGGCATCAAGCTCCTCAAATTTGCAAACACCAATTTGTTGAAGGAACCAACCTCCACTTGTTTGAATCACCAACATTTTGGAGGCACCAACCCCCTTATGCTTATAGTAACCAACATGAAGGAGACTTCATTCCATTGATTTGTAGGCACCAACCTGCTCTACCTATCAAATCCCTTTCTCATGCATTTCAAACTCACATTTAAGGATGTTTAATTAAATTTCACTAGTACAACAATATTTAGCTAAATAATTTATTTATATCTCTAATATTTCTTAATTAATTCTGTAACAATTTAGATATGCAATATTCTACTATACAAAAACTTTGAATATCATATATTCTACACTTTTCAACCTTTGGTCACTGTACTTCAAACATCTCAATTTCATATTTGTTAGCATTTCACACAACTTCTTCAGTTTTGTATGACATAACTCTCTCCTCATTATTTTCCAATTGTAGCTCTTCTTGTGTCCACAACACTCTCACTGATCGATTTTCATGGGACTAGATCAACTTATCACATCATTTTAT
The DNA here is from genome assembly GCA_031772625.1 of Pinus tabuliformis. Taxonomy (NCBI): domain Eukaryota; kingdom Viridiplantae; phylum Streptophyta; class Pinopsida; order Pinales; family Pinaceae; genus Pinus; species Pinus tabuliformis. Next base: position 197,761,807 of record CM062813.1, read on the forward strand.
TTCTATTTATATACACTAGCCTAACATATTAGTCTGATTTTGACTTTAATCAATTCATATCCTTAACAATTTTGGTGCCCAAAGAAATAAAGTTTTTGGTCTCTAAAATTGGCATCTAAAAATCAACTTCTACAGTCATGGCCCTCATTCTTCAACCACCATATATCATATTACCACAATCTAGGAAGAAGATCTTAGGCCAAAAGGAGATAAACTTAACTTCTTATGCAATCTAGTCAAACCACATTTTAAATATTTTTTCCCTAGATGAAAATTCTTTCATTTTACACTCACTGCTTCATTAACGATAAGAATTGCTTATTACAACAACCTCCATCCAAGCATTATGATAAACATAATATTCACTTGACAATGATTATCCAATTTGTGGTTGATGATGGGAAATTATTTTGTTTTCCACTCAGCACTTGTTGCTCATTGGCCAAGTTCACTGCTTGCAATAGTATGTTCCAACCAGTTGTTCCATAAAAAAATACCACTTTCCTATTTTCTACTGATGACTTGAAGCTATTTGTTTCTCAGCCACCACTCACAACTCATAAGCCAAGTTCAACTTACTACTATAGTACCTTCAAATAGATGGTTTGATGGATGGAAATACAACTTTCATATTTATTTTTGATGATGGGAAATTATCTATCTTTCAGCCACCACTTGTCGCTCATTGGCCAAGTTCACTACTTTCTAAAGTAACTTCCAACCAATAGTTCAATAAAATAAAATATTGCTTTCTTGTTTTCTACTGATGATGAGAAATTCTTTATCTACTAGCCACTACTTTTCCACTCATTTCTCTATTGTGTGTAAAACATTTAAACCAGGTATTCTACCTTTCTCAATAACAACATTGAGCCTTATGTTTGTAAATTGAGATTTGACCCACTTCTTAAGTGGTCGCCTATGTGCAAGCCTATATAACCAAATTCCTGAATTTCCTAGTGCACCTTAGATGGCTAGAATGCCTGGATGCCTTAGGGCATCTTGGATGGCTTGAATTCTAGTAAAAGTTCTAGATTTTAGCAAAATTTTGGATCAGTCCACTTGCTAGACTAATTTAGTTTAAAATGTGGCTTCTATTCATTCCTTTGGGAGTTAGAATAAGTTTTATATACGATTAGAAATATATCTAAAAGGGTTATTGATGGGCCTCTAAATTAGACATAAATTAAGGCCCATGCCTCTAAATTAAACAATAACTTAAGGCCTATGACCATCCTTCAGCACATTAAACCTCTCTTTTTGCATTAGATAATTTATTTTTAACTTTAATATATTCATTAGGAAGGTTTATGAATAATTGGATATTTGTGCCTAATATTACTTCTTTTTGTGGAATATTATGAGAATATTGGGTAGATGATGAAGAGTTGGAGGAGGAGATCATCTAGGGACTCATTCCCTACTACTGGAGGATCAATAATAAACAATAAGTCAACAAGATATTATGGAATTATGGCACAAATGGTGGAACTCCAATGATTGAGCAAATCTAGGAATGTGTTCCACTAATCCAGGGATCAGATCCACCAATCAAAGGGACTATATCCACTAATCAAGGGATTTTGGTGGGGAAAGCTTTCTACATTCATGGGGAATGATTCCTAATCATTTTGTATAAGTACCAAGTCGAATTTGCCTCTAGGGGACTTTTTTGGGGGATCTTTAGACTTTTGGATTTTCATTAGTGTTATGATGTAGAGAGCTTGTAGATTTGCAACTCCATTGTATTTTCTAGCAGAGATGTAATTCTTTTGATGAAAATAATTTAGATTGGTTCCATGTTCAGCTTCTATATCTTGTTCTCCTCCATAGGTCTCTAAGCTTCCTTGGACTTGGCCATCCTAGGAACCTCAAAGCCCTTTTTGTATCATTTTCTTTCCTTATTTTTATTGCTTATTCACATGCATCTCTAGTTCTTATGTCGTTCTATTTCTGCATTTAGTTTCTTGTTGTAGGATCGATTTAATGGTTAAGTGATAAAAATAGAGATTGAGTTGTCAATGCAGTTAGGATAGGATTTGATTCATAAAAGAGGAAAGAATGTAATGACATAGAGCTTAAATGATCGAGAATAGAGTGAGTAAGCGAGAGGTGTGACAGAGATAGTGTTTTAGATTGAAACAGAGGTCAGACAAACTGTTGTAATCGAGCTGAGAGGGTCTAGACTCTGTAATTTCCATTTTGTTGAATAATTGATTGAAGTGTGGTGTGGACACACTGTTCTGGTGCAGTAATTCATTTTTCTCTATGTATCGGTGTTTTAGACCTTAATCGGGTGTTTTTCTCTATTTATGTGTTTTATTGGTAAAATCACAGTCGATTAGTGTTAAGAGTTAACACTGAGATTTAGTGCTAAACCCTTGGCTAAACGTCTTTCATTAGGTTCCGTATTGATTATCGTTAAGAGCTAACACTGAGAGTTAGCGTTAAACCCTTGGTTAAGCATATTTCTTCAAGTTCTATATCGATTAGAGTTAAGAGTTAACCCTGAGATTAAGCACTAAACCCTTAGTTGAACGTCTTTTCCTTAAGTTTCGTACTGAGCACATGGGCAGTTTTCCAAGGATGGTAAGTGGTATCCCATGTGCCCTAAAGGTGGGAAGTAGTATTCAGAAATTTCATGTGATTACCATTAACGGGTGACACGTAGCATAAGAAAACAACTTTTCTCACATGTTTCCGGACTATTAACGGTCATGCAAGATTTCACACGAGATTACGGGACAGTTGTTCGATTGAATGGGTCACATCGACGGTGGAGATCGGCCTTTCTAGTTGGCGAGAAGGTTACGTGATAGCTGTTGGATCAGATGGGTTAGATCCAATGGTAATTGCATCGAAAGCTGCATGCAATTTAATCTAGATTTCAAATGCAATGTTTTATGGACTTTGATTTAATCCAGTTGAATTTTGGATCGATCATAGTCATTCATTATGAAAGGACGAGATCCGACGGTAATCACGTCGGAAGATGCATGTGATTTAATCTAGATTTCGGACGCAATAAAGTTTTGAATAGGATTAAATTTATTTGGGATCCGATCATAATGTCCAAGAGTTGAGAAACGTGATATCTCTTGGATCTAGCGAAGTGAGATCAACGGAGAGGATTGAAATGCTTGATAAGGTCAGATAAGTAGGACCCTCTAGGTGAAAATCCACGTACAGGGTCTGTTTGTGCACGCTGATTGGTTACAAAGCTAAACCATAGTCAAATTACAGCCTACCACCTCATTTTTGTTAAGACAAAACGACAAAAAGAAAAACAAAGTTATTTTATTCATTTACATGCACAGCAGTAGAAGGTTTGATGGTTTGAATCTGCATGCTTAGGACAGTAGGATTGCATACATGTTAACTTAGCATTCTTTTGCAGCAAAGCCTCTTAGGAGTTAGTTAGAAAATGGTGTTTTTTAGCATTTTATTTCACTCTCTTTCCTTGTACTTTCTTTCTTGCAATAGGTTAAGGTTCCATTTCAAGAATTTCATCTTATGCAATTAGTTTAGGATTTGACTTTAGTACGTGCACTCCATTACATCATGACAGCGAAGGAAGGACACATTGTATGCTGCACATATAGTGCTGATACCTCTTAAGTTTGTACGAACCTCGGGTTGATATTTAAATTTGGTAGCCGTGGGAGTTGCAGCATTGTTATTGCAATACCAAGGCTCATCAGTTATCTAGCTAGACTCTTTTATGGTCATTTGAGTGAGTAAATTGTAGGAACAATTCAAAAGTCCCTATAAACTTGACATCAATGAAAACACTTGACATCAATATCCCAACACATTCAACACCCATAACTTCATCAATTACGAATTGCCAAAATTTCTTAACTACTTCGTATTTTTGGCATCGATGCTTATGGAAATACCATAAATTATTCAAGGAAGTTCCATAGTATTAAGATAAATATTGGGGAGTATTTATTGGATAGTCATATGGTTGCAATCCAAATTGGAAATTTTAGTCTTGTATTAGAGATCCAATGGTTACAATCATTGGGAACGACGACCCTTTAGTTTTAGGATATTTTCATGATATTTCCTTACAAGAAAAGGGAATTGAGCTTAGAGGTAACCAATGAAAACCCTTTTAAGTTAAAAGTTGCAATAACATGACATAATTGATAAAAAAGTGATACAATAATGTAATTGCGCAATCGTGTTCATTAGGTGTTCAAATATATATATCCTCTACTCCAGTGAATCTTCAAAAAGTTTCAGCAATTATTCTCAAGGAATTTGAAGAGATTCTTAAGGGTCTTCCACATACTTAAGATCATGACCATGCTATTCATTTGCTACATGAAAATGTACCACCTAACATTAGGCCTTATACGTATCCATATGTTAGATACCTATACCAATAGGTTTCATATTTCATGATTGGCAAGGAAAGGTCCAAATATGCTCTGCTTTGATGATGCAAAGATCCCATATTTCCATGAGGAGACAAGGTTTGTATATAGCTTGATGTGGACTCAATTTTGATGGATGGTCCAACAGCCTAATCTGGATCATGCCATGTTTTAAATTTTCAGTTGTAGAATAGAGAAAGAAGTCTGTCCAAACTGTTTAATCTCGGCAGACAAGTAGTTTAGGTAGAGAAGTAAGGCTCCCAACTGCTTAATCTGGGACCTTGGAAGCAATAAGGGTAGCATTAGATAGAAAATCAAAAGGAAAAAGCCAGAGAAAAGAAAAGGCAAATAAGGGTCTACAAGTCTAAGTGCACCCTCCAAGAAGAAACAAAAAATGCTAGGCAAATAGATGGGTAGGCAGATGGGGTTGCAGAAGTGTCATTCCTTACAATTGAAGGTGTGCTAACCGATTTTACAAAGCAAAATCAATGGATTGAGAAGTCCTTCTTCTCTATCAGGTCGCAGCAAAGCAAAGAAGCATGTCTAACTTCCCAATTTTCCCCTTTTCCATTCATTACTAACATCCCCTCATCAGTTGAGATTCATGAAAGAATTGGTGGTTTTATGGTGGTTCTTAGTCCTTTAAAGGCCACATTTCTTGTCTAAAACTCTTTTCATTTTGATCTACTCCCTAAGCTAAGTTATTTTCAAATAAACTTAGTAATATCACCCCTCATCCACTCTTTCATCCACATTAATTTCTAACCTCTATTATATAATTCCCCTATGTTACCCTTTCCCTACTATTATAACACCATGGTGTATAAACCCCCAAGCATTCTATAAATATCCCTCCCCTTGGCATTATAGCCATATGTTCTCTGTCAGGGATCAAATTGACATCTGGTCAGTTTGAGAAACCTAAGCCTAACCCCCTTCCCCCTTCTGAATCCATTTTGACCCATTACACCTCCATTTGCTAAGAAAAACATATGAAAAACCTTTTTTACCCATAACCCGCTTCATTTGCAAAAAGCGCCCAAAAACCCACTTTGCCATTTTATCCAAAGTATCGGCGCGGTAATTTTTTTGCTATTTTACATTGAAAAACCATATAAACCCGCTGAAACCCAAAGTCCCGCTGGGCACGCTGTTCAAAAGAAAATACTATTTTATTACCTCCCCGCTGCCGTATCGTCCGCACTGTTCGGCGACCCGTCAACCGTCCGATCGGGCGCCTTTGATCGGACGACCATTATGCATATCGGGTTGGGCCCGACGTCCGAAGATTAGCGCCCGAGAAACTGTCAGAGGGTGACGTCAGGCCTTTGCCACGCATCGCCCTCACAATTTCTCGGGTCGCCCTCTAATAAAACCCTGACCGTATCTAAGGCGGTCCGAGAAAAACCATTACCGCTTTTCATTTACCGCTGGTTCTGTTATGCCTGCGTCATCACCACGTCGGACCCACGTCAGTGCCACCCCGCCGTCGCGTCAGCACTCTGGTCCACCCCTGCGCTGATATGTCTGCCACCTCATTATCCCGTGGACCAATCACAGCTTGCCACCTCACCCGGTGACGTCATGCTGACGTCATCCGACCTTGACCCCACCTAATGACGTCATGCTGACGTCATCTCAAAAACGCGCCAATATGCCAAAAATCCATATTTTAGCCAAAAATGCGTGTTTTTTCTCACTTTTGCCAAAACAACTATTGATTTTCCTGCATGCATTTTACGACCAATTTAGCGCCAACCTGCACAATTCGACTCTGAAACCGTGGGCGCCTCCGTCGTACCTGCATTCGCAACTGTTATCGACAATTCGCAAGGTATTTCTCAAAATTGTTCCCTGCACCTAGTTTTATCCATATTTCTGCAAGCAAACTGTATAAGAGAGTGTAAAACACCGAAATCACCATTAAGCATCCAGTGACCTGCACTCATTTCCAACTAACAAGGCAACAAACCTTCTGCCAAGCCTGCATTTGACCAAATTGACCTGAATTCACAGGTAGTTCGCGCAGTCGTGAACTAGAAACCTCCATTACATAAATTCACCACAGAAACACTCTAGTCACTCCTACTACTGTTTTTATCAGTCCTATAAACGGTATTTCAATTGCTGTTTGCTCAATTCGCCCTCTGTTCCCTACAATTCACAGTTACATTATAAGGAAACTCCTCTGCGTTCTTCTGCTCACTTAAAACAGTTTACATACAATTCAGAAGCCTTACCAGCCATGGAAACACCAATAGCCTTGAATATCCAGCCTCTGAATGCCCCTCAAAGGGAGTTAGAATGGAAAGCCCTGGGAGATGTAGATTATCAGATGATAGACTGGTTCCCAATGGGTTCTAAGTTCAATATCCACATGCTAAATGAATTGAAAGCCCAACACCTTGGTGGAGCTGATATTTTAGGGATTTGGGACTCAAATTTGCCCATTTACAACCTCCCTCAAGTCAATGCCCTTCCAGACTTAATCCACAAGTGCCAGGAATGCTATGATCCATGCCAAAGAGCTGTCCTCAGTCCTACAGGCTCAATCTTGTTCCATATCACCCCAGAAGCCATAAATGAGATGCTGCATTTCCACTCTGCAAGGCCATTGACCCCTCTCTCCATGCTGGACTTAGTAAAGAAGGGGAGTAATTTGTCAAGTGCCCAGATCATCAAAATTAATCAATTATTCATACAGCCAAGCTTTGAAACTATGAGGACTCCTCCTATTGGATATCACTACCTGAATGACTTGGGCAGAATGCTGGTGGATTTGATCAGCTACGTCCTGGGGTACAAGGGAATTGAGGATGTTGATGACACTATAATGGCAATGTTGTCCATATTTTCTCCTGGAAAACCTCCAGCTGTGCACTATGACTATGCCACCTATATTGTAGAAAAGATCCATGAACAGCTAATGAATCTACAGAGGGAGAGGGCGTTCAGATACACCTCATACATCTACCACCTGTTCTTGTTTTATCAACCAGACAGTTTCTCCATTCCCCTCAAGAAACTTAATGCCCAGGGAAATCCAAGGTCAGTTGTGTTTTGGACTTCAGTTTTCCATAATATTACTCAATCACCATACACATACTGTGAATTTATAGACCTGTTCATTCACCCAGCTATGACATTGCTGTATGGTGTCCCTCCTCCAAGGTTAACCGATGAGATGCAGAGAGTTCTCCATCTCTCCAAATCCTACAGCATTGGTGATTGGTATTTTTACCAACACCACACAGTAATCAGAATATATGGCTGTGAATTGGACCCTTACAGGCTGCCAAGGTATGTCCCTATGAGACTTTTTGCCCTAGAATACTTCAGGCAGTTTGGAAATGCAGACTGCTTCCATTTCCAAAGTAGGAATAAGAAGGTGCAGCTGAAGGTAAGGAACCAGCTAGGCCCTTTTCTATACAATAAAAGAGAGGAGGGATGGAAGGAGGCAGATATGATCTTAGAGGGTTTCAAATTGCAAACCAGTTTCAAATGGATACCTTATGACCCTAATCATTTTATCTCCCTCAGAAGGATAAAATACAAATTGGGTAACTATTCACATGTTAGGCTGCCTCATGTTGAACAGTATGCAAATTCTTTGAGCTGGAAAGAGGGCACTCTAGAAGAGCCAACTACTAGAGAGCAGATGCTAGAGAGAGAGGCTAGGAATTTGCAAAAAGAGGCTGACTTGGAAACTTGTGGACAGGTTTCCTTATCATATCAAAGGCAACTTGGAGCATCTGCCTCTTCTTCAACAACACATCAGCAAGCTGCCATGGACACTCAACAGACTACCAGCAAAGGCAAAGAAAAGCAGGTGGAACAAGAGCAGCCACCTCCCATGACTGAAGAGCAAACAGAAAAAGAGGTGGAACAACAGGAAGTACATCAACAGCAGCAGCAGCAACAACAAGAAGAACAAAGACAGGAGCAGCCTGTACAGCAAGAGCAGACAGTGGAAGCCCCAAAATCCACTGAGCAACAGCCACAACAAACTGTGCCTCCAAGGCAAGAAACATCAGCTGAAGCATCAATCCTCCAAACTCCACAAAAGGAGGATACTAGCAGGAAAAGAGACAGAGAAACTCCCTTGACCACCTCAATAAGTCATGGTGAGAAAAGACAGAGAATGAATCCTTTCTCTGAGGAGGAAATGCCAATGGGACAGTCTTTGGGCATGGGCCCACCTAGCAGGGAAGCATCCGCAAGTTCCTTCCAACAGGAACAGGACAGAACAGTGGGAGGAGAAGTCAGCTCCTCAAGCCAGCAGAGAGAAGGTGAACTGAGCATCAAACAGCAGTTCATAGACATAAAGAGGAGGAATGAGCCAATAAAGATACAACTATACAATCATCTGTTGAAAATGGCTCCCACTAACCAGCAAAGACTGATGTCTGCGTATGATGTTAGTGAAGGCAAAATGATCATGAGTCATTTTTTGCCAGCTGTAGCACAGCCCCAATCTCCTGCAGATTATATAAGGACCAATCTTGAGGTCCTTGCCAAGGACATCCACCCTATGGACAAAATTGAATTACACAAACAAACGGGTGAGATGGTGTATGCCTCCTTGGCAGACAAAACATTGGATAATTATAGGCTAGAGAATAGCCTTCATAATACAGCTGCCCAACTTGAGTTGGAAAGGGCATCCTCTCAAGCTAAGGACAACAGAATTAGGTCCTTAGAAGATATAATCATAGAAATTGGGCATGATCCCAAGGATATCAAGGGCATACAAGAGATATTGAAGTTGAGGGATGCAGACATGGCAGCTTTGAGGAGAAAGATCAAAATTCCAGCCACAATTCACCCTCAAACAGATGAAATTGTCCAGCAGAGGCATGATCAAGATGCCACAGCTTTGCTGGTGTCTCTATATAAGCAGCTAATCCAGACTCAAGAAAAGCTGGGAGAATCAGAGGCTGCACAGGCAGCATTACAGGCAGCTTTGAAGCAAAAAGAAGAAGGTCAGACCTCCCAGCCTCCTCCTGAAATAATAAACCTTGAGGAAACTGCTCCAACTACTGTTCCTCCTCCTCAACAAACAGGACAGGCAGCACCATCCACCTCAGCACCACCACCACCAACAACAGAGCAGGCCCCAAGCCTGGACATGCAAAAGCTGAGAAATGAGATCCAGGCCTTGGAAGCACAAATGACAGAATTAAACGAGGCCAGGGAGAAACTAGCCAAGGTAAATGAAAGATATGACAAATCCAAGCAGACCGTGGCAGAAAAGGGCAGGGAAATAAAAGCCCTCAAAGACAGGATAAAGGAGCTAGAAAAGGAGCTCCAACTGGATAAAGTGGTGGCCGAGATCAAGACAGTGCTATGGGCCAATATTGGCCAGTCTATTACTGACCAATGGCAGTATATTGACACAATCCATGAGCAGTTGGAGCTCATTGGAAAAGCACAGAAGGAAATTCAGAGATCAAGGGCAGCTCTAGGCAATATGCCTGAAATTGCCACCAGGATGATCAATGTGCTCAATAACAGAACAAGTTCTCAGTTAGCAACCATGGGAATTCCTAACAGGACTGAGACTATTATGTTGGTAAAAAGGGTCCTTACACTAAGAAACTTAGTGCAGACATTGGAGAGAAGGACCCAAGACATGCAGACCGAAGTGAACAGATTTATGGACAAATTTGTGGTATTACAGAACAGAGGTCTCCCTGGCTTACTGAACAGCGCAGGAAAACTGCTTACCCATGAGCAGTATGCCAAGAGAGTCAATACATTTGCCACAAGTCAGATCACTGAAAGGCCCAGCACCTCAGAGGAAACAGGGCCAGCTACAGGACAAAGTCTCTACAACAGAGTAGAGAATTTATTCTTTATAATGAATGAAATAAATCACCTATTTGAAGTGCCTCCTAACTTCTATAAATACACAGAGGCAGATGAGACTATGGATGCAATTCTTAGGCATCAACTACCCACACAGGAATGGTGGACAAAGGCAATACAGATGATCCTATAGACCAGGAAGCCATTCTTCAAGTTTTTTCATCAAAAAATTACAAATCAGCATGCACAGGAAAACTTAGTAAAATCAGCATGCATAAAAGGTAAAAGCTGAGCCAACTCAGCAGAACTTTCGGCCAGCAGGTCAAGATGGACAGCTGCAGGTGACAGGGCCGAAAAGTTACAGCAGAGCAGCCACATCAGCGCATTTTCCAGCATTTAAAGCAGATCATTCCAACCGACTCAGTGGCCTCCAAAGGCCAAAATATCTTCTGACTGATATAAATGAACATTTATGATGTGTTAAAGACAGCAATAACTTTTTATCTCCTGTTATGTACAAAGTTGGTGAAATATTTATTTCTCAGATGACTCAACGCCATAGATATTTTGTATTACCGTTTGTATATATTTGCCCCTCGCATAAGCTTGCAGGGTTGTTGTTGATTTCTCTTGAAGAAGTTCCTATGCTGTAATCTTTGCAGAGTTTAATAACAGAAGTAATGGAATTTCTTAAGTTCTGAGTTGTTTGAACTCGTTCATAGTGTTTGTTGAAATTGGCAGGATCCCTGTGCATCTCATATACAATAAGTTTTCTGTAACTCTCTTCGTTTTGTGTTTCAGTCTTTTGCAATCCATAAATGTTTCTAAGTTTCTAAATATTTAGCAGCAAAGAAAAAGAATAGCTTTCAGGATTTATTCATGGAATACCCTGAGCTCAATCTATGTTGTTAATGAATGTTTTCCTCAGTTATAATCTTGATAAGTGTAATTCTTAATTGCTACACTTTCAGAATATATCTTTCACAGTGACCCTTGTTTCAGGAATTCAAGTTTGCTCCTGAGCAATATATTTCACTTTCACAGCATTAGCTTAATGGAGAATTCTTAATTGCTTTCCATTGGCTAGACATGCATCATCATACATCATCACTCAAGCTTTAAATTTTGTTTATTGAGATACCCAATAGGCCCTGCAGTCTGAACATTCCCACTGAAGCATTTCAAGCATCTCAAAGCTCTTGACTCCATTGCCCAATGAAATACAACTGTCCAAATATTACATCTTAGGTATTGAAAGACATCCTTCAACCAAAACATAAACAAAAACCCAAGCATAGTAGCTAGCCTAAAATACTATCATAACAGAGACAAATCATAAAGAGAGAGCCCTCTCTGATTACAGTTTGGCTAGAAACTGTAATCCAAAGATTGGTTAGTGGTTACCCCGGTCGTATTCCCTTGGGAGTCATAGGGAACAACCTGGGTGTTAACACCATATACATATAAGAGTGAGAATGATGAGATGGCTCAAGAAATGTTAGAGGTTGGAATCATTCAACCTAACCAAAGTGATCTCTCATAATTATTGATGATGATTATAAAAAATGATGGTTCGTGGCATACATATCCAGATTATAGGTAGCTAAAAAAAATGATAATCAAAGATAAGTTTCCTATTCCTTTCATTAATGAATTGCATGGGGGGAATTTTATTTATTAAGTTGGATCTCCATTTTATATATCATCAAATTAGAATGAGGTAAGAAGACATTCCAAATGAAAAAATTAGAAAACTTGAAGGACATTATGAGTTTTTTGTTATGACATTTTGAATTACTAGTTTGCCTTCAACATTTCAAGGATTTATGAATTCTATTTTCAAACCCTTAAATAGAAATTTTGTGTTAGTAGTTTTTGATAACATACTAATCTAAATCAAATATTAGGAATAATGTGTACAACATGTTTACATAGTATTAATATTATTGAAGAAAAAAACAACTATATATAAAACATTCCAAGTGGTTCCTTTGGGGTTCAAGAAGTGGAATATTTGGGTTACATTGTATCCCATGAAGGTGTCAAAGTGGACCCTAACAAAATCAAAGCTATGAGGGAATGGATAATCCCTAAGACCTTGAATAAACTCATAAGATTATTAGGATTTACAAGATATCACCATAATTTTATAATGAACTATGGTCAAATATTAACACCTATAAAAAAATTGTTGCAAGAGCATGACAACAGAAGTGTCCTCACAACACAAAAAAATATTAATCAAAGGGAAATAAATTTAGATAAAGATGCAAGATCTCACAACAATCACACAATACTCTTGCATGAGGAGAAAATTAAGAATTAAGTATCTTATGTACTAAACTAAATTGGTTATGGACAACTTATGACAAATGGCAAGTGTCCTTCTACATTAAATGCAATACTAAACAAATTCCTAAATTTAATACTAAGTAATAAATGTTTTTCTAGTCCCGGATGCGGGTGGTTGTAATGTCTAACAGGTTAGGGGCTCGTCATGAGGGCAGGTGTCTGCCCGGACGAGCCACGTATATCAGGACGCATCGCACATGGGCTTACTGCGTGAGGCATTTAAGTCTGGAGGCGATGGGTAATTACAGTCGGGTCCTTTCGGCATTTACTGCCTTTCTTGATAAATGGAATATGGCGCTTCAAAGCCATGGCAACCCTGCCTTTCCTCCGCAGTTTGTGGTCGCTTATGCTCTGGTTCTGAGGGATTCTGGCTCTGTGTTTGCTCATGCGAGAGGGTATTCCAGCTATTGGGACAATTCGGGGAGGTTAGGCTTCTCCGTCACTATCCCGCAGACTGGCATAAGATTCGAGTGCCCCCATTCTCTGGTTCTGAGGGAAGACGAGGCGGGATATACCTGCGATTCGCACTGTTTAGAGATGCAGCGAGAACGCCAACGTTTGATTAGCCGGCGTGGGAGTGCCAGAGGGCGGGCTTCGTCTCAGAGGCAAGCCCCCTCCCCTTCATCCTCAATAGAGGTTTCTTCCGACCGTCGGCGTTCCAGAGGAAGGGCAGTTGGCGGAAGCAGAGCAGCGGAACACAGAGAGATTATGGACTGTGGGCACTCTGAGCATCCCATGGTGAGATATCGTATACCTTGCACTTTGTCAAATTCTACTTTCTTCATTTCAGTTTCTGTGGAGCACTGCAGCAATCCTCGAGGTGAAGATGATGCTATGCATGCCAGCCCCCCGCGGAATCCTGGGTTGGCACCTTCAATTGATATGCAATTTCCTGCTGTCGATATGCTGCGCCCTATTCAAGACAGCTTCTCCCCAGACCCGGGGGCAGGCCCAAGTGTTCCTGTGCAGCACAACATTCCTACAGAACCAGACATCCACATGCCTCCCAGATGCAAAACGGAGGATGCGCCGCACACCACTGAGGATGACTAGGTCTCTGAAGAAGGATTTTTGTTTTTCAATATCTGCTCTCACCGCTATCCTACGTGCGTCCGGTCTTTGTCTTTATGTAATACAGTCCTTCTCTGTTATAGTGACGGCTATCCACAGTTGTTCCAGTCTTTATGTGTTACAGTTTCGGCTAAACATGTTTGTCCAATGTCGGTCTTATATAATTTTGGTCTCATGAATGTCGATCTGGTTCAAAGTGTCGGTCTTATGTATTTTTGGAATGATCAGTCCTGAGCTAACTGTCAGTCTTTCGACAGGATTCACAGAGCCACGGCTCTGTTGTACCAAAGATGATGTAATTTTTGCCTTTTTTGTAATATAATAGCATAGTCTTATTCAGAAAAAAAAAAAAATATAAAAATATAAAAATATTGTTTTTCTAGATCTACATTAATAATATACAAAATCATAACTATATGAAAATATTATTTTTATTAAATGCATTTTTGGATCATAATATCTAAAATTCCCCCCTTTGATCAAAAATTGCATTAGATCAAATACTAAGTTCTTCTCTAAACATAGTAAACTTGATCATGCTAAGTGGTTTTCTGAAGATATCTATGATCCAATATTCTAAAGGACATTACTTTGGCTTTATGACACCCTTTGCAATGGTAATCTTGATGTAATGATATTTGGTGTTGGAATGTTTTTTTTTAATGGAAAACTTAATGGTTGGTTGATTTATTCAATCAATAATGAAGTGGATTTTTCTTGGTGAAGTCACAAATCTTATAAAATTTTGCATAACTAGACAATCTCACATGTTTCTTTCCATGATGAAATATATTCTTCCTTTGTTGAAGAATTTTCCACTCAGTCTTCTTCTTAAATCTCCAAGGAATAACCATTGATCCTATATTCATAAAATATCTCGATTTGATTCCCTATCATCAACATTTCCAGTAAAATATGCATATGAATATCCAAAAAGTAAAAATTAGTATTCTTTTTATATATTAGACTATTATCTTTCGTACCTTGCATATATATAAGAACTACTTTTGCTGCATTTCAATGAATTTCCCTTGGTTCTTGCATAAATCGCATGAGAATATTGACTACATATGATAAATTTGGATGAGTGGTTTTCAAGTACATCAAGCTGCCAATCAACTTCTTGTAACAAGTGTTTTTTACTAATTCCCCCCCTTCAAATTTTGGAAGTTTTAATTTTTTCTCCATTAGGGTTAGAACAAAATTGCAATTTGTCATGCTAAATATTTTCAATATCTTAGATGCATATTTTTATTGACTAATGAAAATACTATTTGAATGTTGGAATATTTCAAATCAAAGATAATAGTGAAGTAATTTAATATCTGTCATTTTGAATCCAACTTGTTTTTTTTACTTCTCCTATGAAATATGATCATCAATTTTCCTAGTAATGATCAAGTCATCCACATAGATTTCCAATATCATCATATTTTCACATTGATGTTTCACATACAAGGTATCATCTGATTCACTTCATTGAAAATTTTGTTTCAAAAAGGTAATCATCCATTTTGGCATACCAAGTTATGGGACCCTGATTCGATCCATATAAATACTTTATTAACTTAAAACTTTATGCTTTTGTATTTCAAGCTCAAACTACGAGATTGGATCATATAGAATTCTTCCTTCGAGTATCCATTGAGGAAGGAACTTTTAACATCCATTTGATGTAATTGTCATCATTTTTGAGCTTCCAAAGAAATTATTATTCTCATTATGTTCTATTTTGCTATATGTGCAAATGTTTCTTCATAATCAATCCCTTCTTGCTATGCAAAACCCTTGGCCATGTGTCTTTCTTTATATTTATTAACCATTCCTCCTATTTTATACTTGATTCTATAAACATGTTTCCATTCAGTGGTTTTTCATTTGGATTACAATAAACAAGTTTCCAAATAAAATTTTAATTTACTGAATTATACTCTTTAATAATTCCTCTTTTTTATTCTTCATTTTTTACTGCATCTTTGAAAGTTGAGGGCTCAATAAAATAATTTGTTACTAAGGAAAAAATTCCTTATACCCTATCACCACCTCATTTCCATCTATTATTCATTTAATCAAGATGAACATATTTCATAAGCTTTTGGGCCCACGTTAACAATTCATTTTGACTAGATTAGGGATTTAAATCATTACCATTATAGTGAAAAAGAGGATTGATATGAATAGAAACTTTGCTTTCTTCTGGACTATCTGAATTGTTTACATTAGAATATTGTAAAATTTCATTTCCTAAAGAATTAGATGAAAATTCTGACAAATTTTTAAAGGAATTTTTTAAGGAGGAATCATCATCCATTTCTGATAAACTCAAGTCTAATTTAAACCATCGTTCTTCAAGAAGGGTTTCAATTTTTGCATAATATTTTCTTTCTGTTCCATCCTAGAATTGGCTAAAATATGATATCACTTCTTCTCCTCAGAATATCCAATCATCATACACTTCATATTTCTTGATTTTTAGCTTAGTTGGAACTAAAGGATAGCAAACTAAAACAAATGCTCAAAGATATTTAACTTCTAGTTTGACACCATACCGTGCTTCATTTGGGTTGATGCCATCCAAAGAAGTAGTGGGAGATTGATTTCATTAACTAAACTATAATATGTATTCTTTAGCCTAGTAGGAGGCACTTAAGCATCTGAAAGTTAACATTGATATCACCATCTTTAACAAAGTTCCATTCATCCTTTCTCATACTCCTTTCTCCTATGTAGTATAAGAATATGTAAATTCGCTTTTGATACCCTTATCTCTTCAATAATTTTGGAATTAATTTGAAATGAATTCCTTGCCATTATCTATCCTCAATGTTCCTATCTTTTATTTGGTTTCCTTTTCAACTAGATGACGAAAAGTATTGAACTTTTCAAATGTTTCCAACTTTTCCTTTAAAAATACACCCAAGTGATTTGACTAAAATCATAAATGGAAAATTACATCCTCTAATATAATTTTCTATTAGTCCACAAAGGTCTCTATGAACAAGTTGCAAACACCTATTTACTCTCCATGATCTTGTAGGAAATGTATCTCAATTTTGTTCCCATAAATACAAGCTTCACACTTTGAATTATCTTTTTTAAAAGTAGGTAATCCTTTAATCATACCCTATTTTTGTAGTTGAGAGAGATTGTTAACACTTAGGTTCCCATAATGCACATGTCATAATATGATGAGTGAAATATCTAAAATTACTACTCTTGCAAAATATTGCTTCCTTGTAGTTTCTTTTCCTTCCAACCTTAGAAGCCTCCCACCTTCATAAATTTTCATGAATGTTTTAAAATTTTGTTTTGTGAGTTGATTTTTGCTAGTCCATTTTCTATGTACTTTGATGCCCTAATTGGCGAATTAATACTAAGGACAAAAAAATATATTTAAATGTTGGTACATACCGCACATTTGAAATCATAACTTCTTTGATGTTAGGGAGAAATATTTTCACAATACTTTTTCCATGAAGTGTATTTGTTATATCATCAAGCAAGAAGATTGAGTTGAGCTTACATTCCTAAAATGTCCAACAAAAATTGTTTTCTGAAATTTATGTTTTGAGTGACCTGTATATCCAATATCTATGCATCTTCATAACCACTCCTGAAAGGGAAATTGGAGACTAACAAAGCAATTAAATCTATATTTTGAATAGCAGTGAATACATATTCAGAATTAGTATCCTCTTGATCATTTGAATATCTAAAGTTGAACATTGCTTGAATTTTGATATCTTACCATTTCGAGTTTGATAGTTTTCTACATAAGAGCCAACTCTATTGTAACGTCTCCATACATGTTGACTTAAGTATTAACCTTGTCCACATAGTTGATTATGATTAGGGTGCCTCTCTAATTGAAATTGTTTGACCGTTGTTGAAATTTACTTCTTCCTCT
The DNA here is from genome assembly GCA_031772625.1 of Pinus tabuliformis. Taxonomy (NCBI): domain Eukaryota; kingdom Viridiplantae; phylum Streptophyta; class Pinopsida; order Pinales; family Pinaceae; genus Pinus; species Pinus tabuliformis. The sequence continues at coordinate 197,779,330 of CM062813.1, forward strand.
TTCTTGATTGTTTCCTTGTTGGCATTATGATTCTAGTTTGGCTCTATGGTACAGGTGTTGTACTTGATGGCAACTCACTCAAGTGGCAAAATTCTGTTCAGGCTCTCAAAATGATGGAAAATAAGAGGTTCGCAGGTGCATCATTCAAAAGGTGCGGACCCGAAGGTTCGCCATCCAGGAAGTGCGGACATACCCGCAGGTTATCCATTCATAAGGTGCGGTCCCCCAGTTCGCTCACTCCAATGCGGAGAAGCGCGCTCACGTGGGGTTTCTTATGTTTGGCCTTTGGTATTTAGCCCGTCGTTCATGATCCTATGGTTTTGGCCCGTGGTTTAGGATCTAAATTACTTGAACCCCTGTTTGGATCCCTCGTATTGGTTTTCGATGGTTTTGTCCCATGGTTGGAATAAGGGCTTGCCTATAAAAAGGAAAAGAGATCGCTTGGCTAGACACTTGTGAAATTTGAATATCTTAAGATCTGAAAGTTTGGGTGATTGGTTTTAAAAGTTAGATCTAAATCAAGGCGAAAATTTAAGGCGAATCTATTGATAAGTCATGATCTCTCGGGCGCATGATCAGATCTATGGATCCGACTGACTATGGCACATTGGAGGATTGTTAATTTGGCCCTAATCAGAGGTTCGCAGGCGATCCACGGCGTGAGTGCGGGGGTACGCAGCGCAGGAGAAGGCGTAGTGCGGGGGTACGCAGCGCAGCAGAAGGCGCAGTGCGAGGTACGCAGCGCAGGAGAAGGCGCAGTGCGGAGGTACGCAGGGAAACAGAAGAACAAGTCACAGAGGTACGTTGTCAGGCGGGCAGTGCAGGTGTGGATCTGAGCAGAGGTACGCAGGGCAGTAGAACAAGTGGTGTAGAGATACGCAGAGCAGTAGACCGACCAGGTGCGGATCTGCGCAGTTTAGACACAGAAGAGCTGCGGGTATTTGCAGGCCACTATTGGTGAAGTTGCGGACCTATCTTGAAACATTTGTTGGCTGTCTTTTATCTATTGCTGCAGAGTTCTGGGTTTAGATTTCTGGTATTACTTTTCTGTTTACAACATTCTGAGAAGTTGGGTGATTCATTGGTTGATTGTATGAGGAGATTGGGTGATTTGCATGTACTTGATGATTATTTGATCTTCTTGGATCCAGTTTGAAAATTAATGAAACGTGGTCCCTAAAGAAGTAAAAGAGCAAAGGGGGTTGTAGCTCCCTTCCAGGAGAGACTGGAAAACGAGAGAGAGTTGTAGCTCTCTGCAGGTTGCAGCCTGCGTACTGGTAAAGGACTGCACCAGTACAAAATCCTTGTAAAAGAAGTTTCTAATTGAAAGAAGATAGAGACATATTGCAGCAGGTGGTTTTCACCCACATTGGGTTTCCACCTTATAGCTGGTGTTCTTTGGTGTGCTTATCTATTTTTCTTGTTCTTGTTCATTATTATATGGCACTGACATACAAATTAATGATCAATATCTGAAGAATAAATTAAAGTATAAATCTGGAAGGCATATTGAAAAGAATTTGATAATACTGATTCAACCCCCCTCTCTCAGTATTATTTCCAACAATTGGTATCAGAGCAGGTTCTTCAGAAGAAGCTTGATCGCTTGAAGAAAGATCCTTCATCATGAGCAACTATGAGAGGGAAGCATCAATCAAGCCACCAATTTTTGATGGGACAAACTTTGTTTATTGGAAGGTAAGGGTCACTGCCTATCTTCAATCTCTTGGTACAAAGTCTGGGATATCATAGATACAGGGTATACTTTTCCATCAGCAACTCCTACAGACCCGGCTGAGAAGAAGAAATATGAAAAAAATGCAAAGGCAGTTAATACTCTATTAGGATTCCTATCTCAATTAGAATTTGTTAAGGTAATGCAGTTTAAATCCGCAAAAGAGATATGGGACAAGATTGTTATGAGATATGAAGGAGATGATCAGGTAAAACGAGCAAAACTTCAAACCCTCAGAATTCAGTATGAAAATCTCAGGATGTATAATGATGAAAGTGTGGCTAACTATTTTCTTCGTGTAGATGAGATTGTTAATTGTATGAAAAATTTGGGTGAAGAAATAAAAGAGGCTTTTGTGGTTGAAAATGTTCTAAGATGTTTGTCCCCTAGGTTTGAATCTAAAGTTTCTGCAATAGAATAAAAAGAGAATCTACAAAGCCTTAAAATGTCATAGCTGCATGGAATTCTAAACTGCTTATGAAATGAGGAAAGGAGGTCCATCAGACAGGAGAGAAGCTGCCTTCAAGGCTTTAGGCAAAGGAGAGTACTATGAGTCAGGACACATGTCAGAAGAAGAAGAAGAATCAAATTTTGTCAGAAATCTTCAACGGGGTACTGATCGTTTCCGAGGTAAGTTACCTTTAAAATGCTTTGCTTGTGGAAGAGTCGGTCACTATGCTGCCAAATGTCCTCACAAGGATAAGATTGACAAAGGGAAGGAACCTGTTAGATGGAACAAGAAACAAAATGCAACTAAGAAAAGTTACTACACTCGTGAAGACAGTGATGGCCTATCAAGTGACGAAGATGAACGAGGTAATGATTATAAACTTTTAATGGCCTTTGAAGATGATGATTACAAGGAAGCTATAGATGTAGATGGTTTTTATGAAGAGATTTCTCGACTCAAAATATGTTTAGAAGAAAAGGATATGATCATTGATACTCTGCAATTCCAACTTGATGAAAAACAAAAATCTCTTGAGAAGTTAGAATGTGAAATTGTTGGCCTTAGAAAAGAAATTGAGAAAACAAAGGCTCTTAATCTTAAATTTGTTGAAGGATCTGAAACTCTGGATGAGATTATCAATGTACAGCGTTCTCCACTAATCAAGACAGGTCTGGGTTATAATGGAGAAACATCTCAAGCATCCACCTCAAAGAGTTATCTTGATGCAGCAAGGAGGAATGAGCAAAAGCCCAATGGAGATCACCAGGTAAGGCAGGGACGAATTACATCAAGAACCAACAAATACTACCAGGTAAACCAGGGGCAATCTATCTTAAGGGTGAACAAAAGCTACAACCAGCCACAGGTAAAAACTTCTCAATTTGCTTCAAGAATGGATGACAATAGAAATTACAATCATTTGGCTGGTAGATTTGATAATCGCAGAAGTTTCTTCAATGGCCAATGTTTCTCTTGCCATAACTTCAGTCACAAAGCAGCTCAATGTGTTTCTTATAATACAATCATGACTAGAGAAGCTCAAAAACAAAGAAGTATGACTGGGATTACGAAAAGGACCTATAACAACTTTTTTGCCCTTGAAAATGAAATTGAATGTTCTATTTGTAATAACTTCGGTCATGAAGATTCTGAATGTAGGAGCAGGTTTCGGCAGACAAAGGAACAAGCCCCAAGCACTAGAACATGGAGAATAAAGGAACCACAAACAGAAAGATGTGGGATAGCATTTTATGCAGAAGGACAAGAAAATCTATGGTACATCGACAGTGGATGTTCGAAGCATATGACAGGTGATAAAGAAAAACTTGAATCATATACTTCTTTAGAAAAGGGAAGAAAGTTTCTTTTGGAAATGATACCCCTGCAGCCATAAAAGGAAAAGGCACTGCTCAGTTGAAAGAAAAAGTCAAAGCTGGAAATGTTTTGTATGTTGATGGCTTGAAGCATAATCTACTAAGTGTCAGTCAGATGTGCGATCAAGGAACAGAGGTAATATTTCGATCAAATGGATGTAGTGTTCGTGATCTTGATACAGGAAAAACAGTGATCAAAGGCAGAAGAACTCCAAATAATCTATACATATTTGAAGAAGGACAACAACAATGCTATTTGAGCAAGGATGATGAACATTGGTTATGGCACCAGAGGTTGGGGCATCTAAGCTTTTCACAAATAAGGAAAGCATGCAAATACCAGGCAGTTCGTGGTCTTCCAGATATCAAAATTCCAGACAACACCATATGCAGATCATGTCAGTTTGGTAAGCAAACCAGAACTAACTTCCCTGAGAAGGAAGGATTAGCCAGCAGGCCTCTTGAACTAGTCCATACAGATGTATGTGGTCCATTTAGGACAAGGTCACCTCGAGGAGAAGAATACTTTATATTATTCATTGACGACTTCTCCAATGGTTTGGCTGGACTTATGAAACACAAGGACGAAGCATTCGAAAAATTCAAATCTTTCAAAGCCTTGGCTAAAAACGAATCAGATCACAAAATTAAGTGCCTCAGGTCCGACAGAGGTGGGGAGTTTACCTCAAATGAATTTTCGATTTCTGTGAAGAACATGGAATAAGAAGGGAATTCTCTACAGCTAGGACTCCTCAGCAAAATGGAGTGGTGGAAAGGATGAACAGAACGGTCCAACAAATGGCTCGTGCTACGCTTGATGAGTCTGGGACTCCCGTAACCTTCTGGGGTGAAGATGCTTTTGTTGCGGTTGTTATTCTCAACAAAACAAATGTCTGAGTGAATAGCACTCAAACTCCTCATGAGCTCTGGTATGGTGAGACTCCTTCGGTAAAGCATTTCAAAATTTTTGGAAGCAAATGCTATATTAAGAATAATGATGAACAGCTTGGCAAACTTGAACCTAGAGAAGATGAAGGCATTCTCCTTGGTTATTCTCCCCATAGCAAAGCATATAAGTGTTACAATAAAAGACTTGGAAGAATTGTTGACAGCATTGATGTAGTGGTTGATGAAAAAGGATACATTCCTAGGCAAGTAAATTATGAAAATATCGAAGAAGATGAAGACTACTCTCCAAATCAGATTGATGATGAAGAAGAACCTCACGAGGCACCAGAGGAACAAATAAGGATAGAAGAGAAGACTCCATCCAGGTATGTTCAGAAGAATCATCCAGAATCTCAGATTTTGGGATAGAAAGAGGCAGGTGTACAAACAAGAAGAACAATTGCAGAAGCCTCAAGCTATTTGGCATTACTCTCCTCCACTGAACCACAAAATGTAAGAGAGGCATGCAAAGATGAATGCTGGGTCAAGGCAATGGATGAAGAACTTGAGCAGATCAAAAAGAACAACACTTGGGAGTTGGTTCCTAGACCAAAAGATAAGAATGTCATAGGGACAAAATGGATTTTCAAAAATAAGTTGAATGAAAATGGGGAAGTAATTAGAAACAAGGCCAGACTTGTCTATAAAGGGTATGCTCAACAAGAAGGAATAGACTTTGAAGAAACTTTTTCTCCCGTTGCTAGACTTGAGGCCATACGAATGTTCCTTGCTTTCTCAAGCTTTCAGAAGTTCAAAGTATTTCAAATGGACGTAAAATCAGCCTTTTTGAATGTAGACTTATAAGAAGAAGTGTACATTGAGAAACCAGATGGGTTCATCCTTGGGAATGATCCAAATCTTGTATGCAGGCTAAAAAAGGCTCTCTATGGTCTTAAACAGGCTCCAAGGGCTTGGTACTACCGCTTGGACAAATATCGTCATCAACAAGGTTTTTCAAAGGGATCAGCAGATAGCAATCTTTATATAAAAATTGAAAATGACAAATTACTAATACTTGTTGTGTATGTATATGATATTATCTTTGGCATCAATGGATAATCTATGAGTCAAAGCTTTGCCTTGGTGATGCAGAAAGAATTTGAAATGTCTTTGCTTGGAGAACTGACATATTTTCTTGGACTTCAAATCCAAAAAAATGAAGGCGGGATCTTGTTGTCTCAAACCAAGTATCTCAAGCACATTTTGAAGAAATATGGCATGGAAGATGCAAAACCAGTATGTACCCCCATGGTCACAAGATGTAGCCTCAGTGCAAATGATGAATCAGCAACAGTGCATCAACCAACCTACAGATTTATGATTGGAAGTCTTCTTTATTTAACAGGTACCCGACCAGACATCATGCATGCAGTGGGAATAGTTGGAAGATTTCAGGCAAATCCAAAGGAAACTCATCTTCACGCAGTGAAGAAAATTTTCAAGTACCTTCAAGGAACTCAAAACTATGGTTTATGGTATCCTAGAGATACAGATCTCATACTTCATGCTTATACAGATGCAGATTGGGCTGGAAGCGTGGATGACAGGAAGAGCACAAGTGGTGGTGCATTCTTTATGGGTTCTAGATTAGTATCTTGGTTCAACAAGAAACAGAGTTCGATTGCTTTATCTATAGCTGAAGCGGAATATGTGGTTGCTGCATCTTGTTGCACTCAACTCCTTTGGATGATGCAGACCTTGCAGGATTTTCAGATCACTTGTACTCCACCTATCTCCATCTTATGTGATAATACAAGTGCAATCAACATTTCAAAGAACCCAGTCATGCATTCAAAGACCAAGCACATATCGATCAAGTATCACTTTCTCAGGGAACAAGTGCTTGAACAAAAGTTCAAGTTGGAGTATGTTCCTTCTAAGGAACAAGTTGCTGAAATACTCACCAAACCATTTCCCAGGGAGACCTTTGAATACCTCAGGCAAAAGCTGGGGGTTGTTGATGCATCATCCTGTTGTTGAATCTCATCTGTTTCAGAGATTGTTGGTTGTACGCAAGTTTCATATGGGGTATACGCGTACATTTGCTGGGTTGCGGATTGGTCAAAGATCAAATGGAACAGGTTCAGGGGGAGCATATAATGCATTGTTGGCATTATGGTAGAAGATCTTGGAGGAAGTACAGAAGGAGATCATGGATGCTGATCTAAATAGCGCTGCAATATGTCTCTATCTCTTTCATGGTCAATTATGGTGTTTGGTGGATTATGGTTCTTCTTGAAGAAATTTCTTTCCTTTTGCAGATCTGGTTTATAGTCAGAGGGAGCATGTTCTCAGGGGGAGCATAACCCTTTGCCCTTGATGTCAAAGGGGGAGAATGAAGTTGAGGATCTGGAGGTTGCCATCAAGTCCAAAGGGGGAGATTGTTGGCATTATGATTCTGGTTTGGCTCTATGGTACAGGTGTTGTACTTGATGGAAACTCACTCAAGTGGCAAAATTCTGTTCAGGCTCTCAAAATGATGGAAAATAAGAGGTTCACAAGTGCATTGTTCAAAAGGTGCGGACCCGTAGGTTCGCCATCCAAGAAGTGCAGACATACCCGCAGGTTATCCGTTCATAAGGTGCGGTCCCCCAGTTCACTCACTCCAATGCAAAGAAGCACGCTCACATGGGGTTTCTTATGTTTAGCCCTTGGTATTTAGCCTGTCGTTCATGATCCTATGGTTTTGGCCCGTGGTTTAGGATCTAAATTACTTGAACCCCTGTTTGGATCCTTCGTATTGGTTTTCGATGGTTTTGTCCCATGGTTTGAATAAGGGCTTGCCTATAAAAAGGAAAAGAGATCACTTGGCTAGGCACTTGTGAAATTTGAATATCGTAAGATCTGAAAGTTTGGGTGATTAGTTTTAAAAGCTAGATCTAAATCAAGGAGAAAATTTAAGGCGAATCTATTGATAAGTCGTGATCTATTGGGCGCATGATCAGATCTGTGGATCTGACTGACTGTGGCACATTGGAGGACTGTTAATTTGGCCCTAATCAGAGGTTCGCAGGCGATCCACGGTGTGAGTGCGGGGGTACGCAGCGCAGGAGAAGGCGCAGTGCGAGGGTACACAGCGCAGAAGAAGGCGCAGTGCGAGGTACGCAGCACAGGAGAAGGCGCAGTGCGGAGGTACGCAGGGAAACAGAAGAACAAGTCGCGGAGGTACACTTTCAGGCGGGCAGTGCAGGTGCGGATCTGAGCAGAGGTACGCAAGGTAGTAGAACGAGTGGTGTGGAGATATGCAGAGCAGTAGACCGACCAGGTGCGGATCTGCACAGTTTAGACACAGAAGAGCTGTAGGTATTCGCAGGCCACTATTGGTGAAGTTTCGGACCTATCTGAAACATTTATTGGCTATCCTTTATCTATTGTTGCAGAGTTCTGGGTTTAGATTTATGGTATTACTTTTCTGTTTACAGCATTCTGAGAAGTTGGGTGATTCATTGGTTGATTGTATAAGGAGATTGGGTGATTTGCATGTACTTGATGATTATTTGATCTTCTTGGATCCAGTTTGAAAATTAATGAAATGTGGTCCCTAAAGAAGTAAAAGAGCAAAGGGGGTTGTAGCTCCCTTCCAGGAGAGACTGGAAAACGAGAGAGAGTTGTAGCTCTCTGCAGGTTGCAGCCTGCGTACTGGTAAAGGACTGCACCAGTACAAAATCCTTGTAAAAGAAGTTTCTAATTGAAATAAGATAGAGACATATTGCAGCTGGTGGTTTTCACCCACATTGGGTTTCCACCTTATATCTGGTGTTCTTTGGTGTGCTTATCTATTTTTCTTGTTCTTGTTCATTATTATATGGCACTGACATACAAATTAATGATCAATATCTGAAGAATAAATTAATGTATAAATTTGGAAGGCATATTGAAACGAATTTGATAATACTGATTCACCCCCCCCCCCCCTCTCAGTATTATTTCCAACATTCCTCTTCCTTTACTATTTTCTCTTCCATGAATGATTTCTCTTCAATGATTACTTTCTCTTCCTTGACTTCAACCTTAGCCTCCTCTTCTATAACACCATTTTTTTTATTTGTCCTCTATTATTCACCTAAGTTCCTCTTCCTCTTGAACTTTCAATTGATGACTTACTTGAGCTTGTATCAATAAGGAAAACATCTTCACCTACTTCTTTCTTCATTCAAAAATCTTTATCATGCTGAGCTAACCCATCACATGATTTATCAAATGATGTCTTGTACAACTTTCTTTTTAGTTGTAAAGTCTCTATGACTCACCTAGTATAATTTTCCCCTTATTTTTGTAATGTAATGATACTCTAAATTATAAATGAATATATTTTTATGTAATGGACTAAAAAGTGGGACCAAATATCCATGATTTTAGGAGGAAGAGGAAACGTAAGCCTTTGTGGAGCTAGTTTTCACTACTATTTAACTATGGAATGTTTAATTTATTAGAAGAACCTTCCAAGAGGAGATGAAGAGTCCAACAGGAACATGAGGAGGCACCCTTGAGAAATTATAAAAGGGAATTTTCATAACATTGTTGGTGTTGACTTTTCCTCTTGGAAAAGCACATGAGAATTTTTGGAAAGACCTGCATAGTGGAGGGAATGAAATTCCCTGGGATGCTAAATTATGGCCTAGAGGAGCCCAAGAAAAGTCTGAGGAAATTGGAAATGATTTCTTACTAAGAATTGGTTGAGAAACTGCTTAGAGTGCTTGTTAAAGAGTTGATAAACCACCTGATTTTATAAGTAACCATTGTCCTCATTGAGTTGATTATGATATCGTGCTAAAAAATATTGAATAAATTCTCCTTAGGTCATGGATATGGCTCGGGGGTGACTATTGCAAATAATTTTGACTATAGTGAGTCTAAGGTTGGGTGTAAAATCAAAGTCCCACCTTTAGCTTGGAAATTTGATTTATTGTATTTTCATATATGTAGATGAGAGCTATGAAATTGAAGCTTATACTTGTTGAATTTAATTGTATGGATCTGAGAAATACTACGTGGATGTAGAATGTTAGTGCATACAGTTGTAAGCAAAATCCTTGGAATTTTATGATGTTGCATGTGAAATTTATGTATATGTCCAATATGCTGATTTAATTCCTATTTTCATGTTGAGGAATGTTGTGAATCGGCAAAGATAATTGTAGAAAATCCTATAGATTCACAAGCTCATTCAATGTACTAAACCACATGACAAGAATATACATCTACTTTCAACCAGCAGAAACCAATAGATCAATCTAAACAATACGACCAAGAATAAGATAAATCAATGACATATAAAACAAGATGTATCTAGGGAAAGCCGCTGCTCAAAACCTTGCTATATGTATTGCATATATCAGAAATATGAGTGAAGATACAAAGCTTTTTCTCACTAGAACAATTACGCAAAAGTATTCTCAACTCTCTCAACTCACAAGCTAGCTCTTGCCAAATCCTTAGCCTATTAAACGACTCTCCAAGCCCCTAATATCTTGCATAATTCATAGGATGAATAGCCTGTATTTAAATGGAATTCATGCTTCCAAAACTGCACAATCCAAACATAGGATCAATCTCTGATGCATGCATGATATTTAAACTTCAGTAAATAATATAATTGATAGTACATTGTCCCTACACTCTAGCCTCAACCGGGTCTTTCTCAGAATTGATATGCATGAGTTTTTGATGAGGGAATCTTTAGTTAAATAGAGTGACACTTTGGGATGCACTAGTGCACCAACTAACTGTTAACTCTCTATTAGTTCCACAAATAGTTTGGAACTAATTTAACTGACCATAACTCAGTAAACTGAGTTATCTAATTTGTAGATCAATTTAAACTCATACTGGACCCCTAACATTTAGGGAGAACATATACATGACTTCAAAAAGACTTCCAACTTGAAATTCCTAAGCTAATTAAGTTAATTTAACTTAATTAACTATTTACAAGTTGCTATGAGAATAGAATTTGATTTTAATTCTCAGTTTAATTCAAGGAAAAATTAAACTGTAACTTCTTGTTGCCATTTCTCAACACCCCCTCTCAACAAGAAAAGGATTATCTGCTACCCCGATCCTGTCTCTGTGAAACTCGAATTTAAATTTTGGCAATGCCTTTGTCAAAATGTCAACATCTTGCTCCTCCATGGGAATGTACTCTAACAACATAATCTTCCTCAATACACAATCTCTGAGATGATGATATCGGATATCAATATGCTTGGACCAATCATGAAAAATGGGATTTTCAGATATTTTGATACAACTCTGATTATCACAGTAAATCATAGTTGGTTCCATTTTCTTACCAAACAAACCAACCAAGATCTTTCTCATCCAGATGGCCTCACATGTTGCCTGACTCGCAGCCATGTACTCTACCTCTATTGAACTGAGTGAAACTGATCTCTGTTTCCTATTGTACGAAGAAACTATTATTGACCCTATACTGGAGATCCCTCCTAATGTGCTCTTCCTATGGGATGGACTCCCTGCCCAAGCTACATCATTGAACCCTTGAAGCTTCACTCCCTCTGTCCGTTTGTACCATAATCCATACTGAGAAGTGCCCGTGAGGTATCTCAACACATGCTTTGTCGCCTTCCAATACAGCTTGGTAGGCCTAACCATAACTTGACTAAGTTTATTAACTGCATAGCACATCTTCGGTCATGTGTTCACCAAGGATATGAGTAAACCCACAAGATGCATGTAAATAGTACCTTCCACTACTTCCTCTAAAGTAGTATTCTCCTTCCTCCAGTTACTTGCTAGAGTGTTGGCTTGATGGGGCCTGATCGAGGTTCAGCTTTAACTACGCCAACTAACAAAACCCTACACTGTTGGCCCTTTCGGAAACAACCCACGTAGCGTAGGCTGCAGTGACACCCAAAGTAGTATTGGGGGATGCTAGAACTAGGTTTCTGCATCCAGAGGCCTATGTGATGGTTTCCTAAAGCTCTTCGTCTTAGATCTACCTTCGCGTAGATCTAATCCTTTCAATAGACAACTACTGCAAATCTATGTAAACTACTTCCATATCTTCGCAAACGTACTTAGATATACTTATCATGCATAACTATTACAAATATACTAGTTCCACACCATTCATATAAAACACATTACAGATTGAAGGGATATAACTTAGCAGAAGTAAATAAAAGAACACAGATGCATCAATTTCGGCCCAAAATAGCCTTTATTAAGTATAATCATTCAGAAACAGACTCTTTATCCCTGCACACTCAACTACAGGGGCCCACACACTCAGCTTCCGACTTACCAAGGTCTCTGAGCACTCAGTTGTAGGAGCCTTCCTCTTTCACCTAAGTATAGGAAACATACCTTTCTTGCCTTAGTACCTTTCCCTTAGAATGATTCTCTATCAAAAGTTATTCTAAGACTTGTTATGACTCATCTATTTATAGCATATGGTTTATAATACCATGGTTTGTGGACTATGGGAGGGTCTGAAAACAACTTTATCACCTACCCAACTAAGGGACTAAAGCCCTTTTGACCTTTACTGGATTCGCGCTCCACTTTCCACACTTTGTGGAGACTTTACATTCGTTACAAAAGATAATACAAAATTGACTCAAAACATAACAGAATTGACCCCAGGGACCCCATCCTAACAGGCCCCCAACACAAATTGGGTGACTCGCCCTTGAGTCACTCAACTGGCACCTCTATCTTGTTGTGGAGGTTAGTGAACTCCATCTTCAATACATCTATGTTAGTAAAACCCTGTACTGTGGCCTGCTACACTTCCTCTACCCATATTTTTGTAGTCAACCCTTCCATTGCGAGGTGCATTGTCCTTTGAGTCTACTAGAGTGTCTTCAACTTTTCCTGGACTGAAAAAGTAAGCTGACTTGCTTCCTATGTCCATGGTTGTATTTTGGCCTTCAAGATAGTCTCCATCCTTTGTAACTCCTCAACCTACGTTTGAAGTTGTTTTCCTTATGTTAGGCAAGTGAAGCACTGGACTGGCACCAACATGCATGAAGTCGCCCTGAGTTCATCAAACTGACGCTGGAGCTCCCTGATATTTGTGCCAAGTTTCTGTAGGTTTGGGTCCTCCTACAGAGTTGTCCATAGCTCCATTGCTTGTTCAACAATTAGTCTGCATCCTATGACTGCGGCATCCAAGGTGGCCATGTTCTCCCTGATGGCTGCTTTGCATTGCTCTCATACTTCTGGCAGAGTAGTTGGCTACAATTTCAATTCGAGCTCTAAGATCTTCATTTGGAACTCAAACATTACCCATCCTACCTCATCCTTTGATTCTCTGACCGCGACATCCAACTTCTGAATCTTTGTGGTAGTGAACTTCTAAATCTTCACGGCTACTTCGGCATCCTCTGGAATGTGAATTTCTCGAAGAATCTTGCATGCTTGTGCAATTGTTGCCTCCAAGATCTGGCTTTGTGAGGCCGATTATTCCTTTTCCTTTAGCACCTGAGCCTTTTCTGCAAAAATCTGCTCACTTTTCATCTTGACCTTACTAATGACTGATAGTGCACGCTGCTCCCTGATCCTAAGCTCATCTAATACCTCCTCATGAAGCACGTGGAGGGTCTAAATAGGTAGTGCAGATAAGTTGACACCCAAATCCTTGATCTGCCTTTGAACACAATGATCCTTATGGTAACAGAATAACTCTAACGTCCAGAGTCCTGTCGGTTTCTAGTACCAACATGTTGACTTGTTGTAGGCTCACTTGAATCCCGCTCGCTTGTCCCACGCTCACTTGAATTCAACCTGTTTGAATTTGTAACTCACATAGATCCTTCTGCATACTCCCCAACGTCTGCATGTAATGTGTGTCGAATTGTGTCCACGGCTTCGTCAATGTGTCACTAACCTTGTCACCGATCTCATCCAAGTCCTCCTCAGTGAGGACCATTGGATTTTCATGTGCATGATTATTGTATTTTTGTTTCTTTCTGGACCTGGAAGTGGTCTCCCTGGTCTACTTATGCAAGTTAAAGGGGGTTTTGTACTCCCCACCACCACCTCCTTCCTCCTCGGACCCTTCCTTGTCCACAAATGTTGAGAAGCAAAGTCCTCAACTTCCAGTGTGGCCTCCTTCGCAGCACGATCCTTATCAACAACTGCCTTAGTAGCAGCTTCCTTCTTTTCATGTGTTGTTTTTTCTTGGGCTTCTGCCTACTCAGCCTCTTTCTTTTTTTGTGTTGCCTTCTCATGAGAAGCAACCTGCGTAGCTTCCTTTTTCTTTTGTGTTGTTGTGGCCTGCATAGACGAACTTTCCCTGGTCATGCTTGTTCCTGTGCTAAGATCTGATGGTTGCCTACACTCAACTAGCCATTTTCCCATGACTTACTGTTCATCTGCATCCGTGATTAAGTATGGCAACTTCTTCCATACTTTCATAAGGTCTCACCTCACATGGATGTATACATTATGAAAATATTCTTGAAACTCTATTTAGGCCTCCAATTTCCCAAAAAATGTTGGTGACAGCCTTGGCCTCTGGCTGACCATGGTGCGAAGGTTCGTCTCGACCAACACCCAAAATACTTTCATCTCAATGACCCTCTCTGGGTCCTTCATTGCCCATAGCGAAGTGAACTTCACGGCCTCTGATAAATCATCATCTTGTGCAGGGAACTTGCTGTCCTCTGGGAGCCTCCACATGACGAGGGCTATCAATAACAGCAGTCAGGCATAATGAAATGCCTTGTCATAGTCCTGTGATTCGTGACAATTCAACAGGAACTCTTTGTAGAGGTACTGTGCCTAGTTGTATTGCACCCCCTCCACGCATTGTGCAGCCAAGGAAATGACTGGCGTCAGTACCTCATTCGCATGGAAATTCTCATGATCTTGCAAGCTAATATCTGGGCAGCAAATTGCACTGCCCTATCGGTGATGGAACAAATAGAGTATCTGCACAACTTCTTCACTAAGCCATATTCGCACTTCATTTTTTCCACAATTTGTTTCTCTTAACTTTGGCCTCCAAACTCCTTGGCGAGATCCAACCCTTGGTAGGGAAACCTTGTGATATGGTGGATCAACATATCTGTCATGGGGATGGGCTCTCCTAGCCAGAGAGACCCCTCATGTTCCAGCATAAGCAATTGGCATGCGAACCATGTTGATAGTGGTTCGGCTAAAGTGTGGTACCCACAACATATTCAACAACCCAACTTTTTCAACCCCTATGACCCACTTCATAGTCTCTAGCCGTGTGACCCCAATCTCCTCATAGTAGATTTTTGTCATGTATTTTTTTGTGACCAAATGCAGAAATTTCTCGTGATCAGCAAGATCCCAATCCTCCTTTCTCAATGCAAGGATTCATCCTAACAGTGTGCCTTCAAATGGTACTTTCTCTGGTAATAGCGGTGTTGAGGCCATAAATTTTCTCGAATATGGATCTTTTGGGACATTTTCTTTTCCCTTTCGCGGAGGGATATACATCGGGAGCCTAGTGATAGGCTTGCCCTCCTTAGCATCCAACTCTTCAACCCCTTCAGAAAGCTCCACTTCATCAAGATCCAGGGGTTCGAATGGTTGTTTTGCCTTATCCATATTCCCTTTCTACCGAACCTTCGTGGGGTTCTTCCTCAGTGACTGCCTCACCAGTACAGCCTATGGTTTCTTCTGTTTCTCCTTACCAGTGGTTGGTTTAAGCCTAGGCAACCGTGGTGCCCTAGGCACAGATGGCGTAGCTTCAACTGTTGTGACTTCAGGGGTGGAAGCTTGAGACACAGTGACTTCAGAGCTTGTAGCTTTTCTGAGATTAGTTGCAGTCATTTTCTCAAAGATGAGCTCACGGTTCCACTCAGGCAAATTTGTGAACGCCAACTGTGGCAGAAGTTCCTCCCAATCTTCTCAATTCATAAGTTTTAGACAACAGAGCTTGCAAATTATTTTCAAAAGTAAAATTCTTCTACTACAGGCCCACATGCCAGATTTATAGTAATTTTGAATTCAGAACTGACCGTTCCCTCCAAAATCCTGTCATAAATGCATCTTTGGCGGCAGATTTCCAAAGATTTGGGCCATAAATGTCACCTACCCGCTACTTCTAATGGGATTTTCGCTATCTAATAAGCTATAGCACATCCAAAGACTATTTTTAGCCTCATCTACATGGCACCATCCTTCATGGCACAACCCTCTTGGTGCATCTCCTCCTGGCACACTTTTGGCTTCCCTCGTGCAACCCCCTTACTTCATTTTCCTGTTCTTCGAGCAGTGTAGTTTATAGTCCCATACTCCCTCACAACTGCCTGGAGTACTAAGATTGTCCTGTTATCATGTAGTCATTGCGCAGGGGCAGTATCCCCTTGATAAAACTTCAATCGACTCCCATTGACTTTTCCTGGAAATATTTCCCAATTTAGGTTCGCGAGCTAAACTACGCCACCATTTGTAATTTCCTTGACTACACAGGGTCCCAACCAGTGCATTTGAAACTTACTAGGGAACTTCGTGAACTTCCTATCATAAATTAAGACCAAATCATTCACCTTGAAGGTGCGCAGATTAATATGTCGATCATGCCATGCCTTTTTGCGCTCCTTTTACACCTGTTGGTGAAATTCTACTAAAAAACTATCTTCTTCTATCTCCAACAAATGCTCGAGGTGCTCCTCCATGGTCTCGCAGTCCTCCATATCAGTCAATGTTGCAATTCGCAAACTTGGCACAATATACTCCATGGGCATCACAGCCTCTATCCCATAGACCAGCCTGAACGAGGTTTGCCCTATTAATTTCTTGCATTTTGTCCTATATGCCCATAGGACCACTTGTATGCACACATCCTAGTTGTTTCTTTATGCATTGCAGACCTTCGTCAATGCATTCTCCAATATTTTTTTGAGTTCTTCAACCGTACCATTTTCCTGAGGATGATACGATGTACTCTTCTGATGATAAACCTGAGATTTTTCAAGCATTGCGGCAATAGTTTCATTTAAAAAGTGCATACCCCTGTCACTCATCAATATCTTAGGACACCCAAACCTTGTCAAGACATACTCAAATAGGAACTTCGTGGCTGTAGCGGCGCTACAGTCCTTCACCAGTTGTGCTTCTGCCCACCTTGTCAAGTATTTAGTTGTAGTAATAATATACCTCACACCCGTCGTTTTCCCTGGTGATTGGATTGGACCCACAAATTCAATCACCCCTTTTTCAAACACTTGTAGTGAAATTTGAGGATTTAAAAGCAATTCATCCCTTCACGATGGTTTTCCTGTCCTCTGACATGCATCACATGCCCTACAATACACCTTGGAATATTTATGTAGTGTCGACCACCATAATCTTGCATGCAGAATCTTCTATGCAGTTGCTCTACCTACATAGTGTCCTACTGCCACTCCTCCATGTTCTTTGGTGAGGATACTAGATTGTTAAAACTCTGGAATGTATCGGCGCAGTATCTCATCAGTACCCATCTTATACAAGCGTCACGCAATCACAGAATAGTCATCTGCATAAACCACCAACTCCTTCTACTAACTAGAATATCCATCTGGGAATGTTCCAGTAGTTAGAAACTAAATTATATTAGCAAAGTGATCGTCTACGACCCATACAGCAAAGAGTTGTGCATCCCGAAACCCTTCTTCCAAACTAGTTAGTTCTTCTCCTATATCAATCTAGGATAAATGATCTGGTCCTGCATTCAACCATCCAGGCTTTAAAATCATTTCAAAATCATATTCTTGAAACAACAATAACCATCTACACATATTCGCCCCCAACACATGCTTGTTGACTAAGTACTTGAGAGCAGAGTGATCTGTATACATTTTGAAATGTGCACCCAACAAGTAATGTCGAAAATTTTGTAGTGCGTAGACCATCACCAATCCTTCATGCTCTGTAGTTGAATAATTCTTCTTAGCCTTTGAAAATGTCCTACTTGTGAAGGCTATAGGGTGATCGATCTCGCCTTCACCTAGTTGGGTCAATACCACACCCAACACAATACAAGAGGCATCCACATGCACATGAAATTCTTTCTTCCAGTCAGGAAACACCAAAATAGGCGCAATCACCATCTTTTCCTTTAACACATCCAGACTGCACTGACACTCTTCATCCCAGCAGAAGGTCGCGTCCTTCTTCAGTAATTTCTCCATCAGCACAGTTTTCTGTGAATAAGCTTTGATTAACTTTCTATAGTAACCAGTGTGGCCCAATGTTGCGCGTTGTTGCTTTACATTCTTCGAAGCTTCTAAATTGACAATCAATGCTATATTCGCAAGATCTACCATTAATCCCTGCTTGCATACAACATGACCTAGTAGTATCCCATATGGCACGCAAAAAATACACTTCTCCAAATTCAGAGCAATCTAGTATCTGCGACATGTATCCAACATGAGGCACAAACTTGCAACATGGCGTTTTACCAACCCAAATAAAATCCAATCATCAAAATACACTTCTAAGAATTTATGGATGAATTCTTTGAACGTGGAAATTACGACTCTTGAAAATATCATGGGCACATTCTTCAGCCTGAATGGCATCATTATGTATTGGAAGCATCCCCTCTACCATGAAGGTTGTCTTGCTACGATCCTCTGGCACAAACTTAATCTGATGGTACCTTGAGAACCCATCAGTGAACGAATAAGCTTCCTTCCCTCCATCGTTCTCCAAAACTTTGTTTGTAAATGGCATTAGAAATGGGTCATGAATGCATGCATCATTGAGCTTTCATAGATCTACACATATCCTGATTTCACCTTGCTGCTTCTTCTCTTGAACTACCATAGGGCTCACCCAATTAGATTCTTCTATTGGCTCAATAATTCCTACCTCTAGCATTTTTTCTAGCTCTTTGTGTACCTTTTCCTTATACTTTGGATTCAATTGGTAGGGCCTATGTTTTACGAGGTTCGCATTGGGCTTTAAAGTGATCTTCATCATGCCCATATCTCCTACTATTCCTTTGAGGTTTGAGAAGTTAGTAGGAAGCAAGTCTTGGTATTTGCGCAGCAGCTCCAGAACTTTATCAACTGTATCTTCATCCTAATAATCTCATATCTTGGAAAACTTAGGCCGCACACTGGATCCAAGGTTTACTTTCCTGGTCTTCAAAGGTTTTGATATATCCAAGTTATCTGCTTTAGGTCCTTCAAACCTGGCATTGTCCTTCAGTCTATGGAATATTGATTTTTCACGGATCATCTTCTTCCTCTTCTGCAGTCACATTGCAACATTCCATTTCATGGCGCAGTTGTGTACTCCAGCTCGGTTGAACCCATTTTACCGGCTCTTCAGGTGTCCAAAAGATAGCGGCCTTAATTTCCTATAGCACTTCATTAATGCACTCGAATCCATCCTCAAAGCTGAAAGTTACTAAGAATATTTCCCTTAAGATATCCCATTCATTTGTCCCATGGCGTAGCTCTGTTTCCAAATACCATTTCATTGGGATAGTATGGAGGGTATGACAGAAGATATGTACCCATTCCGATTATGCCGCTTCTGCCCAAACTTTATTCCACCATGCCAAATTCTCATGCAGATCACCTTTCAGCTATATTTCTCAGTCATCCAGGTATTATCGTATCCAAACCTCAACTTCATCATCCACTTGTATTACTTCCAGTCAGCGAAGCTTTCCTTATGCGTACCCCACCAATGGGAAGTAGTAGCACGCAGTGCCAATTCAAGTGCCTGGAATCGATGTTCCTTGGGAACCTCCCTTTCAAACTCATCCAAAAAGAGATTAACATCATTCAAACCATCATAATGTGGGAGATTTCTTACCTCTATAGATATGCACCAAAACGATTTTGTCATCATATTGCAACGTAGCGTAGAGACTTCATGCAACCAATTCTGCTAGTGTTCGAGCTCTTCATCTTAGTTTGAGGTACATGAACTATCTCTATCCCACGTGATCCACCCATCCAAAGTGGGATTGATCCAATATTCATCTCACATAGTTATCTTGTATATCTGATCTAAATCATCATCTTCTATATAATCACAAGTCAGTTTAGTGTAGCACCCTCCTTCAGTAGGTTACAGTGGCACAATAACCCTGAGTGCCTTCTTCACAAATGTCATCCTTCACTTCTTCAAATTAATCATCTCATCCATGTCGAAGGCGCAATCAATTCCAAGTAGTGCAGGGTAAGGATTGTTGTCATCCACTATCTCAATTACCTCAAAAATCAGTCGACGCAGTTGCTTTATCGATGTCCATTGTTACCTGATACAGGCACCCCATACAAATGATTTTCTGTTGATTGGCCATGTGCAACTGTATAGGAGATCATTGTAGCATAGGCCTAACCATTATTTCCCATGTCTTCTTAGGCAGTACATTAGCATCAGACCCCAGATCTAAGATGACTTAATCCATCTCATATTCTCCAATCTACGTGGTCGGCCTCATCTTGCACCCTATCTGCTTCTTATGCTTCCAAAGTTTCCTCACAACGCATTGTTCTGAAGGAATATTAATTTTTCCCGTGCAAATGTCGATCAGTTCCTAGAGCCCTTCTACTTCGTTCTAATCTCTCAACATCTTCATACAAGTTTTCAGAAAAGTAGCTAATATCAAAGGATCCACATCTTGCACTTCACTGTTCCCAGCTGATTTCTCTTGACTCCCAGATGTAGAAGCTTCAGCGAAATTATTCGTGGCCTTCATAAAAGTTTATTTAGCCCAATTGAGTTCAAACCCAACTTCCTTTTCAGTAGCCTTGTGCACCCATTTTTCGGTCTCTATTTTTTTTCCTTTATCTTCTCCTGTGACCATACCACTGCGCGTTATGAGATTGACGCTATGATCTTCTTCGCGAGGATCCTCCCTCATCATCTGGATGTTCTACGTAGGTTGTTGCGTCCTTTTCTCTTGCATCTTGGCAATCAACACTGGGCAATCTTCTATCACATGATCGAACTATCTATAATATTGACAAGATGGATGTGTTAGGTTCTGACAGTCATGTGCAAAATGTCCAGCTTCGCCACAGTTATAATAGATAGCTTATTCATTACCTATGCCAGCCCCTCCTCCTCTTCCTCTTCCACAGCCTTAGAATCCTCCGTGCGCTACACCCATGCCCTAATCCTGAGGCTAATTTTCTTCCTACATTCGATAGGTAGGGTTCCTTTCCATCATCAATTCGTAACTTCGACAGTTTCGCTCATCGTGTCCAACCAATTTACATAAGGTACAAAACAATTTTTGTAGCATTTGTACAAACGTTTGTAAAAGGTGACAATTATCTGTCGCATGCTTTCCAGCATTCTAGCAAATAGTGTACCATAATTGTAATCCCATTCTTAGGCCCACAATATCTTTAGGTTTCATAGGCACAAGGCCTCCTCCAATCAGGTTATTCTAATAAACAGGGAAATGATCCTTATCATGTCCTTGGTCCTTGCATTTTAGACACCAGACTTCAACGCACACCTCAATCTGAGCATCCTTCCCTGCCTTTAAACTTTGCAATTCCATGTGCAGAATGGCCAATTTCAGCTGAATTTGTTGCACTCCAACATTCGTATCTTGTACTGGCGAGGCTTCCAACCTCATCGCGATCTCCACAACCTCTGCTTGCGTTCCTATCTTTTGCTGAGATAATAGTAATCTTAAGTGAGGCAACAATGAAGCAATGTATCAATCTCTATGTTGATCACCCCTGATATTCATATTAGCCTGTTGGATCAGGGATTTTAGCCTCTGATCAAAATCCCATGACAATTCATTTCCCCATGGTTGTATCTCCTTCAACACTGTGACAGACTATGCCTGAGACTTAGGCTTCTTAAACTCACTTTTCAACACTTATTGAGTCTCTGCCAATGTCGTGCTAGGTCTTTCTTGACATAAATTGATATACCAAGTCAGCACCCTATCCTACAATGTTGTGACTAGTTGCACGTTCTTTATGTTATTATCAGTGATTTGCTGCGCTATCCACACAAAATTTGGAAAAAACAGAATTGCTTGGGGTATTTACTCCCTACCCATTTAAAGATCAGCATCTTCATTGTGTTTTCCATGTTGAATGGTTGAGGTGGAGGTGGATGTTGGATTGAATGGTGCCTAACCCAGGTTCGGAGTTATTTATCCAAACAAATCCCTAGACTACTGGCCCTTTCGGCATCAGCCCGCGGAGCGTGGACTGAAGTCTCACCCGAAGTAGTATGGGGGGATGCTGGAACCATGTTTCCGCACCCTTGAGATGTTTATGGTGTTGATTTAGTCCAACTGTGCCTATCTTCACGCAAGTTACTTCGCGCATTGTTCTAACCTTCAATACCCTCACGATCTATTATAATCACCTTTCATGCAACCTGTTAGGTTCCTATACCAATAGGTGTCATTTTTCATGATTGACTGGGAAGTGCCAAATATGTTCATCCTTTCCATGTTGCAAAGGTTCCATATTTCAAAAGAGACAGAGAAAATTAAAAAATGTAAAGAGGGTATGCCTTAAAAGAATGTTCAGAAGGCAAGAAAATGAATTAGTCGGAAAAAATAATAGAAATGAACCCCAAAGAAAGACCAGGAAAGTGGCTAGTCAAAATGCCATTGCTACCTTATTTGCAAGTCCACAATGTGCAAGTATTGTTGTTTTCACACTTGATGGGTGGCCCAACAGTGCAATCTGGACCATGCCATGTTTAAATTGTTGTTGTAGAATAGAGAAAAAGTGCCTGTCCAAACAGCTTAAGCTTGGCAGATGAGTAGCTAGGTAGAGAAATGAAGGATCCCAACTTCTTAATCTAGGCCCTTGGAAGAGATAAGGGTACATTTAGATAGGAGAGCAGTCAAAAGAAAAGAAGATAATTAGGGTCTGCAAGTCTAAGTGCACCCATTCATAAGGATGAAAAAATGTTAGGTGTATTAGGCTGGGTAGGTAGTTAAGGTTGTAGAAGCAAGGTTTTGATCACATCATGTATTGTCAATTAGAGCTCCTATCATCAACGACAGAAGTGTCAAAGAAGTTATTTTGATGGCAGAACTTTGGAAGAATGTCTAATTCCCCTTCTATTCCCCCATAAATCACTCACTAACATCCCCTTGAGGACCTTGGGATCTGCCCAACCAGTCCTGTTATCACTTCATTTTTGTAAAATACTAAGTCAAGCTTTGACTTTCTTCAATGAAAAGAAGCCACATTTCTTGTGTAAAAATCCTTTCTCCACATTCCATTCACTTCTTATGTCTAAGTTTCAGTCCATAAACTTAACCTCTGCCCTACTCTTTCACCTCGCAAACTCATATTAACTTCTAATTCTATTTATATAGCTCCCTAACCTATGTTCCTATCCCTATTGCTACAAAAAGCTATATAAAATTCCAAAAAATAATAAATATTCCCACCCCATGGCACTATAGCCTTATAATGCAGTCTTGGGAAATAATAGTCCATCTGGGACTATTATGAACCCTTCCACGTCTTAACCTGGAGTTAGTTTAACCTCTGGTTAAATTAACAACCGCTGCCCACCTCTCCGTTCATTAAAATTTGTTACTACACCCTTCACGTTCATATTTTAAAGTTTGGTGTTTAAATGTTTATTAAACATTAAACTCCTCTCCAACGCATATAACACATATAACCCGCTTTCCAAAGGTTTGAACCCCCCGCCACATAAATAAATCAATATAATATATAGCGGGCCCTCGTACATTAACCTACCGCCGGCTCCGCGCTCCGTCGGCCCTCCGTCGGCGTCCGATAACACGGCGGTTTTGCCGTCGTACAGAGGGCGCATGTCTACCTTTTATTGCATCGGGGAGGCTCTGACACATACCGCCCCCATACAGGAGGCGGTCCGATAAAACTGCAAACTGCCTTCTATCCTGTGCCACGTCATCTCACTGGCGTCACTGCCACATCACCCTGCCGTACTGCCATGTCATCCGCCACTTGTCCTCCGCTAACGTCACTTCCACGACACCCTGCCGTACCCGAGACCCGCCGATGACGTCATGCTGATGTCATCACAGAAAAGGCGCAAAGGGCGAGAATTGCGTCAAAAAATGCCTGAATCAAGAAACAGAGGCAGTTTTCGATGCGCGATTAGCACTTAGCGCTAATCACGCATCGCTAAGAAAAATTACTCAAGAAGGAGAGCTTCCTATTTCTCGGCTACCTGCAAAACCCAAAAATTTGCAAGAGGCAACGCTGGAAACAGAGAACTAAAAAAAGGGCAGCAGGCAGAGGGAGTCAAGATATGACTACGGCAATTTTATAAGAAGGTCAAGTATGCATACCAAGAGCAGGATAACAAAGCAGTGACTCAGCAAAGTACCAGGGCAGCATGCCCAAAAAACATAAATTAAAAGCAAAGCCTCAGCCAACTCAGTTGATCCCAAAAGTCTAAATTCTCTATCTGAATGGATAGCTAATACCCTAAATATCTACTGCATCATTTACTCTTTCATCTACTATTCCTCAAGAGTTGGTAAAGAAGTTATGAGTTATTAACTCATCAACTAGATATTTTGTAACTCATTTTTTGTATATATACCGCCCCACAGAACATATTTGGGGTTGGTCATTGGTGATTTTCTCTATAAGACACTGCACTGTAAATTCTCAGACTTTATAATAAAATGGTCGGTGAAGTTCATGGTCTCTGCACTGTCTGGATGTGAAAGTAATCAACTGTGTTATGCTACAGAATTCTTGTGTCATTTAACGGAACAATAAGTTTTCCTAAACCATGTTTTGTCTTTTCTTTGTTTACAAAATTCACATATATGTTTCCTACACCCTCTGCTCAATCCCTGTTTCTAATTATGTTTTCTGCGGAATTGGTCATAAATATGAATTCTTAATTGCTCATGTTTGCACTAATTCTCTCATTATGAATGTTGTTTACGAATTCTTAATTGCTCCTAGATAATATTCTCACACTTTCCCTCTATCAGCATAGTGAAAGATCCTTGACTGCCTTTCTTTCCCTGATTTCATGCCATCATATCTCAGATTTCAAGGATTGTTCCATAGATGCCTGTCTGGCTCTGTAGCATTACATTTTTCCATGAAACACTTTCAGCAGTACACCACCATTGACTCCATTGCCCAATAGTTTAAATTGTTCTGAGACTGCATCCCAGATCTGCCTGAAATCATCATCCAACCAAATTTAGAACAAAACCCTGCACTTCATATCTAGCCTAACATAACAAAAGACAAAGTTAAAATCATAAAGAGAGATCCCTCTCTGGTTGCAGGTAGGCTAGGACCTGTAGCTAAAAGATTGGTTAGTGGTTACCTCGGCGTATTCCCTTTGAGGAGCTTAGGGAACAACCTGAGTGATAACATCATTGGTGACTCCGGTGGGGAATTTGAATAAATGTTTTTTACTACTGTCTATTTTCTAAAACTACAGATGGAGCCTGAAGTTAGCCAGATAGCCTTTGAAACTGTTTTTTCTTTGCATTTACAAGAGTAAATAAAAGATGCTTCATTCAATCTCCAGCCTAGTTTTAGTCTTTAAACAGCTGTCCCAAAGGCTTAATTAGTTTTCCATGTTTCAAACTCATCTGAGGGAAATTCAAGCTCCTATTTCTTATTAACTTCCTCTTTCTTCAAATTGTTTTACAAGTTTAGATCTGATCTCTAATGGTGGACAGGGATCAGACATACCAAGGTTAAAATCATCCACCTGGCGACTCCACATCATTTTCACAATCAAGACTCCACTGGAGAAATGGACCTAAAAGAACTCTATAGAAAGATCAATCTTTTGCTTTGGATTGTTATCCAAGACATTGTGTTCTTTCTCATTGACAAAATTTTTCAATGTATATTGTATTATAAAAATGATTTTAGATTAAATTTTTATTATCTTCCTTCCAAAAATATAGATAAAAATTCTCCTTATACATTCGAACAACAGTCTTCTAATCCTCAAGATCATTTTTCAAATAAGGAGAACCCAAAAATTCAGATAAATCATCCAATTCCTGAACATATTCCATTGCCTCATAAAGTTCCTGATAGATACAAACCCCTCATTTTGCCTCCTGCACTCAATAATCTACCTAGCAATCACCCCAAGTATCTCCCTAGATTTGGTGGAGAGAATGGTGTCAGTGCCCAAAAGCATGTCCAAGTTTTTGAAGATTTTCTTAACTTATTTGAAGTGGATATTGAGGATGTTAGTACTAGGCTTTTCGCTCTTTCTTTGCAAGGCAAAGTCAGGAGTTGGTTCAAACTCTGCCTCACGCAAGCATCTCAAATCTTGAGCAATTTATCAAACTCTCCCTTGATAGATGGATAATCAAAGTCAATCTCCTCATGATCATAGAAGAATATAATCAGTTAAAAAGACATCTAGATGAGACAGTACAACAATTTTCAAACAGATTCGATCAAATCTATCATTCAATACCCTTGAATATAAAACCTCCCCCTGATTTTGCTCTACTGCATTATCCAAGAGCATTTGATTCAGAGATAGAATTTCATCTGAGAGAGAGAAACCCCTCCACTATGCAACAGATGCAGAACATGGCAGTAGATGTAGAGGTTAATCTGAAGGTTAGGGAGAGGAAGTTGAAAGCAGAAAAAGAGGAAGAACTCGATATCTTGATAAAGAAAGCAGAGGATTTAAAGCAGAAAGTCACAATGAAAGTTGAATGTTTGGATCACCATGACACTTTTGCTCCACAAGAAGAAAGGGTTGACATTTCTGAACATATTTTTACCAATTCAACCAACCATAGATCAGAAAACAGATTCACAGAACAATGTGCGGAGGAGCAATCCCCTAGTTTACTATGTGCATTCGATAATATGGCTTCTTTTAATAATGTGCCCAAATATGATCAATATGATGATGATTATGTTTTTCATATCCAAATTAACCTCGCAGATGAATCAGAAGATAATTTGGGCAAAAACAAAGAGATTCAGGTTCAACAGCTTCAAAGTACTAATCAGCTTGTTCACTTCAGCAATAAGAATGAGGAGGAAAGTGCAGAAAATTTTGAAATAAGTGAAGGAACTTTGCCATTTTGTTTTGAGTCTTTTTAGTTTATCAGAGATAACTATCATGCTACTAAAAATCAAATATCAACAAGCCTTGGTATTGACCATCTAGAAAGCAATCAAATCTTTGTTCAAAATTTGTCATATCTAAATTTGCAATCCCAGAATCCCATTGAACATCAGATTGCAGAAAAAGGCTTGGAAGCAACAATATATGATCAAAAAATCCAAGTTGGTTCCTTGCCCTTTTGTTTTGAATCATCTGAATTATTCAAAGAAAAAGAAGAACAGTTGGTAGGAATCTGTTAAGTTCCATTTGAACCTGTATGTAATAAATTACAGCAGTCCCTCCAAACTCTCTATGATCCAACAGCTGACAAGTTGAATGAGGAAAGAAATCAGAATTCTTCTCCATTAACAGACCATGAAGGTCCAAATCAAGATGATAATGGTTGTAGTAGACAGGCCCTACAGTCAGTTAAAATATCATCGCAAACAGCAGTTGAAATCATGAAGGGTGGTGAAGACAAGGATGATATTTCAGTTTCATGGCATGAAAGCTATACAGAACATTTGCACAGTTGTTTGATTCAGCTCAGGAGTAGTGTATATATTTTGCAAGATCCTTTTGTACAGTTTCTAGATTCAGCAAAGGAGATCAGGAGTTTCCTTATCTTCTCAAAGTTTAACAAAGCCAGATTTGATTGTAAGATCTCAGTTTTAAACACCATCAAATACAGGCAGCAAAGGTCACTGATGTATATAATGCTTAAGTGGTTGCATTGGCTGTTTCACTTTACCTAACCAGTAGTCAGAAAGATGATTAGGATAAGTAGGTAGGATTTTAGTTTAGTTTGGATAGTAACTTGCTGCAGTTGAAGCCCGAAGAGAAGGCCCTAAGCTCCACAAGTGTGTTGTCATATATGCAAATAAAGCAACCCGCAACATGAAAGTTTTAGAGAAGAGGGAAAATTATGTAGAAGGCCATCTGACCTGATGTTGTTGACTTTCCACAAGGCAAAGCCATCCCCAAGTGGAGCCACTATTAGGTTCCTATACCAATAGGTTTCATTTTTCATGATTGACTGGGAAGTGCCAAATATGTTCATCCTTTTAATGCTACAAAGGTTCCATATTTCAAAAGAGACAGAGAAAATTAAAAAATGTAAAGAGGGGATGCCTTAAAATAATGATCAGAAGGCAAGAAAATGAATTGGTCAGAAAAAATAATAGAAATGAACCCCAAAGAAAGACCAGGAAAGTGGCTAGTCAAAATGCCACTGGTACCTTATTTGCAAGTCCACAATGTGCAAGTATTGTTGTTTTCACACTTGATGGGTGGCCCAATAGTGCAATCTGGACCATGCCATGTTTAAATTGTTGTTGTAGAATAGAGAAAAAGTGCCTATCCAAACAGCTTAAGCTTGGCAAATGAGTAGCTAGGTAGAGAAATGAAGGAGCCCAACTGCTTAATCTGGGCCCTTGGAAGAGATAAGGGTACATTTAGATAGGAGGGCAGTCAAAAGAAAAGAAGATAATCAGGGTCTGCAAGTCTAAGTGCACCCATTCAGAAGGATGAAAAAATGTTAGGTGTATTAGGCTGGGTAGGTAGTTAAGGTTGCAGAAGCAAGGTTTTGATCACCTCATGTATTGTCAATCAGAGCTCCTCTCATCAACGACAGAAGTGTCAAAGCAGTTATTTTGATGGCAGAACTTTGGAAGAATGTCTAATTCCCCTTCTATTCCCCCATAAATCACTCACTAACATCCCCTTCAGGACCTTGGGATCTGCTCAACCAGTCCTGTTATCACTTAATTTTTGTAAAATACTAAGTCAAGCTTTGACTTTCTTTAATGAAAAGAAGCCACATTTCTTGTGTAAAAATCCTTTCTCCACATTCCATTCACTTCTTATGTCTAAGTTTCAATCCATAAACTTAACCTCTGCCCTACTCTTTCACCTCGCAAACTCATATTAACTTATAATTCTATTTATATAGCTCCCTAACCTATGTTCCTATCCCTATTTCTACAAAAAGCTATATAAAATTCCAAAAAATAGTAAATATTCCCACCCCATGGCACTATAGCCTTATAATGCAGCCTTGGGAAATAATAGTCCATCTGGGACTATTATGAACCCTTCCGCGTCTTAACCTAGAGTTAGTTTAACCTCTGGTTAAATTAACAACCGTTGCCCACCTCTCCGTTCATTAAAATTTGTTACTACACCCTTCACGTTCATATTTTAAAGTTTGGTGTTTAAATGTTTATTAAACATTAAACTCCTCTCCAGCGCATATAACACATATAACCCGCTTTCCAAAGGTTTGAACCCCCCGCCACATAAATAAATCAATATAATATATAGCGGGCCCCCGTACATTAACCTACCGCCAGCTCCGCGCTCCGTCGGCCCTCCGATCCGCCCTCCCAGATCCAACGGCCCAGGTGGATTTCGGGGCACCCCCGATGCATGGGAGTTAGCGTCCGATAACACAACGGTTTTGCCATCGTACAAAGGACGCGTGTCCGCCTTTTATTACATCGGGAGGGCTCTGACACATACCGCCCCCGTACAGGAGGCGGTCCAATAAAACTGCAAACCGCCTTCTATCCTGTGCCACGTCGTCTCACTGGCGTCACTGCCACGTCACCCTGTCGTACTTCCATGTCATCCGCCACCTATACTCCGCTAACGTCACTGCCACGTCACCCTGCCGTACCCGGGACCTGCTAATGACATCATGCTAACGTCATCACAAAAAAGGCGCAAAGGGTGAGAATTGCATCAAAAAATTCCTGAATCAAGAAACAGAGGAAGTTTTCGATGCGCGATTAGCACTTAGCGCTAATCGCTCATCGCTAAGAAAAATTACTCAAGAAGGAGAGCTTGCTATTGCTCGGCTACCTGCAAAACCCAAAAATTTGCAAGAGGCAACGCTGGAAACAGAGAACTAAAAAAAAAGGGTAGCAAGCAGAGGGAGTCAAGATATGACTACGGCAATTTTATAAGAAGGTCAAGTATGCATACCGAGAGCAGGATAACAAAGCAGTGACTCAGCAAAGTACCAGGGCAGCAGGCCCAAAAAACGCAAATTAAAAGCACAGACTTAGCCGACTCAGTTGATCCCAAAAGTCTAAATTCTCTGACTGAACGGATAGTTAATACCCTAAATATCTACTGCATCATTTACTCTTTCATCTACTATTCCTCAAGAGTTGGTAAAGAATTTATGAGTTATTAACTCATCAACTAGATATTTTGTAACTCATTTTTTGTATATATACTGCCCCACAGAACATATTTGGGGTTAGTCGTTGGTGATTTTCTCTATAAGACACTGCACTGTAAATTCTCAGACTTTATAATAAAATGGCCAGTGAAGTTCATGGTCTCTGCACTGTCTGGATGTGAAAGTAATCAACTGTGTTATGCTACAGAATTCCTGTGTCGTTTAACGGAACAATAAGTTTTCCTAAACCATGTTTTGTCTTTTCTTTTTTTACAAAATTCACATATATGTTTCATAATCTTAGAAACAGAGAATAAGAATAGCTCAGGACTTGTTTAAATACACCCTCTGCTCAATCCCTGTTTCTAATTATGTTTTCTTCGGAATTGGTCATAAATATGAATTCTTAATTGCTCATGTTTGCACTAATTCTCTCATTATGAATATCGTTTACGAATTCTTAATTGCTCCTAGATAATATTCTCACACTTTCCCTCTATCAGCATAGTGAAATATCCTTGACTGCCTTTCATTCCCTGATTTCATGCCATCATATCTCAGATTTCAAGGATTGTTCCATAGATGCCTGTCTAGCTCTGTAGCATTACATTTTTCTATGAAACACTTTCAGCAGTACACCACCATTGGCTCCATTGCCCAATAGTTTAAACTGTTATGAGACTGCATCCCAGATCTGCCTGAAATCATCATCCAACCAAATTTAGAACAAAACCCTGCTCTTCATATCTAGCCTAACATAACAAAAGACAAAGTTAAAATCATAAAGAGAGAGCCCTCTCTGGTTGCAGGTGGGCTAGGACCTGCAGCTAAAAGATTGGTTAGTGGTTACCTCGGCCGTATTCCCTTTGAGGAGCATAGGGAACAACCTGAGTGATAACACAACCCTAACTAGGGGCTTAGATGCTTTCGCGCTACTGTTGCAACGAACTACGCTATTTCCCCAAGCTACCCTACTAATCTTACTTATATTCTTACAGATGTTAGTCAACTGCGTGTAAACAGATATTATATCTTGTATTCGCTTAATCAATACAATCATAGATATTCGTGCATCATATAAAGAATAGAAGTGCAATTTATACCAAATATATTCAATGCATACAATAGGAAATAAATACACATAATAGATATGAAACTTCTCTTTATTAATACTTCCAACTATTACAGACTTGACTTGCCCTGCGCACTCAGCTACAGGGGTTCGTGCACTCAGTTGCGGACTACTAGGCCTCTGTGCACTCAACTGCAGAGCCTTCTCCTACTCTACGACCCAAAACTAGACTTTACACTTCAGATATGACTCAACTCTTCATCCTTATCATTATTATTGAGTGATCTCTTAACTACTTAGAGCCTCGCTCTATTTATACAATCCCATGGTCCGCGGACCATGGGTAGATCTCTACAGCCGACATTACATTACAAAATTGAGGGTGGACAACCCTATGACTCTTTTACAAACTACACGCTCCACGCCCACAAAATGCAGAGTCTTTACATCGGGGTTATAACTTTTGACCAAAATCTGAGCTCTAAGCCCCAAAACTTCCCTTGGGGGATCCCGTGCCCAACAGGCCCCCAATAAAAACATCATGACTCGCCCTCGAGTCACTCTATCAGTGCAGAGATCTTTGCGCGAAGACCTCCCATTTCTGCCTAGATCATTGCAATATCAGGAGCGCACTGAGCAGCTGCAGCCTACACTTCCTAGATGCGTTGTTCAGAGACCGTTGTAGCTGAATTGCTTTCCTGAACCTGTTCTTGTGTTCCTTGCATATGCGTGAGCTTTGCTTCAATAGAGGTTGTAATGACATACACCTCATCAATCCATGGTTGTAAGTGCGCCTCCAAAACTATTTCCTTATGTCCAGCAACATCCACCTACTCCTTGAGTGCTTTCGCCTGCTACGTCCGCGCGAGCCTCTGTGTAAGGGAAACTGTCTGCGTGGTCCCTTTTACTTTGTCACACCTCTCCTATAGCTCACATTCCTCTGTTTCTAGGTGTTATATGTTCAGGTCCTCCTGAAGAGTGGTGAGAACCTCGAACAAATCCTTGAAAAACTTTGTGCAGTATTTCACTACATTGTTGACCTCCGCTATTTCTATTGTAATCGTGCTAGCACATTGTTCCTTAACTTCTGGCAGAGTTGAAGCCTATGCCTTCAATTTCAATTCATCTATCTAGAGGTTCAGTTTGAGCTGAACCCTGGCCATCTCATCCTTTGCCTCGCACACCCCTGCTGCTAGTTTCCAAATGCATGCCTCCACTGGTTCTGCTGCTTGGATGGCCACCTCTAGGACCATCTGGCAGGCTTCCTCAATCATCTACACTAACTGTCAATTCTGTGCCACCACCTTGTTGCACTATAAGCTCAACTGTTCAATGTTGATGCACTGCTCGCTCATGACCTGGAGCACATGGCCCTCCCTGGCTCACAGTTCTGCAATAACTCCATCCTGCAAAACGTAGAGTGTCTCCCAAGGGAGCGCAACCATATTTATCCCGATTCCTTTCAACCCACTAACCATAGGCCTGTCAACCTCATTTTTTGTCACAATTTCTCCCTCTGGCAGCACTATAGTGTTGGTCATTCTGGTGCGCAGCATTTCCTCACAGTGGATGTGCCTACTGCGAGGCTAGTTGACACAGTGCTAGACTATGGAGTGCACACCTGCAACTCCTGTATCTATGCTCGAAGAGCCCCCAACAGCATTTGGTGTTCCTCCGCGAACTATTGGACGGTCTCCACGGTAACATCCCTCACCATCTCCCTAATGTCATGCAGATCCCCCTCAGTGAGGGTGGTCAAGTCGAAAGAAGTCTTTGAAGCCTTTGACTTCTTCTGTGGCCCTACCTACTCTCTTGGGCATTGTCATTTCACCTATGTGGACACTGTCTATGGGTCCGCGCCACCTTGCTCTGTATCTATTTCCTGTTCGAGCGAAGGTGACTTCAGCCCTTAGCGCTCTTCCTCTGTTGCCTTCTGCTACTCTTCCACCACATTCACAGCGTCCCGCACTACCTGGGCCTTGGCTACTACTACTTCGTTCCTACGCTTCTTTGCCAACTGTGCCATCTGCAGTTTCACCTCATTCTTTTTCCTCTGCGCGGCGGGCTTCTCTGCTTCCATTGCGGAGCTAGCTGGAGCGTGCCACTTTAGTGGCCATGACTCGAGGACTATGAATATGACATCGTCTATCACCGGGTATGATAGCTTGTGCCATGCCTTTATGAGGTTCTTTCACACCCTGATGTAAACGTGATGAAAATTTGCCTTGAACTTCACGAACCTATGTAGACTGTTGTAGACTGTGGGCGATAACCGCGGCTTGCGATTAATCCCCATTCTGATGTTCATATCCATGAAAACCCAGAAGATTTTACTTTCCCTTATCCTCTGTGAATCTTGGGTTGCCCATAGCGAAGCGTACTTTGTTGCCTCCAGAAGGTCCTACGCGATCGTCGGGAACTAGTTGTCTTCAGGAAATTCCCATGCCACCAGTACTATGGATAATAGAAGCCAGGCATAGTGAAAAGTCTTCCCCTACTCTTGTGCCTCACGGCATTTCTCGACGAACTCTCCGCACAAGTAGTTCACCCAATTGAACTAGACCCCTTCTGCACATTGCACTGCAAGTGAAACCACTGGCGTGGGCACCTCATCCGCACGACACTTCCGCATAACCTTTCTGCCAATATCTGTGTCAAGACTTTGACCGCAAGGTTATTGATGCTAGAAATTGCATACCCTCTCTTCTTCTTCTCCATCTTGATCTTCTTCTTCATGGCCTCTGCGATGGCCAAATCATCACTCTTACCCTCTGAGATGTTCACCAGTTCCTCCCCTTTGCAAGGGAGCTGTGTAATTCTATGAATCAAGTGGTCTGTGATGGGGATGGGCTCCTCTAGCCACAAGCACCCATCATGCACCAAGCATAGCAGCTACCTAATGACAAAAATGGTCACTAAGGTACGATGGTAATGCAACACCCAGAGTAGGTTTAACAATCATGCCTTTTCTACACCTCTCGGCCACTTACGCGGCTCCAAATCTATGACTCCAGTCGGCGCATATTTCTTCTGGCACATCAGCTACGCAGTTGCCAAATGTGGGAACTTCTCATGGTCCGCAAGATCTGAGTCTTTAAATTTCAGTATAGGCACAAGCCCCAAGTGCGCTCCTTCAAAAATAATTTCATTAGGGAGCAGCAGAGACTGCAGAGAGATTTTACTCTCATCTATGTCTTTGGGAACCTTTCCTTTCCCCTCCACAGAGGAACATATGTGAGCAACCTGGTAAGAGGGTTCGCACCCCAGGTGTCAAACTCCATTTCTACATCCTCCTCTTCCTCTACTAGGATTTATTCAAATTCTTACTCCTCATCAACCTCCAAATTAATAGCTTTCCCCTTTTCTTCCATGGTAAGCTTAGTCCTTAACGGGTTCCTAGGGGATACACGCACTCGTACCATAGCCTACTTGTGTTTCTTGGGTCTCGGCGTGCGCAACGATTTAAGGATTTCTACAACTATCCTGGCACTTTTTGGGACTTCTACTTCCGTAATGACCTGTGTGGCTTCCTCAGAGTTCGTTACTCCGATATCCATGGCTTCCTCAGGTGTTTCCATAGTGCTATTCCACAATTCTCTTAATGGCTCGGGTAAATTCTCAAACAATGATTTCACCTTTAGAAGAGCGAACAGATATGGGTTCATGAATGTTTGTGTGCGCAACAACTTAGTACTCAAATTTCCAAGTGTTATTTGCTGGACATCCCTTTGTAATTTATAGCGCCTTTTGAATTTTAATTCGACCGTTCCCCCCACATTCAGTTCATTAATTCTTGATTGGCGGTAGATTTTCAAGAATCTAACCCATAAAGTTCACCTTAAATGCCTGCCGCCCACTCCATTTGGTCTCAAACCAAGCATCACGTTGTGAATAGTAACTGTAATGGTCAATTTCTAGCCAACCCGCATGGTAGTGCAGCTACCCTCGCACTGTCGTGGACCCTGTGGCACTTCGCTACTGCACATAGTCCTGACATTGCGTAGCTCCCTGGCAGAGTAGTTTATAGTCCTGCAACTCCTTTCAGCTACTTGGAGCGCTAAGACTATGCTTTTGTTTGCTAGTCAGATGGTCGAACCCCCTGTGTACACCTTCAAATGACTACCATTGACTTTTCTTGGGAATAGTTCTCCATTTAACTTTACCAACTGCACCGCGCCACCATCTGTGATCTCCTTAATAACATATGCTCCCATCCAATGCCTTCTGAGATTCCCTAGGAATTTATCGAACTTACTATCATACAACAACACCAAATCATTTGCCTTGAAGGTGCACAACTTAATATGTCGATGGTGTCAAGCATTTATGCTCTACTTTTGGACCTGCTGGTGAAATCCAACCAAAAATCATTCTTCCTCGAGCTCCTCCAACTACGCGAGCCTCTCCTCCAGGGCTACATGGTACGTCATACCTATGAGCACTGCTATGCACAGACTAGGCATGATGTATTCCATAGGCATTACAGCTTCCACTCCATAAACAAGCCTAAAAGGTGTTTGTCTCGTTAATTTCTTGCATGTCATCCTATAAGCCCATAATACTGTGGGTACACACATGTCCCAATCACTTCACTGCGCATTGCATACTTTGTTCAGCGCATGGCATACCTTGTCGAGCACTTCCGTGTGGAGAACCTTCTATGTGACTATTCTTCCTACATAATGTTTCCCCAACATTAAGATCCATTCATACATCGGTCCCCCAAACACATGCTTATTGATCATACATTTCAACGCGGAGTTCATGTGCATCCATGTAGGTTGTTTTCCACATACCTACACCCACTTGGCCAAATGGGTGCGCGGATCATCCTGTCCATTGTATTTGTCTGTCAATCACACCCTAGGCTTCACAAATCATATGCGCATCATTCCCCTACACTTGCGCCAGTCGTCAAATCTCCCTTTGTGTGTACCCCACGACCTCGGAGAAGTAGTGTATAGTACCTAGTCCAAGGCCTAGAAGTGTTGCTTTATTTGCACCTGCCTTTAAAATTTATTCAAGATGGTATCTACCTCACTTAGACCATCATAAGTAGGAAAGTCTCTTAGTTCTGTCGATATGCAGCACAACGACCTTGTCATCATATTACAATTCAACGTAGTTACCTCATGTAACTGATTATGCCATCTCTCCATTTCCTCATCTGAATCCAAAGTACAGGAGCTTTCACACTCCCATGCAATCCGCCCATCCATGGTGGGATTCACCCAGTCCTGGTTTCGTGCTATTATCTTATAGATGCAGTCCAAATCATCATCACTTTCATAGTCGCGCACCGACTCTGTATAGCGTGATCCTTCAACAGGGTCTAGGGTTATAATTATGCATAGTGAATTCTTTTCAAAAATCATTTTCTACTTTTTTAGATTAATCACCCCATTCATGTTAGTGGCCCAATCAATTCCCAAGAGCACGGTGTAGGGATTGCTATCATCTACAATCTCTATCACTTCAAAGTCTACCAGCGCGCTTGCTCCTTCAATATCCAGGGTTATTCCCTATAATCGTCCCATGGGTATAACTATTTGTTGGCTTGAATGGGGCCTGGCCCAGGTTTGGAGTTATTTAGAAAAACAAATCCCTACACTACTGGCCCTTTCGGCATCAGCCTGCGGAGCACAGACTGAAGTCTCACCCAAAGCAATATGGGGCGATGCTGGAACCATGTTTCCACGCCCTTGAGATGTTTGTGGTCTCGATTTAGTCCAACTGTGCCTATCTTCACACAAGTTACTTCACACACTTTTCTAAACTTCAATACCCTCGCAATCTGTTATAATCACCTTTCGCGCAGCCCTAACCAGGGGCTTAGATGATTTTGCGCTACTATGGCAGCGAACTGCACTATTTCCCCAATCTACACCACGAATCTTACTTATCTTCTTACAGATGTTAGGAAACTTTGCATAAACAGATATTATATCTTGTATTCGCCTAATCAATACAATCATATATATTCGTGCATCATATAAACAATAGAAGTGAAATTTATACCCAATATATTCAATGCATAAAACAGGAAATAAATACACAGAATAGATATGAAACTTCTCTTTATTAATACTTCCAACTGTTACAGACTCGACTCGCCCTGCTCACTCAGTTACAGGGGTTCGCGCACTTAGCTGCAGGGGTCCGCGCACTCAACTGCGGACTACTAGGCCTCTGCGCACTCAGTTGCAGAGCCTTCTCCTACTCTATGACCCAAAACTAGACTTTACACTTCAAATATGACTCAACTCTTCATCCTTATCATTATTATTGAGTGATCTCTTAACTAGTTAGAGCCTCGCTCTATTTATAGAATCCCATGGTCCGCAAAACATGGGTAGATCTCTAGAGCTGACATTACATTACAAAATTGAGGGTGGACAAACCTATGACACTTTTACAAACTAAATGCTCTACACCCACAAAATGCAGATTCTTTACATCGGGGTTACAACTTTTGACCAAAATCTGGGCTCTAAGCCCCAAAACTTTCCTTGGGGGATCCCAGGCCCAACATTGGAGGTGGAAATGAAGGTGTAGGTGTATGCGGCGAAGGTGGCGATGGAGGTGGAGTGGATGGGTGAGGTATCCTTGGGATACCCTAACTTACTATCTGCACTACAATTTGCAATGTACTCATAATAGTTCCTTCGTCGTCACTTGAAGAGGATCCCAATAGCGAACTATTTTCAGATCCCGATTCTCTATTCCTTCTGAAGGTTTTTCGACTTCACGTAGTCCCAAATATCAAGGTAATGGCATAACCCGTTTTTCACACAACAACATCTTAATCCAAATTTTAGATATTTTAAATACTTACTTCGTGGTCCCTTGAAGAGCCTACGTTATGCTTCGCTATAGCTGATGGTCGTATCAATCACATGTTCAGTGACAAATCCTCTGATTATGCGATCAATCCAATGATCAATAGCCTACCTAATGTTGTTTTCTGAAGCTTCTAGGCGCCTCACCAGCTCTGGAGTCCACACAATCAAGTCATCAAGTCTCCAAGTACCCTCACTGTCTTCTAATCTAAATAGCCACTCATGTAGTTCATAGAGGAAGAAACAAAAAAAGGCTTCGGTTTCGTTTGTGTACAGGTATCTCTCCAAACATTATTCCTTATATAATCATGGATTTAGGTTCTCCTAAGCTGAAAATGTGTGTTCATTCTAAATTCTTTCTTAGTAGGGAACCACTTATTTGACATCACACATTCCTTAGATAGATCTTGGTCCCGGCAATGGAACCATTTTTTGGCTTGATGGGGCCCAACCCAGGTTCAGATTTAACTGAACCAACCAAAAAAACCATAAATTACTGGCCCTTTCGGAAACAACCCACGTAGCACAGGTTGCAGTCTCACCCTAAGAAGTATTGGGGGATGCTAGAACCAAGTTTCTGCATCTAGAGGCCTATGTGATGGTTTCCTGAAGTTCTTTGGCTTAGATTTGCCTTCGTGTAGATCTAATCCTTTCGACAGAAAACTACTACAAATCCATATAAACTACTTCTAGATATCTGCGAATGTACTTGGTTATCCTTATCATGCATAAATATTACAAATCTACCATTTTTGCGCAGTAAATAAGAATTCATTCATATAAAACACATTACAGAGCGAAGGAATATAACTTAGCAGAAGTAAATAAAAGAAAGATGCATCAATTTCAGCCCAAAATAGTCTTTATTAAGTATAAGCATTTAGATACAAACTCTTTATCCTGTGCACTTAGCTACAGGGGCCCACGCACTCAACTTCCGACTTACCAAGGTCTCCGTGGACTTATTTGCAAGAGCCTTCCCCTTTTGCCTAAGTACAGGAAACAGACCTTTCTTGCCTTAGCATCTTGCCCTTAGAATGATTCTCTATAAAAATTTACCTCTAAGACTTGCTATGACTCATCTATTTATAGCATATTCTTTACAATACCATGGTTCGCGGACCATGGGTGGGTCTCAAAACAACTTTATCACCTACCCAACTAAGGGACTAAAGCCCCCTTTACTTTTACTAGCTTCACGCTCCACTTTCCACACTTCATGGAGACTTTACATTCATTACAAAAGATAATACAAAATTGACTCAAAACTTAACAAAATTGACCCCAGGTACCCCATCCCAAAAAGGAGTCTCCATTGGTTTGTTTCTCTCAATGTGGAATCACTTGAGTATCTCGTTTGCATACTTTCCCTGACACAAACAACTCCCCATATTCCTGCCATACCTCCATGCAAAGAAAGTAATGCATAAGCCCCATGTCCTTCATCTCAAACTCTCTTGCAAGGTCCTCCTTGCAAGATTTGATCATCTTATCATCACTTGTTAGTATGAGATCATCAACATAAAGTACAATGATCAATAGTTTACCTTCCACCATTATGTGTTACAGTTTCATATTTTCTTCACTATTCATGAAGCCCAACCCAGTGAAGTAGCTATCTATCCTATTGTACCAAGAATGGGGTGCTTGCCTCAGCCCATACAACACTCTCTTCAGCCGGCACACATGCGACTCATGATCAAAGGTCTCAAAACCTTCAGGCTACTCTATGTACACCTCTTCCTCAATCATGCCATTAAGGAAGGTTGTCTTCATATCCATATGATGTATCTTCCAACCCATCTATGCTAATAATTCCAATATAGATCTAATTAACGAGTACCTTGCAACAGGAGAAAAGGTCTCATCATAGCCAATCCCCTCTAATTTTGAAAATCCATGGGCTATAAATCTAGACTTATGATTCTCCACGCTACCATCTGCAGCTTGATATACCTTTTAAATCCAACAGGATCTCACCACTAACTTGTCGTCTGGTCTCAAGACCACACCCTAAACATTGTTACAAACTATGGAGTCATACCCCTCCACCATGGCATCAACCCAAACTAGTTGTTGCAATGCTTCCCTAAAGGAAGATGGCTCTGTCACAACACATTCGCCCATAAGAGCCATGTATCTAGTGTACCTCTCAGGTGACCTCCTCTGCATGCGCTGAGAAGAGGGTGCTCCCACATTCTCTCGTGTATCATTCAACAATATGTCAGCCTCTCTAGTGCACTTTCTTCCCTCTCTGTAAGACTCTTCCTGAGTGGATTTCTCCACTCCTGGATCCTCTGCATGTGGCTTCTCCACATCAATCTAAGGCTCCTCCACCTTAGGAGCTAAAATCTCCTCATCCACATGTATCTCAAGCTCTCTCTCAAGGGAAACTCACATGGCCTTCTCCTCATAGAATCTGACATCCCTGCAAACCACTGTCATCCAGTTGGGTGGAAAGTGCACCTGATAGTTGTGAGTTGTATCAGTGTACCCCACAAATATCCCCAACTCTTATGTTGTCTCAAGCTTCTTTCGTGCATCTTTGGTCACATGGTAATATACCAATGACCCAAAAATCCTGAAGTGACCAACATCTGGCCTCTTACCAGAAGAAGCCTCCTTTAGTTTCTTCATCTCAAGAATCTCATGTGGGCTATGGTTTTGAACATAAAATACTATGTTGCATTCCTTAGCACACAAGTGTAGTGGTAGGGCCTGATCATACAACATCACCCCCCTTGCTGCTACTATGTTTTGTTTCTTCCTCTCGACCACCCCATTATGTTGATGGTTATGGGGTGTCATCAACTCTCGTTTAATCCCTTCCACTACATAGAAGTTCTTAAATGCATTTGAGACATATTCACTACCATTATCACTCCATAGAGTTTTAACCTTCTTGCCCAACTCTTTCTCCACCAATGCTTTAAACTCACAAAACTTTGTGAAAGTTTGATCCTTTTTCTGCATGAAAAATATCCAATATTTTCAAGAATAGTCATCAACAAATATAACATAATACCTATGTTTGGTCGTGGATGATTTCAAGAATGGTCCACACACAATTGAATGGACTCCCTCTAGAATAGCCTCTGCTTGAATGTCTCTATCATGAAAGGAAGACTTGATGTATTTTCCCAAACTACACCCCTTGCATGTATCAAATTTCTCAAGCGTACCTTTTGGAAGCCCAGTAGAGATCTGCTATAGTATCCTCAAAGCCCCATGATGCAAGTGGCCCAATCTCATGTGCCACAACTCACCAACATCTTGGCTCTGTACCCTTTCTGATTTTGTGGTCAAAGAAGCACACCCCTCTACCTCCATCTTGTAGAGATTCTTCACCTGAATCCCTATCTTCTTTACATGACCCGTGGCTATGTGTCGAAAGAATGCCTTTCCTTTCGATAAGATCACATCATAGCCTCTATCCTCAAGCATGAAAATGGATAACAAGTTATTATTTTGCCTGGGAACACACATAACATTATTAAAGGTGTGTGGAGTCCCATGCTCCCTCTTAAAAATAATCATGCCCAATCAAGTAACATTATACTTCCCGTCGTCACCCATCTCGATATGCATCTCAAGATATTTCTCCTCCATGTCACTGAGTAACTCCTTGTCACCAATCATGTGGAATGAATCACTACTTTCTAAGTACCATGCAATTCCCATCATTTATGACACCATGCATGTAATGAGGAAAAATTCAAATTCCAATTGACAGGCCAAAGCCTCACTCGCCGCTCCTCCTGAGGACTTCTTCTTGGACTTATTGAGTGGACAATTTGTAGAAAAATGGACCAGCTCATGACAATGAAAGCAATTAAATTCCATCATGTCTTT
The DNA here is from genome assembly GCA_031772625.1 of Pinus tabuliformis. Lineage (NCBI taxonomy): Eukaryota > Viridiplantae > Streptophyta > Pinopsida > Pinales > Pinaceae > Pinus > Pinus tabuliformis. Next base: position 197,820,801 of record CM062813.1, read on the forward strand.
CTTCTTACCTCCATGATAAGAATACGATTTGGAATGGGAAGCTTTCCCTTTCCCCCTCTTTTCCTTAATCACTAAGGCACAATTCTCTTCATCATTAGTCTTTGATGGAGCCATCCCTGGTGTTCCTCCTGATCTCCTCCTGCATCAAATCCAACCACAGTCATTCCCAATCTGGTAGCTTCTCTCAACCATTTACAGAGTCCTAATAACTATGCCAACTCTTTGAGAGTCCTAAAAGAGCAAGACACACCATATAATCCTCGAAAACCGTGATTCTAACACTTCCAAGTTCATCACGACACTGAGTGAACTTGGTCAAGTATTTTTGAATTGTCTTGCCTTTCTCCATTTTGACCTTTTTAAGTTTTTCCTTCAGTGTCAATTTCCTTTGGTCACTTTTATTCTGATACAAGTCCATCAATGCTTTCCACATAGAATACGAAGTCTCAAACTCCCTCAAGGATTATTTTCTTTGCCCCTGCCACACACTTCTTCCATTCAGCCAAATTTTGGGCATCTGATGTTGTTGGCTTAGGAATTTATTGATCAAAAAATTCCTTCAAGCCATTATCCTCTAGCATAGCCTCCATCTGTCCCTCCAGGCTATAAAATTTGAGTTTCCTTCTAAGGAATACTCGAGCTACAAACCGTAGAATGCCATCTGCCAATCCTAAAGTATGTATTGCAAATTCGAATTTCACCTGTAACCCAAAACTCAAAAGTTCGAAATCTCCTCTAGTATAATGTTCTGAGCTCTAATACCATGTATAAGTTTCCTGTAGATTCACAAGCTCATGCATGTACTAAAGCATAGGACAAGAAACTACTTCTACTTTCAACCAACATAAGCCAATAAATCAATGAAAACGATATGAACAAGAAGAAGATAAATAAATGGCACATAACACAAGATGTATTTGGGGAAGCCACTACTCAAAACCATGTTATATGTATTGCATATATCAGAAGTATGAGTGAAGATACAAAGCTTTTTCTCACTAGAACAATTACGCACAAGTATGCTCAACTCTCTCAGCTCACAACCTAGCCCTTGTCAAATCCTTAGCCTATTCAGGAGCTCTCCAAGCCCCTAATATCTTGTGCAATTCCTAGGATGAATAGCCCATATTTAAAGGGAATTCATGATTTCAAAACTACGCATTCCAAACATATGATCAATCTCTATGATCAATCTCTAATGCATGCATGATATTTACACTCTAGTAAATAATACAATTGATAGTACATTGTCCCTGCACTCTAGTCTCGACTGGGTCTTTCTCAAAATCGATATGCATGAGTTTCTTATGAGGGAATATTCAGTTAACTAGAGTGACACTTGTGGATGCACTAGTGCACCAAATGACTGTTAACTCTCTATTAGTTCCACAAACAATTTGGAACTAATTTAACTGAACATAACTCAGTAAATTGAGTTATCTAATTTACAACTCACTTTAAACTCATAGTGGACCCCTAAAATTTAGGGAAAACATATACATGACTTAAGAAAGACTTCAAACTTGAAATTACTAAGCTAATTAAGTTAATTAAACTTAATTAACTATTTACAAGTTGCTATGAGAATAGAATTCAATTTTAATTCTCAGTTTAATTCAAGGACAAATTAAACTGGAGTTTCTTGTTTCCATTTCTCAACAATAACCGCTATACAATTGATGAGGAATGGATGATTATTGTATGTTTAATGAATTAGTGTTTTCTCATGCTCCTTGGAATTGAATATGGAATACTAGCGATAATGTTGATAAATTGTTTAGATTAAGCACAAGGGATGCCATTATTCTTATGTGAATGGGAGGTGTTGTCTCTCTAAGAAATTTTTGAGACATGGGTTTTTTCTAGTGATGTTTCTAAGCATATACTTGACTAAAATGGTTTGAGTATGAAAGAGATGGGTAGATCTCTATGAAAACACATGAATGTTGGCATTGATAAAAAATTTGGACATCATCCTTAGATTCTAAACCATAGAATTCGAGAAGTATAATCCTAATATCTATATATATATATATGAGGTTGATGCCTTTATAATCTCAGGATAGATAAGTTATATGGATGGGAGTCATGGGTGTTCCATACCAAACAAAAGACATGTATGTATGTGTAGGTTGGTCAAGGGCATTAAAGCTAAAGAGGGATAGCTATATAGAGCTTCACAACAGTATATCTGTGTGTGTGTGTGTGTGTGTGTGTGTGTGTGTAATCGCATGAAAATTAGCAGGGCCAAGGCCTCAAGGAATTAAGGGCTCGACCCTTAAGTTGTAAGAGCTCATGTATGTGGGTGTCGTAACCAAGCGCTAAGGGCAAGGCTCAAGCATAATTGTTCATATGTCGTGGGGGGTTGAAATTCATTTTGTAGGGGTTAAAAGGGTAGAATCCATACCACACTGTATCATTAGGTGTTGTGACCAAGGGCACCCACATTAGAGAACCCAAAACTATTGGAGGCTACAAACTAATTAGCATCGTCTATGTAACCCTGGAGGAATCACCCTGAACATTTTATTGGAGGCCCAAACAAATGTGTCGAGGATTAATCACTAGGATGATGTTGTGTGGTGGCGCTAGATACCAACCTCCCAGTGTATCAAGATGTAGGACATTGAAATTGTTTTATAACATGAAATTGAGCTTTATCACAATGCATAGGATATGGTAGAATTCACATCATGAGTGGCAAGCATTGTGGCCTTGGAGTAATGTGGCAACCTGGGAGGTAGTACATGTGTCATATATAATTGGGGTTTTGTGTGGCCAAGTGGATTCATGTGAAGGGTGTGACATCACCCTGACGCCTCCATCCTGGCAATCTATCATAGTGTTAGGCACAATCTCACTGGGATTTAATTTTCAGGGTGATGTGGCAATGAGGGGACTACTCAGAGGAGAAGCCATGCACATGGAGGGGTTTATTCATTTGTTATTGATGGTGCATGTGCCCATATGGACTCCCCTTTATTCCCACGATAAATATGTAACAACCCCTGGTTGTTTTTCCATGTAAATAAAATAAGACGAAGGTCATGGGACACATATTCTAAGTTGAATGTTGGGAAAATCATAGTCATGGGTATCACCGGTGATTAATTAATGGCTATGAAAATTGGAAAAAGAATTGGAAAAGGAAAAGTGGCATGATTGGCATTTATTTTATGAAATAAAGGAAAAAAGGAAAAAGGGACGGTGAAGAGACACAGATTTGCATGAGACAGAAATTGAAGGAAAATGAAGAAAATAGAGGCCTGAATGATAAAAAGGCTTTTGAGGACCAATTGCTAGCCTTTTGATAGTTTTTCGGTGGGGGTCTCTTATATTCTCTCATTCTCTCATACTCTTGCACACTTAGAGTATTCTTGGAGCATTCATGAAGCACTTTGCCATACATTGGATTTGGGGAAAGAAGGAAAATGAAAGCAAGAGAGTGCAAGCGAACATATGGATTACTTGGCAGATAATAGGTTGCATGTGTGATTTCCTTGTCAATTTTTGGATGCAAGGGATATGCATGTTTTTTTTTGTTATTTTTTTTCATTGGCATGGAAATTTTCCTAGATTGACAATGGTTTTAGCCTTGCCTTTCCATTTCCTAGATAACCATGGTGTTGTGGGTTTTCCACTTATTGTTTTTCTAATTGGTGCTCAAATTCCTTATGGTTGTGGTTGGAAAAAATGCTTTGGAAGCCCTGGAACAACTTGGGATGAGCTACTAGTCCTAGAGCCTAGGCTATGGCAAACAATTTGAGCCCTTGGTGCGTTGAGTTACTAGTCGCTAGAACTAGGTTGGACAAATGCTCTGGAGCCCTGGAAGTATGTGGGTTGAGTTACTAGTTCCTGGAGCCTTGGAAAACTTGGGTAGAGACCGATCTGGTTGGTGTTAGTGATGTCCAACCGTGGAGGTGGAATCACTGTGGCTAAGGGTTGAGGTGGTTTGGCCTTTTGAATATTTGGTTTGGTTTTGTTTTGGTTTATTCTATGAGATCCCACATTCATGCTTGGAATATAGCATGAGGGTGATTGGATGAAAGAGAGATTTGGTTCAGCCCAATATATGGTTGGGTGGTACGTGGAAGTCCTTGACTTGGTTGGTATTTTCATATGTTAATATGAGACATTTCCTTATTGAAATATATGAGCATTTGTAGCAATTAATTTTGTGATATTATGGTTGAGTTGCCATGGTTTCTATGTTGGTTATTTTATGGTTATATGTTGATTATATGATGAGTATTATGTATGGATCTTGTCATAAATTGTTCAGTTATTGATTGGTTGATGAATGTATGGATTAATAAGCATTGTTGCAACTATATTGAGAGGGCATAGATACTTCTTGATGATTCTCAGATGAATCTCATACTATTATGATTAGATATGCATTCATGACTTGTAGCTTACATTTTTTCCACGTGTTTGAAAAAATGTCTACTATGTTCTAGGAATTTTAGGTCAAGTTCTTGATTCAAGTTTGAATTTTTAGAATTTTCCTTATGTCAATAAGGATTCTGGAAAATATCAACCAGCTTTGCGTTCTTAGGACTACACCCTATGAACTAGGAAATTTAGGTCACGATTGCATGGAAGTAGTGTTGTGCATGCATTTGGACGCCTATAACTACACCTAGGCATTGTCATGTATGCGGTGGGGGGACTGGGTCAGTGAAAAGGAGCCTTAGTTCAAGCTTTGGTAAACTAGGGTGGTTCTTTGGCCCTTAAGTGTCTTGTAGCCCTAAGGGATGTTGGGAGTTGTCAGTTTATGGTTAATTGTAGGCCCCCCTTCCTTAACTAGAGATGCGAGGTTAGTTCATGTCATAGTAATTGTTTGTTGTCATGATTACCCTGGCAGGTCAGTGAAATTTGGCTAAATGTGGTAGAAGATGTTCTATAGTGGTATCAAAGCTTCTAGGTTCAAACACTTGGTTTGGATAGGCTAGATGCATGTTGTTATGCATAAATTGTCATGGTTATGGTTGTCATGCATGAGGTCATTGTATGTAGTTATTGTTATCATGAATTATGTCGACATGTTGATATGAATATGTATATATATGTTTCATGTTAATCTAGACTGATTTGTGCAGACGAGATAGCCTCCCCTAAACTTCAATGAGGTATGTTTCATCATGTTTATATTTGGTTTATCTAACAAAGTATGTTTGTAGGAAATACAAGATCAGAGATGACAAGAAAAATGGTGGATTACAGTTCATGTGAATCTCCTTATAAATTAGATGAGAAACACGAAGATGAGTACTCTCCTGACATAACATATACCTTGACACTTTTAAAGGAAAAAATAAAGACTTTCAAAGTAGATAATGACATAATCATTCAATCATAGGAAAGACTTTCCAGAGGAAAAAAAAGAAAGAAGAGGTCAATGCAATGATTCTTTAGAGTTTATCAGATTTTTAGAGATAAGGACAACCATAGATTAGTTATGGATAGGAATAAAGGACTAATGGGGCATATGGTAGTAGGTCTCATGGAGGACGCAAGTCAGATTGAGATGACACAGTAAGAGGTGGTACATGGATGGATACACCTGACAAGAGACATAGTGGTTATGGATTACATTCTATTTCTAGTTTAGATAGGCAACATGGTCATCATCGCTACCATCCTTACAGGAACAACAAGAAGCATTACTTACTAGATGATTTTATTAAAGCCAAACCTCCTACCTTTGATGGAGATTTGAAGAAGCCAAGGATGTAGAAGCATGGTTGCTTGGAATTAAGAAGTTATTTGAGCTTTGTGATTATACAGAGAATATGGAAGCCATAATAGTTATTTTTAGTCCAAAGGGAAAGTCATAAATATGGTGAGAATATGTGAAGTGTGACAAAGGCATTAGGATTGAGGAATTCAAAAGACTCTTCAGAAAGAAGTACTTGTCAAAGAGATACTGTGAAGATAAGGCTAAGTATTTCTACGAGTTGAAGATGGGATCTATGACAGATAAAGAGTATATGACTAAGTTCTTCGATTTGTTGAAGTATGTACCATGTCTTAAGGATGAGAAAATGAAGGTTCAAAGATTTTCTAGTGGATTTTCATTAGCATTTAAGGATCAAATTGAATATGATGAGCCTCGAATATTGGATGAAGTAATTGGGAAGTTTAAACATTATTATGAGTGGTCTAAGCACAAGTCTGAGAATAAGCATGGTTGGAAAGGTAATGACAAGGCTAAATGAAAATGGGATAAGAAGTGAGGAATACCTCAATATGCAGGTAACAAGGAAAATGCAACAATACACAAAAAATTCAATGTGTTGATAAAGGATAGGGACTTCATTCTGAGGAGTAGAACAAGGGTGATGGTAGTAATCCTTTCTAGTGTTGGACTTGTGGCAAGGATCATTGCAGGAGAGATTATCCACAACATCAAGGTGGAAGACCTCAAATTTACTGTGCTTGGGAGGCATAGACAATTGGGGATGTTGCATAAATTATTCTTCAAATTTATGCAGTGTTGGGCATGGAATCCCCCCACAGCATGTTTTGGGGCTCAAAGCCCAAGTTTTGGTCAAATGTTTTGTAAGACTTCATGAATTGCGGGCACGGAGCGCGAAATAGAGGTTAAATCATAGGGTTGTCCACCCTAAAGTAATGTAATGTAATGTAAAGTCATGTTGGCCTACCCATGGTCTGCGGACCATGGGATTGTATAAATAGAGCGAGGCTCTAAGTTGAAAAGAGAGTAGAAGATAGAGAGAATAGCGAAGGAATGGTTCAAGCTTAGAGTATGATTCTAAGTGTATTGGGTCGTACTAGTAGAAAGAGGCTTTGCAATTGAGTGCATAGAGGCCTAGTAGAGTCTACAACTAAGTGCGCGGACCCCTGTGTATTTGTTGTGCATTATCTTCTTTATGTTTGTATTAGTTTATGCATCGTGCGAACTGATATGATTGTTGAATATGTTGTAATAATCATAAATCTTACACACACAAGTTATGTAATTGCTTAATTAGCAAGGAACTTGGGTATTATACGGATCACACCTCGAGCAGGGCTGCATGGAAGCTGCACTACAGGTTGTGAAGGGATTGCAAGTGTGCATAGCGACAGGTTAGACTGCGGACTACTAGAAGCCCATCAGACATCCCAAGGGTGTAGAAACCTGGTTCTAGCACCCTCCCATACTAATTCAGGTGAGACCTCAGTCTGTGCTCTGCAGACTATTTCCAAAAGGGCTAGTAGTACTAGGATTTTCTTGGCTAAATTACCTTTGAACCTGGGTCAGGCCCATACAAGCCAACAAATGATTCTGTTGTCAGGACCAGGATTTGAATAAAGGATGTCTAATGTCGTGCCACTAGAATCCAACAAAGAAAGAAATTGAAGAGATGTTGGACAAGAAGGTTCACGATTTCGCGGCACAGGAGAACAGAAATCTGCAAGTATCTAAGGAACAGTGGTTGGAGTGCTACTTGTACACAGAAATCCACGAAATTTTCTTAGCATATTTTTCGTTTGAGCTGTATGAGTGGATCACGAAGTTAGCAGATAGTCACGGAAGGTGTAGGCTCATCAAAATAATAGTGTGGACTCTAGAATTAGTGCACAGACTAAAAGCATCAGAAGATAAGGTAGCGCGAGTTGTGAACCACTGGCTCAACCAAAAAATAGTAGTATTTATGACTGAGTTCATGGTAGACATGACCGTCAGCTACAGTGAGGCAGAGCGACGTTTTCTCAAGGGACTGCAAGGTAAGTGTATTAAATCTTTGAACACTTGGATTAAGATGTTATTGTGTGAAAAGCGGGTTATGCGAATAAATTAATGTTTGGGACTACGTGGAGAGATAAGTTCTACGGAAGCAGAAGTGGCGAAGAGTTAGAAACAAGCTCCTTAATTTCACCCTCGCGGGAGAGCAAGGAAGAGCTCGCGAAGGTTTCTCCTAGAAGCACGGTCGGTTTGATAAGACAACGAATTCTGTGTTTACCACCTCCACCCACACTACCACCCGTTTCACCCCCCTCACCTCCATATCCAGCCACTCCACCTCCGCCACCACCGCAGTTCAATATGGTGACTGCGATCAAACTTCTGGTGTTCAGAGGAGTAGGAAATGAAGATCCAGACCAATTATGGTTCATGGTAAGAGCAGTATGGGAAGCACAGGGCGTCATGGATGCTAATATTGAAAAGGCTATGCTGGTGAGCATGCTGTAGGATCACACATTAACATGGTATATCAAGCATTCTAATGACCACCTGAACGTAGGAATTGCAGAGATCCAGACCGCGCTAAACAGGGAATTTAGCAGGCCAAAATCAAAGACACAATCAATCATCGGGTTTAAGGAGATCATGATGCTCCCGGGAAAGACCCCCTGGGATCTGGACCAAAGTCTGAAGTGAATGATCCGTGAAGCCAATATGACATTAATAGATGCAGAGCATCGTGCATGGTTTGTGGCCTCACTTACGCCACACTTAAGGACGGCATTGTCACAACAAAAACTTTCCACCCAGGCCGAAGCGTTGGAGATTGCAATGAGATTGGATGAGACCCCTATACAAGAACCTGGGTTGGGAGTCCAACAAATCCATGTGCAACTACAGAATCTGTGTCTAGAAATGCAAAGTTTGAAATAGGACAGGACGACTCGACTAGAGGTGCGCGAGGAAGTATGGGGCATAAAATGCAAAGGCCAAGGGCACAAGGACCACTATCCAGTGTTCACGAACTACTTGGCAGGGGGAGGGCCAATGCCACTAAGACCGGAGGCACAGGCAGGGCTGAGTGTGGTGTTTGCATTATGGTGTGCAATCTGCTATATAGGAGGAAAACACACCACGGATAATTGTCATCTGTTGCAGAAGTATACGCAGATGTCCCAGCAATTATTTTGCAATTTCTGCAGGTCGGTAGGCCATGACGAACACACCTTCCGGAGTTATGAACTTATGATGGATCAAACTCCTGTCTATAGGGTGTAGGCTGAAACATAAGCCCTCAACCCAAATGTAAGGATGGCGTGCACTGGGTTTCAGGGGTGCGGTCGAGTCAAGGTGGAATGGGACCAGGAAGGGGTCGCGACCAAATAATTTGTTACAATTACGGAGGGCTAGGGCATTATGCCCGTGATTGTACGAACCTGACTAGGATATCATGTTGGTAATGTAATCAGTTTGATCATGAGGCAGAAGATTTCCCTTCATTGATAGCAAAGATGCACGAAAAGGGGTACTCCAGCCCCCTTCGACCCAGAACTTACAAATGATGAGGTCTAAACTGCGCAAAGAAGACCCAAATGTAAACATGATGCTCAGGAGGGGTATGATCATAGGAGATGATAAAGGGAAGCAGCCAGAAGAAAGTGCGTGGGTTAACAAGGCTCCTACAAAGGAACCCAAGTTTGACTTAGAAAGCATGAAGGAGACATTCATGGAAGCTAAGAAGAGCTTCACGGAGGCCTCCACGTCAAGTCGTAAGGATCAACTAGAACCAGGGATGGATCCTTCAATGCTCACTACCTTTCTGGAGACATGCATGAAACTATTGCATGATATAAAGGTAGTCAAAGGGCTACAGGAACTTATCACTAGGTGGGCAGGGTTAGGAGAACCGCGCGTGGTCCAAAAACTTGGAAAGAATGCATTGTGCACCGAAAGGGAGATGAGGTTGACTGTGCAAATAGGCAAGTATGAAATGGATCAGGTAAGGCACGAGTGCACAGATGGATTTTGAAGTGATCGAGATTGTCGATGACAACAATTCCTATCATGTGCTACTAGGAATAGACTGGTCTACTGATATGAATGGAGTCATAAATCTAAAGAAGCGCAAAATGATCTTTGAGAAAAAGTCACTACATGTAGTAGTACCGCTAGATCTAGCCGAAGGAGCATGATACAGTGAACCAGTGCGCGACAACGATAGTGATGATGATCTCGACTGTATCTACAGGATAACTACACAAGGAGAGGATTGGGTGAATCCAACTGCAGAGTGGAAGGATTTCATGGGAGTGCGAAAGCTCTTGCACTTCGGATTTAGACGAAGAGATAGAGCGATGGCAGAATCGACTGCACAAAGTAACAACACTGAAATGTAACATGATGATGAAGTCATTGCGTTGCGTAACAATAGAGGCAATGGAGCTACCAACATATGATGGATTGTTAACGGTGTATGAATTTCTCAGAAAATTTGAAAGCGCAATATCAGAACAACAGTGGTTTCATGTGCTGAAATGGGCATTGTGCGCAACACCCACATGATGGTGGGGTACACATCAGGGAAATTTCGAGGATTGGCGTAGATGAAGAAGGATGATGCGCCTACGGTTTGGAAAACCCCAGCTTCAAATGAAATTCAATCAATAGGGGTGGAACAACTTGCACACCCACCTTTCTCGATGGGTACATACATATGTTGTAAAACCCACACAAGCACACACCAACCCCATAATAATGAATCGGAACAAAGAACAGCAACAAGAAAGGCGACGTGCACTACCAGTTCTCCGCAACGAAGCCTTCGATAGGGTGTGTAGAATACTAAACAAGGTTCACCAGGCGAGACGAAATTATTGGGAATTATGCATGCCATTGGTTCGATGGGCCTCCCATACCATGTGTAAAACCCTGAACGGGGAGACGATTCCAAAGGAGCGGAACAAAATGGAGACAATACTTACTGAAGAAAATACAGAAAGGAATGCGCATGTACTGGGCCCTGTAGTAGGGACAGTGTGTGATGACCAGGACGAAGGAATCACATAGCTACATGAGGATGACCATATAAGGATTCGAGAAGCCATTCGACGAGGGAGACATAGTCTTCATGAACTCGAAGAATATTGGGTATGATTGAGGAAGAAAAGCATGTTGATGGATGCTAAGATCAAAAGACTAGAAAATGAGGTCACGTAAGCATGTCTCGTCGATAAACCAAGGATGACAAGGAAATATACAGATGGTCATACCACTACATTATAAGATTTTCGCCGAGAATTTATGACTCTGCTACCATGGCTGAGACTGCACCTTACCAAACGCAGTAACAAGGGGAGTGCACCACATAAGGTAGAACACGCGGCACCGGCTGTCGTGAGGGCAATTGAGGAGTGTCCACGGACTATACTGGAAGGCGAATTGAAGTCTCACACAGATGGTGCGACCACTTGACTAGCTGTAGGGAGCATAGTCTTAGCACTCCAGGCAGTTGAAAGAGAGTGCGGGACTATAAAAGAGTCTGTGTGGGAGCTGCGTGATAAGGGAGATGCGTGCAAATCAGCATGTCACAAGGGTTTCGACCATGCATAGGGGGCTGCACTACCACGCGAGTAAGCTAGGAAGTGACCGCTGGTGTCACTGTTCATGACGGATGTCCAATTTAAGGCAAAAAGGTGCGGGCAGCAGGCATTTAAGATACAAATTAAGGACATGATTTGGGACGATCTGCCACCAAGAAAGCATTAATGACTCAAAAGTGGGGGGAACAGTTGAATTCACATTCAAAAGATGGTATAAAACTCTAAGGGATAGCCACAAGACAACACTTATTCATTTGAGATTTGAGCTACTACGAAGAGCACAGAGCGTTGAGCACCAAGCGATATTTGAGCCCCCAAGTTCACAAACAACCACGGACAATTCGAACAAGATGAAAACTAGCAGGAGAGGTGTGGGTTTTGTAGATACTACCGCTGAGGAAGCTGTGCAGAACCCTATGGTGCAGGTTGGGGATGCGCCAAAAATTTCGAAATCACCTTGGAAGTCGAGGTCCAAGAAGGATAAACAGGCAGCGGGACTAGTCCGCATTTCCCCGCGAAATCCGCGGTTTGGTAAACTTTCCATGGAAGAAAAGGGCAAGGCTGTCACCATTGAGACAAATGATGAGGAGGAGGACCTATAGCTCTCGTAGATGAGATAGAGGCAGATGAAGAAATGGAAGAAGACATCCAGCCGGTGTGTGCTGTAACAAAATTACCCAAGTACGTTCCTCCGTGGAAATGGAAAGCTAAGGTACCCAAGGATTTGGATGTCACTAAGAGCACACTCCAAACCCCGCTCCTCCCAGATGGAATCCTGTTTGAGGGCTCAGCCTTGGGCTCTGTGCCCATAATGAAATTTGAAGACTAGGACCTCAGGGACAGTGAGAACTTCCCACATTAGAGACTAAGAACCTCATGAAACATAGCAAGGAGGGATCAGTTACAATGCTAGAGCCATAGAAATGGCTACGCAGTGTGGAGAAGGTTGGACTACTCCACCTACTATGGATTCCTCACTTTCACCGCGCACCTATCACAATATTCATCATCAGGCAGCGGCTTTTCCTAGTGCACGATGAGTACTTATGGCTAGAGGAGCCTATTCCCATCATGGCGAAGCTTATCCACAGGATTTCCCGGCTTCCCTATAAGGGAAAGGACCTCGTGGAGATAGCTGGAAAAAGCAGAGATTTGTCGCTCGCATAGGCCATGAAGAAGAAGTACAAATTGGAAAAGAAGAAGAGGGGCTACGCAATCAGTAGAATTAAAGATAAAGGGGTGTGCATAGCCACCCAACTCCTGGCTGGGAAGGTGATGAGAAAATGTTGTGGAGAAGAGGTACTAGCGTCGGTAGTTGCGCTGACAAAACAATGCGCGAAGGGGTTCCAATTCATCTAGGCTGAGTTCCTCTATGAAGAATTCCTAATTCACCACAAGGAAGCTCAAGAGTATGGCAAGACCTTCCACTATGCATGGTTTCTCTTGTCTATTTTATTGGTGACACGGGAACTGCCTAAGGACAGTTAGTTCCCTCATATTGAATAAGACTTTTAGAGGCTGCAAATTATGCATTGCTCTAGGCTACAAAGGACACCATGCGGATCCGTGAAACTAAGATCTTCTAGGTGCTCATGGAGGTGAGCGTCCGGATGTGGATTAACAAGAGGCCGCGCCTATCCCCCACAGTGTACAATAGTCTGCAGAGCTTTGCAGACTTCAAAATAGATATGCACAATGTGTATATCAAGGCGTGTAAGGATCTGATTCAAAACTGGACCAAGCTTCCTTTCATTGCAATTGATGATGCCATCTTCTTTGTGCTCGAATCGTGGCCTCCCGAATGGCACACCCTGGATCTGGTGGAGCAAGATAAAATGGTGGCACAAAAGCAGAAGGATGCCCCCAAGTTGTGTATCACCCAGCTGGCCAAACAAAAGTGCAACGAATAGTTGGCCACAGAGGTAAGGGCTACCCGCGAGGTAGCCGCAAAGCAAGCAAAGATAGCCGAAAAATTAGCAGCAACACAGGTAACAAGGGCCACCACGATGCAAGAGGAAGGGGACCCGAACTTGTCCACAGGACAAGGAGCAGAGGACACAGTAGAAGGCGCAGACTCGAGCACAACATCTACATAGCTGAAATGATCAGGCGTTACGGAAAGATTAAGCCCACGAAAGAAGGCCAAGGCTTCCAAACGGTACATCGAACCAATTACATTGATAGAGGGTGACCTCTATGACATCGGCGACATGATTCATGAGGTCACTAGGGAAGTGCTCCAAGAAGTTATGATGGTGCAACAGAATGTGTTGGGGGACCTAAGGGTGCAGCTGTAGGAACTTCAGGTGCGACCCCCACAAGAAGGAACAGTAGCCGCCTATGACACTGTAGGTACATCAGTAGCGGGGTAGCTACTGCACGCAAAAATGGCCAACACCATAGTGCTGTCGGAAGGAGCGCTCACAGTAGAGAGCGAGGACGACAGAGTCGCAGTGGGCCGGATCAAGGGACTTGGCCTAAATTTGGCTACCCTTCCGTGGGACACATTGTACCAGTTGCAAGATGGCATAACAATAGAGCTATGCTCCCAGGAAGGCCACGCGATCCACGTATTGAGTGAGCATAAGATCAACATCGAATAGCTTAGCCTGCAACGTAACGAACAAGTGTCACAAAATCGACAGATCACGCAAACAGTGGATGAAGCATGCCGACGCGTTCTAGAATTATCCATCACCGCATACCTACCAACCGAGATGCGGATCCACTGTCTGGCAAGTGGAGTATGAAGCATGTGCGAGGAAACAACATGAGTGAAACTAGAGCTGAACCTCGAGATTGCTGAGCTGTGGAAGAAGGCGCAGCCTTCCACTCTTCCAGAAGTTAAAGAACAGAACTTTAGTGTGATTCAGACATGATTGGAAGAAATTGGACAAGCGGTGCAGGACTACACTGGTATGTTGGACCAAGTGTTCGACGCCCTCACATCCTTGCAGGAGGACCCCAACATACAGTGCCTGGAAACAGAGGTGTGTGAACTGCAGCAGCATTATCATAGCATCAGGGGAACGGCACAAACAGTCATCCTCACCCAACGGCTAGCTAAGATGCAGCAGGCAAGGACACTGAAGGAGCAGGTGAATGATGCAAGACAGAAAGAGGCCCTTCTCAAAGCACATGTCCAGCCTTCGATTGATGAGGCCTTCACCATTAAGACTAAGATTGAGGGCAAGCTTGTGTAGATGCAGGGACTATATGTGCTAAGACAGATAGCAGAGCCTCACAAAGAAGAAACAGAAGATCTCATACAGTAGGTCCAACAAACATCAAAACAGTGTGTCGCGAACCTCCAGGCAGTACGGGAACAGTTGGAGGGACTATGTGCCAAGATCGCCGCACCAGCAGAGTGACTCAGGATGAGTCACGATGATTGTGTTAGGGGCCTGTTGGCATGGAATCCCCCCACAACGTGTTTTGGGGATCAAAGCCCAAGTTTTGGTCAAAGGTTTTGTAAGACTCCGCGAATTTCGGGTGCGAAGTGCGAAGTATAGGTTAAATCATAGGGTTGTCTGTCCTAAAGTAATGTAATGTAATGTAAAGTCATGTCGACCTACCCATGGTCTGCGAACCATGGGATTATATAAATAGAGCAGGGCTCTAAGTTGAAAAGAGAGTAGAAGATAGAGAGAGTAGCGAAGGAATGGTTCGAGCTTAAGTAGGATTCTAAGTGTATGGGTCATAGTAGTAGAAAGAGGCTCTATATCTGAGTGCACAGAGGCCTAGTAGAGTCTGCAGCTGAGTGCGCGGACCCCTGTAGCTGAGTGCATAGGGCGGTTTTGAGTTTGTAAGCGGGATTGAAGATTAATAAAGTGAAGTTGATTCTTATTTCTGTGTATTTGTTGTGCATTATCTTCTTTACGTTTGTATTAGTTTCTGTATCGCGCACACTGATATGATTATTGAATATGTTGTAATAACCATAAAACTTACACACACAAGTTAAGTAATCGGTTAATTAGCAAGGAACTTGGATATTATACGGATCATGCCTCGAGTAGGGCTACGCAAAAGCCACAACACAGGTTGTGAAGGGATCACAAGTGTGCATAGCGACGGGTCAGACAACAGACCTCCAAAAGCCCATCAGACATCCCAAGGGTACGGAAACCTAGTTCTAGCACACTCCAATACTACTTCGGGTGAGACCTCAGTCCGCGCTACATGGACTGTTTCCAAAGGGGCTAGTAGTACTGGGATTTTCTTGGCTAAATCACCTCTGAACCTGGGTCAGGCCCATACAAGCCAACATGCAGCATTGGATAGTAGGTAGGTTGATCATCAGGAATCTATTATCAAGATGTGTTATAGACATTTTTGTGCCTTATAGCTTTGAGCATGAAATTTCAATAATCCAAGGGATCCAAAGTCCCTAAAGATGTTGTTACAGCTCCTAAAGGAACAAGGTCAACCAATGACAGCTTCTCCCAGAAGTTCTCCACCAAAAACCACTCAGAAACAGTCAATTCAGGATCAATTCAAGTGCTCCACTAGCTTCCTGCGTTGCAAAGCACCCCAGTACACTATCTAGGTGTGTTGCAATGCACTTGAATGCACTACCCAGGTGCGTTGAGAGGGAAAGGACAAGTGGCAGAGTCATTCAACGAGGTGGAAAGACCATCGAAGCTTCCAGAATCTTCTCCAATGACACTTGCCTCACTGAATTCGACCAAGTGATGAGTAAGAGGCTCTCAGTCTCCAAGTGGAAGCAAGAACTGACAGAGAGAAGCCACAAGTCAAAACATAAGCTGACTCATCCTCTCTGCTTACATCTATATATGGATCCCTCATCCCAGAGATCCAGGAGGCTGGAATTTTGTACTTTGCAGAGAATTGCTGTTGGTTTGAGATTGAGATTAGTACATTGGGTGATTTATGCTTTGTTGGAGGAGAGGAAGGGATTCCTTTGCTGGGAGGTAGATGCTGGATCGAGACTCACTTGGTTGTATCTCCTCTTGGACTTTCTTATTCTATCAATAAACTATTTGAGTTTCTCCTACATGCTGTGTACGAATGATGTTTTGTTATATTTGCATGTTTAGTTCAATCTGATCCTGAGCTTTTTATGAATGTATATCTGTATCTTCATGTAGTTTCTCTTTCTTGTGATCTTGCAGGAATTCGGTGAAGCTGGGCCGGTAAGGGAGCTGGGAGCTATTGAAGAGAGGAGTGATTGGATCAACAAACTAGTGAAAGACACAGGTTAGTTACATCCTTTCTCCTCATTTACATTTCATAAAGAAGAAATACTCAAGTAGTTTTTCCTTGTTTGTTGCTAAGGCACTATCACACCTTAGAGTGGGATAGGGGCATTCTGAATAGATACTTTTCCCAACAACAAGATGGAAGTAAGGTTTGTGATTATTTTTTTCTATTTTGATTGACCCTAGATCTAACTACAATTATATCAGTTCTAACCTGGTGGATAAGTATTGCTTGAATAAGGAAGTGCATGCAAAGTCTTTGTTGGTGTAGTTGGCTACAGGTACTAAGAAAAGATTTCATCATTGGGTGAGATCTTGTGCATTTTAGTTTAACGATATGTATACATCAATGCATCTAAATGTGATTTTGTTGGGATCATATAGTATGATAATGGGTATAGATTAGTTGTACATTCATAAGACTAAGGTAGATTTCTTTGATAAGGCTATTGAGTGATTGTATGATGATGGACAGAGGAGAATATTCCACGGTAAAAAGAAACCTATGTAAGTGAGAATGGTTATAGCTATGCAAGAAAATCCCAGTAGCAGGAAAGGGTGTGTATTGTTTGTAGTTCATATTTCCAGTGACAAAGGAAAGGATGTTGAGAATGTTGAATTATTGAAGAGGTATCTGGTTTTGTAGCAGTTTCAAGATGTATTTCAGCAAAGATTTTAGAGTTACCACCTCATACACAAGTGAACTTTTCTATTGAGATGATGTAGAGAGTATCATCAACATCAAAGGCACCATACAGGATGAGTACTCTAGAGTTTTTGGAATTGAATTTTCACCTTAAGGAAATGCTTGATAAGGGATACATTATGCCAAGCTTGTTGCCTTAGGGTGCATCAGTGTATTTTGTGAAGAATAAAGATTGTACTCTCAGGTTTTGCATTGATTACAAGCATTTGAACAAAGTCACTATCAAGAATAGGTATCCTTTGTTGTAGATTGATGATTTGTTTGATCAGATGAAGGGAGAAACATTTTTCTTGAAGATTGAATTGAGATAAGGATATCATTAGGCATGCATAAAATATGAGGACATCTACAGAACTGCATTCCATACTAGGTATGATCATTATGAGTTTATAGTAGTTCCTTTTGGTCTTACTAATGCTCCAACTACTTTCATGTGTTCGATGAATAGTGGTTGTGTCCTTATTTGGATAAGTTTGTGATAGTATTAATTGATGAAAAATTGATATATTCTAAGAATGAGGAAGAGCATGAAAAACACCTGGCATAAATATTAAATTTGTTGAGAGAGTATCAATTGTATGCCAAGATTAGTAATTGGAGTTTATTTCAAACATAAATTCATTACTTGGGACATGTTGTTTCCAAGGAAGGCATAGCAATGGACCCAAAAAAGATCAGAGCTATCATGGAGTGGGAAAATCCTAGAAATGTGGATGAGGTCAGATCATTCATGGGATTAGGAGGTTATTACAGTAGGTTCATCAGGAACTTCTCATGGATTGCCTATCCTATTACATATCTACATTGAAAAGGGAAGATGTTTCAATGGAATGAGGAGTGTGCAACTAGTTTTAATCAGTTGAATAATTTTCTTACAAATGCTTCAGTCTTGAAGATTACAGATCTAGACAAAGAGTTTGTGGTATGTATAGATGTTTGCAAGAGAGGACTTGGTGGAGTCTCGGTGTAGGAAGGATAAGTTGTATGCTATGAATCAAGGAAGTTGAATGAGCACGAGTAGAACTATGTGACTCAAGATATTGAGTTGGAAGTTATCATTCATGCCCTAAATATGTGGAGACATTATCTCCTTAGCAAGAGGCAAGGAAAATTTTAAGGATGGAAGTTTATCTTGAAGTTTAGAAACCTTGGTGAATCTTACAGTCCCTGATATGCAAAATGTAAAAAAATTGTTGATATTTTTGTAAAAATGTTTAGATTTCCAATTATTTTATATTAGTCAATATAATATTTTAGTGATTTTTAAGGTAAAATAATGGTATACTATAAAATTTGGGTGAATCATTCTAGAAAAAAAATAGGAATTTGCGAATATTTTTTGGAAAAATCATGGAAAATTAGCCCACCTATGAATATTAGCCCCTAAAATGTTCCCTTCAAGGAGCTTCATCTTGATGAGTGATTATAATGGGCTGAGGTACTTGTTTGATCAATCCAATTTGAATGCTAGGAAATCTATATGGTTGGCTACCCTCAATGAGTTTGATTTTGAGAATAAGTACATTAAGTGTAAGGAGAATAGGGTTGTAGATGCTCGTACTAGAAGAGTACAGGTGAATCACATTGGAGCAATGAGTTCTTATGTGATAGACTTATAAGACCAGATCTTGTAGGCAGTACAACATGAGTAAAAGTATCCACAACTTAAGCATGGGTTACAACAGCAAGGTGCAAGTGACTAGGATGTGGATTGTTATCTCAAAATCAGACCCTGGAAGGCTGCTAACCAGGAAGACTTCAAGTAACTGTTTCAAACCAATCTTTTGACTAAGGCTTAGCCTCCTTAGCCTGAGAGGGCTCTCTCAAAAAGGTTATTGATTTTGATTTAAAAATAAGAGGGCTAACTCTTGTGAAATAACAGTGGCAAATATGAAGGTTGGACAAACATTACACAAGTTTTCATTGGGCCTATGGAGTCAATAAAACTTCAGCAAATAATGATACAGCCTTTACATAGAAGTCAGGGCATGTGGCATTTAAATGTCCAAAACACAACTCTTATAAACCACAGTTCATGAATGTGTACAGGAAATCAGAGCAGCATAAGTGAATTCTGAGTGATTACACATTTATGCAACTGTAAAATAGATCAGGGATAAGCAAAACCATACATCTTGAACATAAAAACACTTTATGAATCCTGAGAAGAAAAGCAGTTTTATTATATTACTGAACTCTGTCTTTCTACATAAGCCAAAACAGTACTCTCTTTTTATAAAATCTCCAACCCCCATTACATCACTGTCTTAGCTATATATAGAATTCTTATTCTACCTAATTCGAGATTCCTCCTCCAGCATGAGGGGAATTCGATAACTGCTTTTGATGACACCTATCTGCTATTCAACTAACTATTAAATACAATAAAGTGCTTAACTGGAGTTTTAAAGAGTTCTAATTTGACTATGACTCTAACTCTATCTTCCATGTATAATGATTCCTCTTCGTTCTTTGACACCTGGTCTTCTTTCAGTTTGGCTGAGATGGCTGAGATGGGTAATCAATGCTCCATGTTGACCTTGGATGCTGACCCCTTTAACTGCTTCAGTGGTGTTAGGAGATATCCCTTGCTTTTCGGTTCCAGTTTTCCACAACTTGTTCGAATATACAGTAGCATGTCTTCTAGCCCTTTAATATCCCAAAAATATAGAACACTACCATGTTCCTGATGTGTTGGAGGCTTCATCGATGGACAAGTGTGCAGGCCAAAATTCCTTGTATGCAATTCATTTAATACCCCATGAACGGTGATAAAGTGGCTTTATAACAGAAACTTTAAACTTGAGTTAAAATATTCCACCTTTTTAAAGGTACACCTGTCTTGATCTGAACGGCTTTGATAGCTTCATTTGGTTTCTTACATATCCTTTAGGTGTTTCCTTTTGAAAATTCCCGCCCATATTACCAAACTGTTTGTCTGCGTTAAAACCATCACCTACAGCAGTTTCGTAGCGCGCTACGAAACTGCTGAATTGTTTAAACAGCTTGCCTTTGTCCTGAGATATTTACCGCCCAGACATTTGATTTCCAAAACTCCCTTTGACCTTTGATATATATAACAGGGATCTACATGTCCTCAAAACAATAAAACTAAGCAAAATTTGGAACAAACCTTTCTTTGAAAAGAAACTTCATTTAGCAGCTAACTGGTCTAGCTGTGCCTTCAGATCTTTGATTTTCTTCTTCATAGCTTTATTCTCAGCTCTTAGGTGCATATTTATCTTTCTGACGAATTTGGCCTCTTTGATTGCTGGTACTGTCCATGTATAAACATCAACTACTGAATCCAACTGGTTTTCTAGGGTTTCATTTTCTTTCCATACAGCCTTACGATAATTTGCATACCTGACTGCAGAATCCCTAGTGGCCTTCTTCACCTTAGCAATCTCATGTTTAGCTGCTTCTAACTGGTTCCTTATAGCTATAATATTACCTCCTTGAGATATGATGACTGTTTTGCTTGTGTCTTTTTGCTTAATTTTCTCGGCTTCCTCTGTTCGGGGCAATTTCTCGGCCTCCTCTGTTCTGGGCAATTTTTTGGCCTCCTCTATTCTGGGCAGAGCTTCCTTTACTTGCTTCCTTGTAATAGGTCTTCTAGGTTTGAAAATGAATTCTTCACCTGGCTCATCGAACTTCAGCCTTTTTGAGGCCTTAGACTTCTTGGTACTTTCTGGTGATGACTGTGTCAAATCAATATGCACTGGTTCAATTTGCTCAAACTCAATGGCCTGTAATAAATCATTCAGGCTTGCCTTAGACACTGGGCTCTCTTCAACAGCTATTTCTTTACCTTTTTCTTTATTTATTTGGCTCCTTGTCCTTACCCTTGAGACTGCTTCAGATCTGCTTGTTTCAGGTACAGTCTTCTTATCCTGAGCTTTTTCTTTTGTTGATTGCTGAGGTTGTTCTTTAATGATCAGTGGCTTCACTGGTTCTCTTAGCTGTGACTTGGTTTGTTTTTTAGCTCTGGCCTCTTTTTGAAGCTCAGCTATTGTGAGTTCTCTGACTGGTTGTTCTTTAACTGGTTGTGAAGTAAGACCAGTTTTTCTTTGGAATCCAGCCATGAAAATGAACGAATTCCAGTCTCTGCCTATCTTCTGGAGGCCATCTAAAACTAGCAACTTAATCAAACCATGATGAAATAAGGAGGTTTCACAGTCCTCTTTCCTCAGCTGCACCTTATCACACATTTTACTCAAACTGCGAAATAAGTAAAAAGGAATATCTATGGAAACTTTCCCAGTGAAATGCAAGAGCAGTTTGAAATGATAAGAATAGACCTTATTGTATCTTCCTTCATAGGTCAAGTATTTTTGAATGCAGGTGAGAAGAAGGGCATAATGCTCCTTGACATAGTTTCTGGGCACTGCTTTTGTTAGGTCTTCATTCACATATGCCTCTTTTAAAAACTCCTTACATGGATTCATATCAAACTTAAAATTCTTAAACCATTCTTGCCGTCCTCTTGGGATCTCTGTTATAGCAGATATTGCTTCTGGAGACACTTGAACTTCCAACATAGCTATTTTTGAATTTAAACCAGTGAAGTTTAGCGCAAATTCTTTGGTTACCTGCGCATGTCCTCCTTGTAGCTTTTTACAAAAGTTCCAGCACCCGGTATCTTTGAATGCTTTCTTCACGCCTTCATCCCTCAATGCTATGTCTACACCTTCAGGTTCAGTCCTCTGGCATTTACCGGATCTGTGTTCTTTTCTCTCCAGTTTTCTCTTTGAAATCTTCACACACACAATGACCAACAGCTTCAGTTGAAATGGCGGTTCAGTTCTTTTTTAACTCGGCCTCGCTTGTAATCAAGCTCGCTTGAAAACAACCTCGCTTGAAATTTCAAATACATCATCAGACAGACTTGACACTCATGCAGCACTTACGGTTATCATAAAGGTCCATGCATGGTAAAATCCATTGGGAATGATATTTCTGTGCATTTCAACAGATCTATTGGTGGAGTAGTGATTAATGAGCGCTCAAACATGATACGAGAGGTACAGAAACTGACATGAGAGGACACAATAGGTGACTCATCAACAAACTTGACATTTTGGGAAAGATTCGCTGCGAAATGCACGAATCCCCGATTTCGCAGCGCGGTTAGTTTAAAATTCTAATGATGCGTTGCGAAACGGCCTAATCATAACGCGCTGCGAAATTGTTAAACCATAATTGCGCTTCGAAACTGGCCAATAGGATTACGCTGCGAAATTACTAAAAGACTCGGTGACTAGGATAAGACAAGACATGGCTTATAAAACAATGATGGTGGAGGAGAACCAATAGGATTCGAGTATAGTTTGAATCAAAAAATTTTTAAAACTCCAAATCCTAAGTAAGAAACATAAAACGAAATCAACTTGACACGGACCTTTGTCATTGGACTAAGACAAACATCTATATGCATAAAGTTTTTAGTTCTAAGTGATAACATGGATTATCATCTCACAAAAGATGGCAGATTCAGGAATAAAATTTATGTGGTAGACACTGGACAACAATGGGCTCAATGTTATCACCCAAAAAATGTTCACCTAGCCATTTCTTACTAGGTAGATTGAAATAAGCCATGTAGGATTAATTTACCATGATAAAACCCACTGTCACCATAGGAAATAATTTAGTAAAACACTTTTCTAAATTATTTCTCATTAAAAGCCAAAAAACCCCCCCTCAGAATAATTAAATAAATCATTATTTATTTAATATTCTCTCATTATTATATCATTATTGAATATTTCTTTCTTATCAATTTTGACTTAATCACCTTGGAATAATTAAACAAACCATTATTTATTTATTATTCCTTAGTTATCCCCTATTTTCTTTATGAGATAATTATTAAACCATTATTTAATAATCATTTATTTCGTAATACTCACAAAATTGATTAATAAATCATTTTTATTTGTTAATTACTTCAACCACCTTCTAAATAAAGATATTTGACCATTTTGAATATATTTTCCCTCTCGAAAATATAATAAAGTATTCACAATGGATAGATTTTGATTTAGTCAATAATATTTTATTATTTTCTAATTCCTAATTTAGCTCAATATTTTATTATAAATAGACGGTTTTCTCTCCATTCTTCACTATGACCATTTTCATCATCAACATTATCATCTCACAGCATTTGAGATCCCATTGAGTTTAAGCATTTTTCCATTTTTCTTTTCCATACAACATATTGAGAGAGAGAAGCACATCGTTGAAGCACTAGGACAAGAAGGACCCATCCCACGGAGGGAGAACTGCAGACCCATTTTGTAATTTCTCCTTACCAAGTGTATTCATTAATAAAATTGTCATTTATTCAAGTCCTCCATTGGGTTATTGCACTTTTTTTCTTTTGTTATATGTTTTCATTTGCATGATCCATTTTGCTGCAGGCTTTTTCTCATGTTTTTATTGCGGATTTGAAGCATAGGCACAACCATCTTTTTTTTGTTAGGGTTATAAGTCACCTATAACTTAAGTAAGTGATTTTCACTCACTTGCAAAAAAACTTTACACTAAAAAATGATGACTCCACTGGTGTAGTAATTTAGAACCTTGGTGGCTGCTACTTCAACTATTTTCAATGTTTTTCGATAATCTTTATTCCTCTCAATTTATAGTTTTATATTTCTTCTACTTTCTAGAGAATTCTCTGCTTCTATTGGGGTTTCACGTCTATCCGCGGGTCATAGGTACCAGTCGAGCAGGAGATGACACAATCTGGGTCAGATTTGTCGAGTGAAAGAAGAAATAACCAAGCACAATTTTTGGGCCCTTTTCTGCACCCACTAACCTACTTTTCAACCCAAAAACTACACCTAGACGCACTTTCTAGGTCAATACTTGTGTTCTGCATTTTTTCATAATTTTTTTTAGATTTTCCAAATTTTGCCGAGATTGTGGCGGGTGTGTCGAAAATGGTTTTTTTTATTTACTAAGTCACCTCTAGGCCTGGATGCCCTTAATAGTTTCTCATTGAGGAAGGAAAAATCCACCTAGGGTTTAGAGTACACCTCCATCATTTAGGAAGAGAATTGTTGAGTTGAGGAGTCTAGTGTGCAATGTTTTAAACCACTATTTTTCAATATTTTTTCCACTTTTTTGCAGTCATTTTAGATAGATTTTAAATAAAATTATTCCCTTTAGAATCTTGTGTTGTCTTCCCTCTTTAGGATCCCCTTTTGTATCCTCATTTTTGTAACTTATTTCCTGTCTTTCTCTAACATTTTCACATCTATTTTTTGTTGTTGGTTTTATGCACCACTTTCAACAGACTTTTACCTTTACATCCAAGTCCCTTAGACATTAGATATTTTGGCCATTTTGTGTGGCTTTGAGTTTCTTGTTTGCATCATTTTTCTTGCTGATTGATTTCCTTCTTGGGTGGGGGCCTTTTTGCTTTAGTTTACCATTCATTTTACTATTCATTTTCAGTACTATTTACAGTTTATGCACTTTATTTTCAGCAGCATTGGCATCATCAAAACATGCTTAATTAACTCATCCACTTGACACATTTTCACACATGCACAACCTAAGCGAAGATGAGCTTAGTTATCCCACCAATCCAAGACATGAAGAACTCCACCATAATAATAACTTAACTCACATAGATTAAGCCCACTTGGGCATTAGGGCCAAAACAATCCTTGTAATTAGGTGTAGGATCAGTGGTATAGGCTTTCAACAACATACACTGATCACTTACATTGAGACATAGAAAATTGACATTTTAGGGAGCTTCAAATCCTTCACCATCCCATGGGCCAAAGCCAGAGTGCATTAGAAACCCGATTTAGAGGGGGTTAGGCTAGGTATCGATACAAGCAGTTCTTTGTGAGTCTCCCTAACTTGTGCCAGGGAATCCTATGACATGGATGGTCACCAAGAAGCTCAAGAATCAACTACCTCCATGGGGCGAAGGTAACCTTAGTGGCGAATATTAGGTAAACACCCTATGGGACTAGTTTTTGGAAAAGTAGTTGGATATCTACCCCAACTTTCTCTATACAGTTCTACTTGTGAGGATCAGATTCTGTCAAGTAATAAGTCTTTTGGAAGGCCATCTAAAATAGGTTAAATAGGGCTTGTTTGAGGATTTATATCACCTTTAGGTTAGAGGTCATTTTTCTTTGATATGATGTGTTTTATTGAATTAGAGTAGCTTGTCATTATAGTTAGTTTACACTTGGCACCACTGCACTAGGTGTTTATGTTGGCTTATAGGGACCTGACCCAAGTTTGGAAGAGTTATTTAGCCAAGCAAATCCCGCAGCTACCGGCCCTTTTAGCAACATTTCACGGAGCGCGGACTGAGGTCTCACTCGAGGTAGTAGGGGAGGGTGCTGGAACCAGGTTTCCGCACCCTTGGGATGTCATGATGTGGTCTGGAGAGCAATTAAATTCCTTAATACTTATTATTAATGAGTTGCTATGGATCAGATCTACTTTTTACGGTCTTTAAGCAAACATTTAATAGAGATAACCAGTTCGCGCACCCAGAAAAGTTATAGATTTGCATAAACTCATAACATAAGCATAAGCGCGCAGATCAAATAGATATATCAACCATAAATTAACCAAATCCACAATATTTTAGATTTAACACAGTATTTCAGAACCAACTTATCTTTATTCAACTTTTTCGCCAATACATCCAGATCTGCCCTGCGCACTCAGCTGCAGGGGTCCGCACACATAGTTGTAGACTATACTAGGCCTCTATGCACACAACTACAGAGCCTCTATCTACCCACCAACACCCACGACTCAGACTTACAGACACTTCAAGACTTCCTTCTTCAGAAACCCATTACATTTCAAATCCAAAAGTACATACCATCAAAAACTAACTTCTATCCATAGAGCCTTGCTCTATTTATACATTCCCAAGGTCTACAGACCATGGGCTGTCCGACTCACTTCCTATTATTTTACATTATTTTTGGGCGGACAAACCTTTGACTTGACTCATTTACAATTCGTGCTTCGCGCACTTCATGGAGTCCTTACCATACCTTCCCCAAATTGCAGGCTTTGATCACCAAAACTATTACGCGGGCCCTCTGCTACCCAACAATCCCCCAACACAATCATCGTGACTCGTCCCAAGTCACTTGACTGGTGCGGTAATCTTCGCGCAGAGGTCGGTCAACAATTTTTGCGCGTCGCTTATGCTTGCAACACATTCTGCCACTATCTTTTGTACCTGTTCTACGCGAGCCACTAATGCATTCCTATCACTTGGAGTTGCCTATCCGGGATCACATACTGCTTGCATGTGCGCTAACGTTCCTTCGATGGCTATGGAGACCGCGAATTCTTCATCAAGCCAAGGTTGGATGCGTTCCTTAAGCACTTCCTCCTTTTGCCACACGGCATCAACTTGTGCCTTGAGAGCCTAGGCCTCCTTCATTTTAGCCAACCGTTGTGTGATAGCGACTGTCTGCACAGTCCCTTAGACTATGTCATAAGCCTACTGCAACTCTTGCGCTTCATTTTCTACTTGTTGTATGGTTGGGTCTTCCTGGAGGGAGGTGAGCGTAAAGAGGGATTGATCTAACAATCCCGAGCAATCTCGCACAGCGCGCTTTATTATTTCCCGTCCTACATGAATTTCACCGTGGTGCTACTCCTGGATTTCTGGTGGTGTGGTCGACTGTGCCTTCATTCTTAGCTCTACAGTTTGTATATTTAATTCCCATTGAGCCTTCGCGGCCTCCTCTTGGGCCGTACGGAATCCTGTGGCCATGCGATGAATCTTGTCAGGGGTTGGAGGTTTGGCTGGGATAGCTAAGTCTGGGACCTTGTTGCAAGTGGCCATCACGGCCTGTTCCACTTCCTGGGTGTGTGAGATCAAGTCATCTCACTAGAGACTGACCTGCTCCAGATATTCCTTGTGCTCCATCAATGTTTGGAGGGTGCGGCCTTCCCAAGCACGAAGATCAATGGTTACCCCATCCTGTAGTTGGTATAAGGTTTCTCTAGGAAGAGTGGCCAGATTCAATCCCAAACTTCGCACATCCCCCTCTACTTCTGTTAAGATAACACCTGCTGGCAATGCTAAGGTGTTCATTGTATTAGTGTGTACCATCTGGTCATCTGCAGCTGTGTCCTCTGTTAATTTTAGGATTACCCCGCCCGGGGGTCACACTTGTAATGCCTGCAACTGCACTCAGATCTCCCCCAACACAATTTTCTTCTCTATGATCAATTCCATCAATGCAATAGTAGGGACATTACTCGCCAGTTTGTTGTTGTCAATAAACTCTTTCTCCAAAGCTTTTGCTGTTTTTGAATTTTTGCGTCTGTGCGGTGATTCCTTGCTACACGGTCGCTTGATGGGTGTTGATTCAATAAGATGGTCTGTGCATTCATACATCTCCTTTTCTTGTTGCATGTCTTGTTCCAAGGCCATTTCTTGATTTGTCATGGTTTCTTCAGCTATCATTTCCTTGGTTGCCTCCTTCTGCGAAGCTGCCTGTTGTCCCTGACGGGCATTTTCTACCATGTGAGTGAGTCGTTGCTAGAGTTCCTTTTTTCGCTACTACACTGCCATTCTTTCTAGTACAGCCTTGTCTGGAGTGTACCACTCTGGGGGCCATGTTACCAATACCTCATAAATAGCATCATCTATTGCAATGAATGGAAGCGTGACCCATGCTCACTTTGGATCCTTCCACGCCCGGATATATAAGTTATGCATGTCCGCTTTGAACTCGGTCGTGCTTTGCAAATTGTTGTAGATTGTTGGAGACATCCGTGGCCTGCGAGTGATCTGTGTCCGGAAAGTCCCCTCCATGAAGGTCCAAAAAATGTTGATGTTAGAAACCCTCGATGTGTCCTTTGTAGCCTAGAGTGAAGTATACCACACTGCTTCTAGTAGGATGTCTTCAATGCTGGGAAACTGGCTACCCTACGGAAGTTCTCCTGCAACCAGAAGGATTGATAGTAGCAACCATGCATAATAAAATGTCTTACCTTTGTCTTGTGCTTCCTGACAGTTTGTCAAAAATTCGTCGCATAAGAACTGCACCCAGTTAAACTGAACCCCTACCGCGCACTGTTCCGCAAGCACAATGATAGGAGCTGGCACCTCATCTGCTCGGAATTTCCTCATTACTTTACTTGCTAGTAATTGGGTGGTGATTCACACCCCTCAGTATTTGATGCTTGCTATTGCATACCCCCACTCCACTTCTCCAACTTATATTTAGCCTTCATTGTTTCGGCACGACCCGCATCGCTACTTTTTCCAGCTATGTTTGTTCAGTCATTCCCTTTTACCGGCAAGTGGGTAATCCAATGTACTAAATCAGCTGTGATAGGAATCAGCTCCTCCAACCAGAGATACCCATCATGTACCAGACATAGTAACTGTCGGATAACAAATATGGTGATGTCCGTGTGGTGATAGTGAGGTATCCACCTTAGATTAAGTAATCTCGCCTTTTCCACACCTATTAACCACTTCCGCGGCAGTAATTTCTCTTCGACCAATTCAGGGAACTTGTCACTATCTGCAAGGTCCTAGTATTCAAACTTGATGCTCAGGACTCAGCCCAGCGGTAGCCCATCGAACCTTATCTCATCCGAAAGAAGCGGGGTCTGGAGCGTATTCTTTGCAGCGTCCACATCCTTCGGTATCTTGGCCATGCCAGTCCATGCAGAGATATATGGGGGTCGTGAAGGGATTTGGAAAGCATCCTCTTTGTCCTCATCTTGTGCGTCAATCTAATTGATCAAAGCTTACAAATCTTCGTCGTCCTCCTCAGGTTCGGTGGTTATTACTTTGCCCTTTTCAGCTCCTGATAGCTTATTAAACCTTGGCGATATCCTGACTGGCCCCATCGGCTACTTATTTTTCTGAGGCTATAGCGTGCGTGGGGATTTTAGGACTTCGGGGACCGCGGTAGCTTCATCTAGCTCCTCTTGCATTGAGTATAGTTCTTCCACGAACCGTGCTCGGGTTCTCACCATGGTACTCATGGAATACCTAGTAGCCGAGTGTTTGTTAGTCGTTACTAGTTCCAATCTCAAATATCCTAGTGTCGTCCAGAGGTTGTTAGATGAACATGTAAATTTGAATGGATCCATTCCCTCCACTTCCAGTTTATTAACAGCGTCTCTGCAGTAGATCTTTTCGTATCTAGCTCGGAACTTTCATCTTAATGGCCCGCCACCCAATCCTTCCTGGCGTAACTTGATGTTCTTGTCAGGAATAGTGGTGTTAACGGTCACCTCTCGACCTTTCCGCGTGGTAGCTCTATCCCTCACACGCAGCCATGATCCTATGAACTGAATGACTCTGTATAGAACCTTTTTGCTGTGTCGGCCTCCCGCAGACTCGTTTATAGTCCCGCGCCTTCTTTCAACTACTTGGGGCACTAAGACTGTGCTTCCTACAGCTAGTCAGGTGGTTGCACCCCTGATGCAAGTTCGAAGCTTTCCTGCTAGCCCGGGCTATAATCACCTTCCAAGTGTCTATGTAGTCATTATCCCTTCGTGCGCCATTGTGTGGGGTATATTCTTCCGTAGGTGCGGGCACAGCCATGATAGCAGGGTCACAGCTCGTTCTCATTCTGCGGGATACCCGACCGGGCCTGGTTACCTTATGTGCAGATTCACCCGGCCTCCATGGGCGTTGCTACCTTTCATCTTGCTAATTCCTTCTCTCACTAGCATGCTTTTCTTTCCTAGCCATGCCCATATTTGTTTGATTTCATGAGGCCTGTTGCTACCCCGATTATTCTGGTCTCCCGCCTGTTTAATTAGTGACACTCTCATCTATGCCTCCCTTCTATTACAGACCCATCGAACCCGTGGTATCCGCAACTTCCCAGTGGTTTGTTTTCTCAAGCGAACGCTGAGAAAGCTTCCCCCTGTTCCCCTCCTGAGTTTGTCATGGACCACTAACAAACTAGATTTCCCTCTAACCCTTGTGTGTACCTACTTTGGACATCTGTGCTACTTTCACCAAATCTTTGGGCATGTACTCCATTTGTAGACAATTTTCACACACAGCATCTATGTAGGGGAATCCTACGGTCTTTGTCTCAAATTCATCGTTTCGCGTTGGTCAACTTGTGCCTCCACCTTCATGGCATCCTCATCATTTGGCCACTCCCTTGCTTCCATTGTTGCACGGCGTAGAGATCGAACCATCATATTACAATTTAGTGTTGTTACCTCATGCAATCAGTTCTACCACCGCTCAATCTCTTCATCTGAGTCCGATGTGCAAGAACTGTCACAGTCCCATGAGATTCGTCCGTCCGCTGTCGGATTCACTCGGTCCTGATATTGCATGGTGATCTGGTAAATACAATCTAGTTCGTCGTTGCTATCCTCTTTGCACACTGGCTCGGTATAGTGCGCTCCTTCGGCTAGGTCCAATGGAACCACTTTGTGGAGATATTTTTTCTTGAATATCATTTTTCATTTCTTTAGGTTGATGACTCCATTCATATCCATTGCCCAATCTATCCCTAATAATGCAGGATATGGGTTACTGTCATCCACAATTTCTATGACCTCAAAATCGGTTAGTGTGCTTACACCATCGATGTCTACTGTAACTCCTTGCAGTCTTCCCATAGGCAAGATCTTTTGTTGGTTCGCCATCCGTAGCTAGATAGGGGACCATTGTAGTGCGGGCCTGCCCATGCACTCCCAGGTTTGTTTAGGTAGGACATTTGCATCTGACCCCAAGTCCAGAACAACCTGGTCCATCTCATAGTCCCCAATCTGGGCAGTCAACCGCATTTCCCACCCAATTCGCAACGCATGCTTGCCCAACTTCCGTACCATTCAGGGTTCATTCAATCCTGTGCACCTAGTTATTAACTCTTGTAATCCCTTCACTGCTTTGGTATCCTGTAGTAGCTTCATGCATGTCTCTAAGAAGGTAGTTAGCATATAAGTATCCCTCTCTGACTCTGTTTGATCCTTGCTATCTGAAGTGGAAGCTTCCACAAAGTTCTTCTTGGCCTCCATAAATGTTTCCTTTGTGCACTCCAAATCAAATTCTTGTTGTTTCGTGGGAGCCTTGCGAACCCATCCATCCTCCTATGGTTGCTTCCCTTTATCTTCTCCCGTAGTTGCACCACTTTTGAGCATCATATTCATGTTAGGATCTCCCATGCATGGTTCAGCCTTCATCATTTGGACGTTATGAGTGGGAGTAGTCGGAAGCACCCCTTTTTCCTGCATCTGAGCAATTAGCATGGGGCAATCGATTGCTTTTTGGTTGAATTGGTAATAGTACGGGCAATAGGTTCTGGTCGGGTTTGTGCAATCACGCGCGTAGCTCCCTGGTCCTCCACAATTATAGCATATTAATTGTCCTCGTCTGTGTCCGGGTCCCATTCCCCCTCACCCCCATCCGCATCCTTTGAATCTGCCCCATGTTATTGCTACGACAGGATCCTGCCTAGGCACCTCCATATGCATCCTATACAGGGAAAATTTTAAGAACCCCCCCAAATTTACATGTATAATAAATGGGCGAATCTCCATGGTATATAGGGAAAATGGAAGGCAATTTTATCAATAATATGATATGTATATATATTTTTTTGGCGAATGTCTCACCAGACATGGCAAATATTTTACTCAACTATAAAATCTTGTGTTTATTGAATACACAAATGAAATCATTGCTTTTCTTTAAAATATCTTTTGAAATCAAAATTACCGAAATTACATATCAATAACCTAGGATAAAATTCACCCGTGCCATTCATAGAAAGCATGAAAAAAAACCTAATACTATATATAAAACCAAGAAAAATTCAAATTCATCACTTCTAGGGACCTCGTAACCACCCTGCCAATACACAAGTATGTTCCTCTTTGCAATTAGAAAAATTACCCAAATTACAATCTGTTTACTCCAGCATATGTTGGAAAGTTATAGAAGGATGACTAGTGCAATCAATCCATTCCTTTTAGCCCTGGATTTGTTTCAGTTTAAAACAGAAGTATACAAATATACTTGTCCAATGTCTATGCTTTAACCATTCACCTTAAGATGTTTTTATAATATAATTTCCTAAGTCTATTTAATATCTTCATTATCATAAAAACCAACCTATATCCATCTTAACTCCACATCTACCACTCTTAGGGGAATGAAATCTATTTATCCCTATGAGCACTTGGTAGACCCAGAATTAAGATGGATCTAAGATGATAGAATTTCCCCTTTAAATAGTCTATGCTCACATGAATACCATGGTATTACCATGGGTTATCATAAACATGGAGCTTAGAAATTACTATTAGTAATTTATAAAAATTAATAAAATTAATAGTTGATTTTTATTTTATTTTTTATTTTAACCAAGCTAAAATGTTTAACATACATTAAATTGCAACATCCATTTTTACTCTTGATCGGATCAAATATTTTTTCACTCTATGCTAGTTTTCATATCACGATATTTGATACCTCTTGGGGGTTAGTAGATCCAGAGTAAAGATGGATCTATGCTGGTTTAATTCCCCCATTTAAATAGGCTACATTCCAAGTGAATACCATGGGTCAATACCATGTGCCATTTTGGTGAATACCATGGGTCAATACCATGTGCCATTTTTATTTTTATTAATACTAATATTAGGGTTAATAATGTTTTTTTGCATGGTATTGTCCCAAAGTATTTTGCCCATATGTTTCACCTAAATATAACGCATTTTTTGAGTGTTCGTAAATATAAGGTGACTTATGAAGTAAATATAAAAAATGTTTTATTTATTTACCATACCTCTCATTTATTTATATTTTTATTAATTTACCATACCTCTTTTATAAATATGGTATTTGGGCCTTTGGCCCATAGGATTCACTTAAATAAAACCTATTCTTGAAAATGGGAAAATGGAAGGTTGTAACTCCTAATTTCAAGGGCTAAATTTACCTTTTTTGCCCTCTCCCTTAAAATAAGGTGGGTTATTTGAGGTGATTTGTAAAAATGTACTATGATACAAAATATTCGCCCACTAAAAAATTAAAATCCCTTAATTTCGCCAAAGGGCGAACATTCGCCCCTAAAATTTTCTATGATCCTATAAGCAGGTGTTCAATCCATCAACATCTCGTAACTTCGGTAGTTTCTTTCATCGTGGCCCACCCTTCTACAAAAGTTGCAAAATAATCGCTGGGGAGGGGGGGGGTTGTCTCAGGTTCTGTAATAGATGACAGTTGTTTGTGGCATGCTTTCCTCCCACCTGACATATTGCACACCAGAGTGTGGGTGCCATGCTTGGCCCTGCTTGTACCTCTGGTCGCAATGGTATTGGTCCCTCCACCGCCACATAGTTTGTAAAGACCTGACAGTGGTCCTTATCATGGCCCTAGCCCTTACATTTGATACACCATACTTCCTCGTGCACTTCTGACCGAAGAGCCTATCCTTGTTTCAAACTTCGCATCTCTAAGCATAGGTTTTGTATTTGCACGTGGATTTGTTTAACTCCCAACCCTGGATCCTGTATTGGGGTTTCGTGCAATCTCATCGCAGTCTCTAATGCTTCGGCTTGGGTTGACATCTTTTGCTGTGATAGTGTCATCCTTAGATGTGGTGTCAAGGACGCCACAAACCACGTGTAGTGCTACACATCTGTCAATGTCATGTTAGCCTCGCATATTGTGCTCTTTAATCTCTAACCCATATCCCACGGGGTTTCACCAGGTAACATCACGATATCCTTGAACCCAATGACCGACTATGTCTCTGATTTTGGCCAACCAAATTCTTTGTTTAATGCATCCTGAATCGCCGTTATTCCCACATTCGGATGATCGCTTGAGTACTTTATATACCATGTCAACGTGCGGTCCTGCAGTGTGCTAACCAAAGTAGCCTTTTTGATGTTATCATCTGTTATGCCTTGGGCTTCCCATACAGCCCTTACCACAAACCAAAACTAACCTGGTTCCTCATTTCCTACACCCTTAAATACCGGCAACTTGACTGCGCTCGCCATCCCAACCTTCAGTGGTGGCGGAGGTGGAGTTGGTGACGATGGATTTGACATCGGTGAAGTAGGTGATGGTGTAGATGGAGGTGGTATCAGTGGAAAACGCTTCTTAATCAACCAGACTACGCTTCTTGGAGAGAACCTCGTGAGCTCCTCCTCGCTTTCCCATGAAATAGGAATTAGCGTACTATTCTCTAATCCTTTGGTTCCTCGATAGCCTCTTCCACTCCCCGTTATGCAAGACATCAATAAATGTGCATAATCTTCTTTTCACACAATAGCATATTAATCCAAGTATTCAACGATTTAATATACTTACCCTGCGGTCCTTGGAGAAAGCACCTTTCTGCTTCACTATAACTCACAGTTGTGTCTATCGCGAACTCAGTAATAAACCCTCCTATTACCCAATCCAACCATTGATCTACTACACGTGCAATTTTATCTTCGAATGCTTCTAGCCTATGCACGAATTTTGGAGTCCACACAATAGGTTGATATAGTATGCACCTTCCCACGCTGTCAGCTAACCTCGCGATGCACTCGTACAACT
The DNA here is from genome assembly GCA_031772625.1 of Pinus tabuliformis. Classification (NCBI taxonomy): domain Eukaryota; kingdom Viridiplantae; phylum Streptophyta; class Pinopsida; order Pinales; family Pinaceae; genus Pinus; species Pinus tabuliformis. Next base: position 197,855,593 of record CM062813.1, read on the forward strand.
CTATCGGGAATGTCGCGAAGAAGGTCTCATGGATATCTGTGTATATGTAACGATCCAACCACCCTTCCTCCGATATCTGCAGGTTTCTATTTTCCTGAACCACAAACTCGTGAAGCTTCTGATCCAGCCAATCTTCAAGCTCTTTTTTTGTAGGATTCCAGTGTTCTGACATCAGACATCCCTTAGGAAAATCCTGGTCCCAGCAATGGAACCATTTGTTGGCTTATAGGGGCCTGACCCAAGTTCAGAAGAGTTATTTGGCCAAACAAATCCCGTAGCTACTGGCCCTTTTGGCAACAATCCACGGAGCGTGGACTAAGGTCTCACCCGAGGTAGTAGGGGAGGGTGCTAGAACTAGGTTTCCGCACCCTTGGGATGTCATGATGTGGTCTGGAGAAGTTGCGCACCGTTCTAGGGCCTCGTGCTACTCTGCTTCCGCGTAGATCCAAAGCAAGGCAATTCCTTAATACTTATTATTAATGAGCTATTATAGATCAGATTTATTTTTTACAGTCTTTAAGTAAACATTTAATAGAGATAACCAGTTCGCGCACCCAGAAAAGTTATAGATTTGCATAAACTCATAACATAAGCATAAGCACGTAGATCAAATAGATATATCAACCATAAATTAACCATATCCACAATATTTCAAATTTAACACAATATTTCAGAACCAACTTATCTTTATTCAACTTTTTTGCCAATACATCTAGATCTGCCCTACACACTCAGTTGCAGGGGTCTGCGCACACAGTTGCGGACTCTACTAGGCCTCTGTGCACACAGCTGCGGACTCTACTAGGCCTCTGTGCACACAGCTGCAGAGCCTCTATCTACCCACCAACACCCATGACTCGGACTTACAGACACTTTAAGACTTCTTTCTTCAAAAACCCATTACATTTTAGATCCAGAAGTACATACCATCAAAAACTAACTTCTATCCATGGAGCCTTGCTCTATTTATACATTCCCATGGTCCGCGGACCATGGGCAGGCTGACTCACGTCCTATTATTTTACATGATTTTTTGGCGAACAACCCTTTGACTTGACTCATTTACAATTTGTGCTCCACACACTTTGCGGAGTCCTTACCATACCTTTCCCCAAATTGCGGGCTTTGATCCCAAAAACTGTTACGCGGGCCCTCTACTACCCAGCAGTTTATTTGTTGTCTTTTACTCTATTCTTTGATCATCATCCTTTAGCCTCTTGAATCATATTTGTCCTAACTCCATTATGCACCCCAGGTTTTTTTTCAAAGACTTCATGTACTTCAACCCTAGTTGCATTTAGGACATTCACTTACTCCTGCTCATCGAGTTCGGACCCATCCTCCTAGTACTCCATTGAGTCCCCATACTGACCCTAGTTCTTATGATTCCTCCAGTTCTTTCTGTAATTTTACATCCTCCCTACCACGCGCCACCACCATCTCAAGCACTAATGTGGGTGGTGGAAACCTAGGTTACTAATGTATTAACCATGGTAACCCTACCAATGAAACTTATGTAGGTATGACCACTAATCCACCCTTGCTTCCGTATGGTTTGATCCTCCTTGATTTGTGATAGCTCATCAACGATCCTCTTCTCCATAACTAGAGTCGTCCTCCCATGCCCACCAAGCTCCCCTTAGACATTCCCAATCCTTAAGGTAATCCTAAATAAGACCCCACCAATCATATTCGCTCCTTTCACCTGTGGTGTTCATCGAATTCCATTACCGAAGACTGCTTTCATATTCGTCTTTTCCAACACACCCTAACTGGAGTTGTTGCCAAATGATATGTGGAACAAACACATGCCTCTCATTCCACCTTTGTGACTCTCACCAAAACCTTTCTTCATATTTCCAATTACCTCTTCGATATAACACTGGTACCAAACTATTGACCTATTTTCGTCAAACTTTTTCCACCCACCTCTCTGACCATGTTCAAGAATGGCACAGAAGGAGGAGCATTTGTAAAGCCCATGACTTTTAAGACCATGCGTATATGGATTAGTTTTTAAGAATGTCGTTGTCCCCTATAGGTAAATATGTCACCTCTCACTTCCCTCAAACTAAATAAGAAGCCCTCCAGATAGCCTTGAAATATGATCTAATCTATGTAAAATGAGGTTATGTTTATACTATCCTCCCCTATCTACCTTGGCTTGGTGTTGCCACTATGTCGGGGGAACCTTATGCTGCTAATGGTATCGTTGGATCTCTTTCCCACCATTAACCATCACCATATCCTCAATCTCTTATCAGTTATGGTCAACCTTAGGGGGGGACAAGTTAACCTTACACCTATCCCCCTCTTTATCCTTCACATGTCAACTCTTACCATAATACAAGCACATCATATACATTTCCCCATTCACATCAGTCAATGTCAGGTCCAGTTGTTTCTCAACCAGGTTACTAAAATCTTATCATGAATATTTATTTTCCCTATTCACCACCTATCACCCCAGCCCCAACGACACCAGTGCCTCAACCTTCCATGCCTCCAACTCTTTTGTCTCAGTAGCAACCGCCTCCACAAATTGAAGTGTGTTCTCAATAGATTGCTACCAATCCCCCTACACTAAAGAGAAGGAATAAGGGGAAGGTTAACCATATCCAACAACCTTAAGGTAACCAAGGAAAAAAAGGTATACAACCTAAGGCCCCTAGGGTGGCAAGCATAATCACGTAACCTAAAAATAGGGCAGACATCCCAAGCTGAAACAAGGCTCTTAGAGTAAATAAAAAAATTTCCCAATGTGGAGGTTTTTACCATTATACTCATGAATGTCCCATTTTAACTCAAATGCATCCAACATGAAAATCTCAAGCAACTACCTCTAGAGGACCTCAACCCATTGCTCCACCTCCTCCCTCTCCTTATTCATCACAACCAGCAGTGCTTACGAATCTATTCCATCATCAAGGATATGTGGCTACCCAAGCTACCTATAATCCTCCACCCCCTCAACCTTCACAACCTTGGAATGGGAATTACCAGATTCTCATGATTGATTTCGAAGAAATCAACCTCTAGAATCAGTCGTGCCAATATGAAAATCCTCTTGATGAGTTAGAAATTGACTCCCAAAATAAAGTTTCCTCTAAGCCTCTTTCGTCACCAAATGGAACCTTAAATATCCCTTCACTTAAGGTATAGGTTCCTCCTAATATCATCAAAGACCTATTACATTGAAATGTCGTTATTTCTCGAGCTGACCATACTTTCAGTATAGTAGATGACTTGGTGCAGTCTCCTGTTACCATGTCAATGCTCAAAGTCCTCCAAACATGCCCATCACAACAAAAAACTCTACTATCTACTTAGCCTATTTTGGATCCTATTGCTAATCGCTTAATTTTCTTTGACGTTGATAAAGCAGAAAATCCTCTCCTTCCTTTATCCATTGCTTTTCAAATACTAGTCTCAATAAAAATGTCATTGTTAAATAGTGTATAATTGATAAAGGCACCTCCACCTCTGTGATGGATGCTAGTGTCTATAAGTGACTTGGTTTCCCTGACCTATCACCATCAACCATTACCATTCATGCATGGGATGGTCACCCCTCTTAGTCTATATCAGAATTTCCCTGTCACTTTTGCTAGGAAGATGGTCATGATTGATATCGAAATCATCAATGACTCTTTAGATTATAACCTCTTTCCGGGCCATAGTAACGCCTATTCCATTTCAACTGTCGCATCTTGTGTATTTCACAATATGTTCTTTCCCCATAATGGAAAGATCATTACCGTCAATTGGCTTACTTACTATGACCATTAGTTGCATCTCCTAAGAATATCATCTCATCAATGGTGGGAAAAAATACCACCACTACTGGTACCATTATTTCCCCTAGATTATATAAAGATTCCATGCTGCTTAGGTATTTTTATGGCCCTCCGCCTACCCCTTCTAAGCCTATCTCTTCAAGTGTTTGCATGTTTCAATCATCATAATCTACTGGCAAGAAGCTCAGTACGTATTACTAGTATCTAGATCCTCAGCAACCCCCTGCACAAGATTCAACTCATCCTTCAGGAATAATTATGCTAAAACAATTCCCTCCCGCTAGTATCTCTCATAGTCCTTTCCAACTACGAACAATTATTCTAGGTATTTCCCATCCAAGAGTAGTTCCTCTAGGTCATTATCCCTCCAGTCAGATACCTTTCTTAATCCCTCCACCAAGAATATTTTCCACTCCTTTAATGGCCATGTTGAGTCTATCCTAAAATTTCTTTGGGGGTCCCAATTTGGTATATATATCCCCCTACAAACACATATCCACATAAGCTTAAAACTTATATGACTTTGGCTCTGGTTAAACCCATTGTTCCCTCCCCTTCCTTTGGTTTATTTCCATGGAAACCTCATCATTAAACCACTCTTGTTGTGAAAGTATCTAATGAGGGGGGGAAATCCCAGAAAAAATGGAACAAAAGAACATGCACCCCAAGCAACTCGAACTCTGCCTAAACTTCCAAATTCCTCCCATCCATCATAAATATACAACTTCTTCATATGTGACACCATCATTGCTTCATACTTCTTCATGAATTCTATCCCCAAAACTACCTCATAATCATCCATCTGTACTATTATGAAGTCGATCTTCCTAGACAACTCACCAATATGTACCTCCACATTCTCTGCAATGCCAATGACCTTATCTAGTGGAGATTTCAATGCCTTGAGACAAGCTTGGGTTTGCACAAATTTCAACCCAACTTTCCTTGCAACCTCCTCTCTAATGAAGTTATGGATTGCAGTGTTGTCCACCATAGTGAGTAAGGTGCCTTTCCCAACCTTCATGTCCACATAATCCAATTTGTTACTCTCAGGATCATGCCTCGGGATAACCTCTGATGTTACTACAACACCCAATATTTTCATCGTCCAAACCGTTGGTGGAATTCAAGCCTTTCTCCCTACATCAAGACAACTACCATAGCATACCCACTCACATATGTTTCCACTTCGAAGGGTCGTTTCAAGTTTGGTAATGTTAGAACCGGTGCTTGACTGATCTTCTTCTTTAGCTCCTTGATAGCCTTCTTCTGACCTTCTCCCCACTAGAAACTCTTGCCACTTGCTATTATGGCATGGATTGGTGTTTCTACCGCTAAAAATGAGGCCATGAATCTCTATAGGTATTTTTTTGCCCCAATGAAACTCCTGACCTCAGAAACATTAGTAGGCACCAACCATTTCTTGATGGAATCCACCTTGAAAGGATATATCTTTAACTTTCCTCCACCGATCACATAACCAAGATACACTAAACATTTTTGCTCAAATTCACACTTCTTGAGATTTTCTAGCCACTAGTGCTTCTTCAATGTTTCCTGTTGTATCATAATTTTTTTTTGATAAGTTAGTATATTAGTCAAAACAATTTTAATTATGGATGCAAAAGAAAGAAAAGTTAAAATGTTAGGCCAATTTAATGTTTTATAGGAATCCATATTAATAAAATGATAGGTATTAGCTGCCCTAAATAAAGAAGGCAAAAGAAAAATAAAATGTTAGGGAAGCAAAAAGAAAAGAATGGCTTCTTTTCATATTTTTATAAATGCAAAGGCTACTAGTAAAAATGCACCACATTAGAAAATGTCAAATTATGTTAATTTATAATTAGTTACTTAATCAGGATTAATTATTTTATTTAATAACTATGGCATTTCAATTATATTATCACATGCAAGTTTGATTTGACCCAGCCAATAAACGACAAAAAGTATTTTCGGTTTCGAATAACCAAGGTGCATGATCTGATGGTTGATGTACTCCCCGTCCAGATCAACGACTGGGAGAGATTTCACACCCCCCTCCATTGTTTCACGTTAACGCAACAGGGGGGGTCCACAAAGCAGATTCATGATGGACTCCCCGACCTCATGTGTCACCCTCACATCTCTCCGCAACCCCCCCCCGCAAACCACTCGTGGTTTTCTCCGCCAATGGCTCTTTCACCCCGCTAAAAAGTCATTATCCCTCCACTAATCTCGACTTGACACCTCACCTATCCATTAATTATTCCTCCCATCCATTACCTCTTTACACGCTTGTCTCCCTGTTCATCATACTGTTGTATCCATCTGTTGCAGTCCCACTCCCTTTCATTTAAAGTTTCTACAGTTATCAAAAAAACCATTACTCCTTCCCACACCTTATAAATAAAACAAAACCACCCCTTTTGTCATTTTCTTCTGATTATTCTCAAATTGTTTGTAGGTTTACAGTGTTGCAGAACTTCTTTCCTTTTCCTCAGTCTACCATTTATAATTATTTTTCTTCCTGTCTGCCACCATGGACCCAAAAGCAAAATCTAAGAAGCAGGCCATAGAGGAGAGTACTATTACCTCGACCCAGCCTGACCTTGGCCATATCCCAATTTTCGATTCATTGTTCAAAGTTGCAGAAGACAAGTGTGAGTTTGATTTTCATGAGCTACACTTGTGGCTTAAATAGAATTATCTTGATCAGCAACATCCAATTAGGTTTTGGGAGTCCCTGTTGCCTTTTTACAGTTTCCCAAAGACACATGAATTCCCTGGTCTTATTACTTGGTGTCAAGCCAAGTATGACCCTGTGAAAAGAGCAGTCATAGCTCAGAATGGAGACGTCCTGATAATTATCTCTGCTCAAACTATAAGTGAAATTCTCTTAGTTCCTCAAATTGACTCCTTGAATCAATTCTCACCAACGGCACTTATGGATCTGTACCATAAGTTAACTTTCCCACAAAGAGACCAAATATTCGAAATATTTTTGCCTGAGGGTGCAGAATTTCCAAAAAGAAATCCACCTTATTCATCTGCCATGTTTCCTGAAGCCTCTAGACATTGTATTTCCCTTCTTTCCTATCTATTAGGATACCCTTAATACCAATCTGTTTATGAGGTAATCCTTGGTTTCCTATCCATTTTCAATAAATACCAACAACCAGCTTTCATGTATAATTACAGCCAAATTCTTGCCTGACAATATACATGATCAATTCATGAACTTCACTGTGCAGGGAGTGCTGTACTTTTTCACATGCTTCTTTTTCAACAAGGTGATCTATTACCAATCAAACTTAGCAAGAAGGATGAACAAGGAGTGAATCAATTAGTGAGTCATTGGATAGAAATGGTCAGGGAAACTTCTACCACCTCATCATTTGTAGAATTTTTGGATGAATTCATACATCCAGTGTTACGGCTCCTTAATATTCATATAGAGCCCAAAATTGGGAATGCGATTAAAAGGATCTTACACCTAAGTGAACAAACCAAGATTGGTGACTAGTATTTATACCAGAACTACACTGAAATAAGAGTATATGGTTCTGAGCTTGGACCATACAAGCTGCCTAAATATGCTCCTTTGAGAATATTTTCTCTAGAATATATCAAGCAGATGATTCACATGGATGAACTACATGGGGAACCATCACTTCAGATGATTCAAATATATTTTCAAGGTTCCTAGAAATTAAGAAGAAAAATGAGACTTTAAAGTCCAATGTATATAGTCAGTTTTGGAAGCAAACATCAACCTCTCAACATAGGCTCCTTTTTGCTTTTGATAGGGAGAAGGGAAGAATGCAAATGGCTTTCTTACTAGCCCAGATTACTTTTCCTAAATCACCAGCTGATTACAAGAAGACTCTGTTTTCATTTGACACTAGTCAAATTCATCCAATTGACCAGATGGACATGCACAGAAAAACTGGTGAGATGTTATTTTCCGTTATGACAACTATAGCTGTCAGGCCAGGAGTAACTCCAATTTGGCAAAAAACTGATTCGATTTATTTCATTAGGTAGGTATTGTTATATACAAAGAATGTGACTGCTCAGTTCATCTTCTGATGACTGTTCACATTCCAAATTCACCCAATCGCAGAGGATTAGGTGTCAACATTCCCCCCCTTAATCTGAAGGGATGTTGGTGAGTCCAAGCATCGTTCTAAATCTTTCAAGATTTTCTCTTCCAAGCGCTTTGGTGAAGATGTCTGCAATTTGCTCATTTGTGGAACAATGACGGAGATGGATTGTTTTGGCCTCAACATGATGTCGGATCAGATGATATTTAGTATTGATGTGCTTTGTACGATCATGGAACTTTGGGTTCTTGGCCAACTTTATTGCAAAGGTGTTTTCAATCATGAGTGGAGTTGATTGTACTTGTTTTACCTGGAAATCTTCAAGAATTTTCCTGAGCCACACAATTTCTTTCGTTGCTTCAGCTGCTACCACGTATTTTGCTTCTGTTGTGGAATCTGCTGGAACTGATTGTTTGCGTGATCTCCAAGAGACAGATCCTGATCCAAGACTCATAGCATATCCTGAAGTAGATACCCCAGTGTCTTTGTCTCCATCGAAGTCTGAATCAGAGTATCCAATCAAGCTGAAGTCGTCTACCTGTGTATACTTGATTCCAAGGTCTTGAGTTCCCTTCAAGTATCTTAGAACTCTTTTTGTAGCACACCAATTTCCCTCACAAGGCTTTTGCATAAACCTAGAGAGGATTCCAATAGCAAATGAAATGTCTGGTCTGGTAGTAGTGAGGTAGATGAGACTTCCTACAAGCTGTCTATACTTTGTTGCATCCTCAAATTCCTTTCCTTCAATAGATGTGAGCTTTAAGTTTTGTTCCATTGGAGTAGAAAGAGGATTGCACTCTGTCATGCCAAATCTGTTTAACAAATCTCCAATGTATTTCTTTTGATAAAGAAATATGGATTTTGGATGTTGGGTTACTTCAATGCCAAGATAGTAATGAACATAGCCCAAATCAGTCATTTCAAAACTTTTCCCCAATTCCTTCTTTATGGATGCAATGTAGCTTTCATTGTTCCCTGTCATTAAAAGATCATCTACATATACCACAAGATATACAACTGTTTTGCCAACTTTCTTGACAAATAAAGTTGCATCATCAAGATCAAAATGATTGAAGTTGAGTTTCAGAAGATGCTCAGTTAGTTTTTCATACCAGGCTCGTGGTGCTTGTTTGAGGCCATACAAGGACTTCACAAGTTTGCATACTTTTTTTTCATGTCCTTTCACAGCAAATCCTTTAGGCTGGGACATAAAAATATTCTCTTTTAGATCTCCATTCAAGAAGGCAGTTTTTACATCCATTTGATGGACTTTCCAACCGTTCTGAGCTGCTAGTGCAAAGAGTGTCCAGATGGTGGCCCATTTTGCTGTGGGGGCAAAAGTTTCCTCATAATCGACCCCTTCCTTTAGTGCAAAACCTTTTGCCACAAGCCTAGATTTGTGATTGTCAAGTGAGCCGTCAGCTTTGTACTTGTTCTTGTAGACCCACTTGCAGCCAATTGGTTTGGTTCCAAATGGAGGATCAACCAGCTTCCAAGTGTCGTTCTTTATAAGGGCATCATACTCCTTTTGCATCACTTCTTTCCATTTATCATGAGAAGAAGCTTCTTTGAAGGAAGTTGGTTCAAAATCTGTAGACAATTTCAATTCACAATCATAAGAAACATCCATATCAATAGGTGAATTAGAGTCATCTAAATCACCTCCATTTGTCGGTTTGAATTTCTGGTTCCTGTTTTTCCAATTTCATCAGGATGAACACTTTCAAGTGTCTTTGTCAGCCACTTTTGGGGACCTTTCTGAGATGGTCCAGGCTGCTCTGTTGATTGAGTTGGGACTGAATCAAGATTGAGTCTCCCAATTCTATCAATTACATCACTTAAAGCATCATCCGTTGTTGTAGTTTCAGTCGGGGGAGAGTGTTCTTCAGAAGAAGATTCCATCTAGTATAGGAATCCCCCCTTCAAGATGTGGAATCTGATTATCAAATTCTTGAAATGATTTCGTTTTTGCGAATCTATCCAAGCGATCAAGTTGCCGCTCAACAACATTGTCAGATTTGGATGATTCAAGAAAAATTACATCTCTAGATACAACAAACTTTTTATTTACTTCATCATAGAGGCGGTATGCTTTGGAGGTGTTTGAATACCCCAGGAAGATACACTTATGACTTCTAGCACCAAGTTTGTTTCTATGTACCTTTGGTATCAAAGCATAACAGGTGGAACCAAAGATCCTGAGTTGTTTTACCGAAGGAACATGTCCATACCACAATTCATAAGGAGTCTTGTTTCTTATAGCATTAGATGGACATCTATTCTTTATATATGCAACACATAGAATAGCATCAGCCCAAAACATTATCTTTACATTTTTGAATAAAAGCATGGATCGTACCATATTCAAGATTGTTCTATTCATTCTTTTAGCTACACCATTCTGTTGGGGATTATAAGGCACAGTTGTTTGATGTTTGATCCCATGTTGGTGAAGATAGTTTTCAAATTAATTTGATGTATATTCTTTTCCATTATCAGTGCGAATAGACCCAATATGAGATTGTGCATCATTTTCAATCCATTTATGAAAATTATTGAATGTTTGAAAAGCATCAGATTTGTTCTTCAATAAATAAACCCAACACATTCTGGTGTAATCATCAATAAATGTCATGATATATTTATTTCCATTTGCAGAAGGAACAGGCATTGGACCACATAAATCTGAATGAATGAGTTCAAGCTTCCTATGTGCTCTTGAATGTGAATCATGAAAAGACTGTTTGCTATGCTTTCCTAGAATGCAAGCATCACATTGCTTATGTTTCCTAGGAATTGTAGGCAAACCAGCAACACCATTTTTCTTTAATAAGCGGAGACTATCATAGTTTAAATCTCCAAATCTAGCATGCCATAATAAACTTGATGGAAGTGTACCTTCTTCATGATGAGAAATATATGAGAAATGTTGTGCATGAGCAGAGGTTCCTTGCAGTTTGAGAAGTCTTTCTTCTTCTATTCCCCTCATGACAAGTGAGTGGTCAGAAGCTTTTCTTACCTCAAGCTTGCCATCAAACATATGAATGGAGAGACCTTGCTGGCAGATGTGGACCAAGGATAGCAAGTTTCTCTTGAGTTGTGGGAGATATAGAACATGATCCAGAAGAAAGTCTGGAAGACTAGGCAGTTTAAGCCTGATTGTGCCAAGCCCTGATGGCTTGATTTTTTATTGATCTGCAAAGTATACTTCTCCATCAACATTGTCAGTGAAATCTTCAAAAAAATCTTTTCTATGAGTCATATGACAGGTTGCTCCTGAATCAAGCAACCAATCATTTTTCGAAGAAGCAAGTGAAGCATTAAACAAATCTTCATTTACTCCAATGTTACATTGTGCCTCAATATAGTGAGTGGATTCAGGTGCTTTACCTTTGTCTGTATCATCAGTTTTACCTTTCTGTTGGTTTCTTTTCTGCTCAATTTTGTCCCATGGTAGCTTGCATGTAGAAGCATCATGTGATCCATTTCTTTTGCAGCAAATGCAGTGTAAGTCTGCCTTTTCTCCTTGAGAATGTCTACCCCCCTGCCTCTGAAGTATCTTCCTCTTCCTCTTCGTCCACCTCTTCCTCTTGTAGAATCTTGAGCACGATGCTTTTCTTTATGAGCAAGGCACATAGTCTCTTCAGAAGATTCAGGGATTGTCTTCTTTCCAAAGGCTTTCTATCTTTCAGCAAACTTTTTCACAAGAGAGTCAAAGGTTATATCTTTAAGATTTCCATTTGCTTGTAAAGACTCAAGATAATTGGAGTAGGTAGGATAGAGTGCCTTGAGAAAAGCAATAAGAGGGATATCCAGCTCAGCCTTGGTGGATTTGATATCATGCATTATAGACTTTACTTCAGATGCAAGAGCAAGAGAATCATTATTTTTCAGTTCAAGAGTGAAGAGTTTAATCATGAGCTGAACAACTTCAAGTGCAGAATGTGAGTCATAGATTTCTTTAAGCTTTTGTAAAGCTTCAAAGGCAGTTGAATATGATGAAATATGGAGACTTACTTCTTCATTTACAGATGCTGCAATTAATGCATAGGCTTTGCTGTTCTTGTTTTCCCAAATGACGAGCTCTTTGTCTGATGTAGGCTGCACTGGGTCATTGTCTCCTTCTCTAACAGACACTCCTTTCCACAACTCATTGAAGATGAGGGTGTGTTTTATCATCCGGGACCATTCAGGATAGTTCTCCTTGCCAGTGAGAACTATTCCTACCATAGAGATGATTGAATGCTTTCTATAAAAAAATACTTCTGCTGATAAAAAATAACTTCTGCTGATATACAGTGAAATTGTACTCAAAAAATTTTCTGTGGGAAACAATTTTGGTTGTTTAATTCATATCATAGTCAATAATCAATATTTCACCACGAGCTCTACAAAGTTGGAGCAGCAACGGCATCAACCGCGAGCTCTACAAAGTTGGAGCAGCAACGGCATCACAATTTTAAAGCTCACTGAAAAGACTAAAAAATCACCATAAATCCCTTTGATTCTCTAGACCTGGGCCCATAACCAGACTTCCTTCCAGCGCTAAAACATATGGCAGCGTTAAAAATATGGAGACCGAATCTTTCTACTGCTTTAAGGCTTTAAAAACATTAGCCACAAGTGTGTACTAAACATGCGTCTAGGACTGCTCATAGAAGTCACTCTTAAGAGATGCACACAGTAATGTATACATATTGTTTAACAATGGGACAATGTTTAAAAACATATCGGACAGCGTTTAAAGCATATGGGACAACATTCAAATAGACAACGTATATGGGACAGCGTTTAAATAAACGATCTTAAGATACCAAAGCATATGGGACAACATTCAAATAGACAACGTATATGGGACAGTGTTTAAATAAACGATCTTAAGATACCAAAGCATATGGGACAACAACGTATATGGGACAACGTTTAAATAAACGATCTTAAGATACCAATACTGCAGTAACAAGTTTGAGGAGTCCCGAATTTTAGATCTGGAAAATACGGCGGATCAGATCCTTTTTCAGCGTATGTATAATGCCTGGAATAATGGTTGCAAATGCAAACGAAATGTTTACCGGATGGGAGAAGTTCAAGAAATCAATTTTGCAGCATTAGATGCGTGTATATGAGAGATCTCAGGACAGCGTGGTTTGGAGAGGCGTATTGACAAAGTCTGCATGGACAAAGTCTGCAGCAAGAATGTTGTTCACAGCATCCAAGGATGAAATAAGTTGATCGCTGAGGTGACAAAAGCAGTGCAGACTAACCAGGTCATTACCAGGACAGCGTTCAATACCACAGTCAATTCACATAAACTTGAACAGCGTTCAATACCAACATTAACACAGCGTTGTGAATGGGCGCCATAATAGAGATTCAAACCTTGACTATTCAGTTTCAGATGCGGTCAGAGACAGGCTGCAGCTTATGAGAGACAGATGCGTTAGTTATGGACAGAGCCCAGTGGCGCAGCTGAAAGGAATATGGACAGATGCGTTAAGGCAATGATACACAAGACAGAGGTCAGTCAGAACAGTGCTCAAACCAGCGTACAACCCACAATAGCAAAAATGAAGGGAGTTACAACTATTTTAAGAACTGGCTCTGATACCATGTCAGGCCAGGAGTAACTCCAGTTTGGCAGAAAACTGATTCGATTTATTTCATTAGGTAGGTATTGTTATATACAAAGAATGTGACTGCTCAGTTCATCTTCTGATGACTGTTCACATTCCAAATTCACCAAATCGCAAAGGATTAGGTGTCAACAATAGCCATGTCTCTTTCTAAACTTAGGACTGCTATATCAAATGTTCAGTCTCAGCTTAAGCTAGAAAAAATATTCTCTCTAGCTAAAGACAATAGGATAAAATCACAAGAGGAATTTGTAATTAAAGTGGGATATGATCCCAAGGATGTAAAAGTTGTAGAACTACTTCTTAAGAAGAAAGATGCAGACATTGTTGCATTGAAGAAACAATTTAAGTTTCCTTCAATAGAGGATCCCCTAATTATATGGCAGAAACTCAACAGGAAAAGGAGGATATGCTAAAGCTGATCATTGAGCAAAATATACAGTTAAATAAGATGGAAGAAAATATTGAAGAGCTATTGAAGGAGAAGGAAACAACACAATTTTCCATGGTGCCCATTACAGCAGTCCCAATAGAAGTTGCAGGTACAGAGCCTAGTTCCTCATCTGCAACCATTAATTCTACATCAACAACAGTCGACTCAGCCAGATTAGCACATCAACTATCAATCTAGAAGCAGGAAAACTAGAAACTACTTCAGAAATTTCAAAATATGGAATTGTAGAAAGTGAAAAATGATACTAAGTATCTAGAAGAAATGCAGAAGACTCACAAATTAGAGCTTAAAATCTAGAAGTTAGAGAGTGAGTCACTAATGACAGACACTTTGGCCCATGCCAATGAGAGTATCTGAACAAAGATCAGTCAATCTATGATAGATGTATGGCCATCCATACAAATTATTTTTTAGTAGCAAGAACTCATCACTAGGTGCAAAGCAGTGATTGAAGAGAAAAAATCAGCCTTGAAGACCAAGCTAGCAGAAGCCACAGTTATGATCGAGGTTTTGAATTCAAATAACAAAGAGGGATTAGAAGAAATAAACATCTCTGACAGAACATACACCATTTTAGAGATCAAAAAGGAATTTGATCAATCAATTGGAAACTAAGTGTCAAACCTTGGAGATTTATGTCAAGAGATTTCATTCCAAATTTAATGTTTTAAATTAGAAAGGATTGTCAGGATTACTAGGTTTAAATGATAAGTTGATTATATTAGATGATTATTGCAAGGAGTTGTATGTTATTGTCGTAGACAGAGCCAAATTTGCAGGAGTGAAAGGACAGATAATAGGGAGGGCTTTCACATAAGCCTTAGAATATGATTTAACCATCTTAAATGAAATCAAGCACTTGATTCTCACGAAGCCTAATTTTGAAAGATATATAGAGGTGGATGAAACATTCAGGAAGATGATAAATGTACAAATCCCAAGTGAACAAAAATGGGATCATTGGTGTGAAACAATTGAGTAATTCATCATTATGACAGGAGAACATCACATCAGTGTTTTTAGGACAGCACATCAGTCTTTTCAAGCCAAATCATCAACAAATTCCAGAAGGATAGAGCCACCTCTTCAGTAGATTTTTGGTTCCTATTATATTGTTCTATTTGTGTACTTTTGTACTATTTTGGTATTCTATTCCAAACAGATTGTAGATCTTTTTTAAAATTTTGTATAAATAACTCCTCCTTTGAGTTATTAAGGGTTGAACCCTTGAACAAGCTATCAAGCGGATTTGTACTAAGCTGGACCATTTTTGAGATAATAAAAGATTCTGGATTTGCCTCATATGGTCTTTCTCTTAGTGAGTTGTATTTCATCTTGTCTATTCATTATGTTTTCTTCATATAAATTAATTCTTTTGCAATAATTGAATATCAGTTTCATTTTGAATCCTCTATGAAGTTGTAATTTAAATAAGAGATTAATTTACAGAACTTTTTTTTTATTGTAAATTCCTCTTTAAACATAAATTACACTAGATCTATGTAATAGTTTGATTATATTTTGTTGATTAAGAAAGTATTGTTTTCTCAATTTCTTCTTGTAAATGGTTAAATATTCAGTTTGAATATCAAATCAATTATACCTCTCCATACTCTACTTCTCCATCACATTAAAATCAAACTAACCATGTGCAGTTAAAGAACAACCTTTCATTTTATCAAAGATATGTCTAAGTCTAAAGCACATGTTTATAAATAGTTCGTTGGTCATCCAATCACTCAAAACAACAAAACATTATAGATGCTTTGGCATAACTAATTGACCTTAGGTTATCTCAAAGGAAAACATCCAATTGGCATCGTTGCCAAGGAGCGAAGGATTGAAAGCTAAATTTTCCCTGGGGCAACAATTCCCCCTTTCCTTTAAGGTGAATAAAGGATAAGGATATAGGTCAAAATCTTTCACCTTGTGGTTCCACTGGTCCAAGTTGGCTCCTTTTAAGCATACTATATCATGTTCTGATTCCGAGATTATTATCCCTCTACAAAATCCAAAAAGACTTATTCAGGGAGCCTCTTTAAGGAGAAGACATATAATCCCTTCTTCCTCTTCAGCTTTACACCCTGAAGACATCTCATCTGTAGATCCTTTTTCATTTGTGCCATCCCATCCTAATTGGACTGGATTACCTCCTAGGGTTTTTGAAATCCATTCTAGAAGAGTAGATCTTCCATCAGCCTTTTTAATAGAATCACTTGAGTCATATCAAGTCCCATCCATTCCTATCAAATCACCTTCATCTAAGGAAGAATTGGGTTTACATTTACCTGAATTCCAGCCTACAGACTTCATTTCCAACTCCTTATTCTATTCCATCAACCTCTACTAATCTTGAAGAGACATTTTGTGTCTATTCAAATCCTTTGTTTTATAGTAAGGAAGACTTTCCACCAGGAGTTCAGAAGTTGGTTATTAAAACCCCTTTGAAATCCTCAAGGAGATATCCTCCCTCTTTCTCTCCTCCACATACTAATACCCCTACGGATTCATCTTCATCCCCTTCATCTTCATCATCTTCCTCTTCCTCACCATCATCCACTCAATCACCCTAGACTCCTCCTGCCATTATGGATTTTCGACCCATTGTGCAAGCAAGGTATGTTGCTCTAGTTCTCCCTACAAACTTGGAAACTTTTCTTGATGGATATCTAAAACATCTGCCAAGATTTAATGGAGAAACAAGTCCCTCAGTAGAGGATCATGCATCAGCTTTCCTAAATTTTGCTGACAATATGAACATAGAACAGGAAGATGTTTATATGAGATTATTTGTGCAATCTTTAGAAGGAAATATTAAGATCTGGTTTAGGCAACTTAGAGATGACTCTATTACAACATGGAATGAGCTCATAACTATATTTAAAAACTAATGGGGGGTAAAGAAAGATCTTGTTTACTTTCTCACTGAATTTGAAGAATTGAAGAGAAGCCTTGGTGATCCAGTTGCTGAATTCATCAAAAGATTTAACAAACTCTATCATAACATGCCTGCTGATTGTAAACCACTAGTAGCAGCTGCAAAAGTTAGATTTTCCAAAGCATTTGAGGATGACTTTGCAGTCATGCTAAGGGAAAGAGTATCTAATACATTAGAAGACATGCAGAAAAATGTTATAGAGGTAGAAGCTAATAGGTCAGCTTCTTTCAAACATAAAGCTAAAGCATAGAAAGAAGAAAGAAAACTAAAAGCTATGGTTGATGAATCATCTTCTTCCAAATCTAAACTTGAATATCAAAAAATTGATGAAATTACATATTTACTTAGAAATCTTTCTAATAGGATTTTTAAAATTGAAACACAACCTAGAACTTCTCAGCAAACTGCTGTCAGATCTAAAGCTCAAACTCAATTCCAAAGAACTCCTCAAATGCAGATTCTTCAGAGACTAGGTTCTGATCAAAATGTTCAACCACCCTTGTTGATTGATGAACAACAGCCATAGGATACAAGCCCTTTAATCCCTAAATATATCAATAATATTGATTCTTCAACAGTACAAATGGCAATAGTTCCTTCATCTCCACCTCAGTCTTTTGAACAATAACAAGGATATGCTCAATTTTCAAAATACCAAGCATTCTCTGAATTTCTGGTTGCGGAATTGAATAAGAGGTATGATCTAAGACCTAAATCAAGTCCTGGTGTACCTTCAAAATGTACCACTATAATTGAACCTGTAATAAAATCCATTCAAACACAAACTCCAACACCTCAGACTACAGAGTCATCCACTGAAACCTTTTCATCTGACAAGACCATTTTGACAACTTTCAATATTGAAAAGGAATTGGAAAGGGTCAAGATCCCTATCCTCTTAGCTGAACTTTCCAAAAACCCTGGTTATAAAAATCAAGTGTCTAAATCAATGCAGTCCTATAGTGTAGACGTTGAGGGAGATGTTATTAGTTTGCAAGATGAAAATCCCTCAGTAGTGTTTGGCCCTTGTTCTGACATGATTGATGAGATTGTTCCACCATTTTATGTAACTTTAAAGGCTCATGAATTTCTTTTGTATAACTACATGCTAGATTCTTGAGCTTCTCCTAACCTTATGCCAAAGGTAATTATGGACCAGCTTCAGTTACAAGTTGCTCGTTCTTATCATGATATTTACACCTTTGATTCAAAGAAAGTACCATGCCTAGGATTGATCAAAAACCTATTTGTGACCATAGCTCAAATCCCTATCAAGAGTATAGCTTTAGACATAGTTGTCACTGATATTCTTGCCAAGTTTGGCATGCTCCTATCTAGATCATGTTGTGCTAAACTTGGAGGATCACTTCAAATGGACATGTCTTTTTCTATTATTCCAGTCTATGGAGGTGAACATTTAAGTCTATATAGGGAAGTCAGATTCCTTCATACTGTTTGTAGGTTCGATCAAACAAAAAACCACCCTATCTATGCAGTAGATTAGGATTTTTGTTGCTTTCAGTTATCTTAAATGCATCAAACACTCAACTTGTCATTGAAAATATAGTCTCCAAACCTAAAATTGAAGAAATAGATATATGGAAACTTTATTTTGATGGCTTTTGCTCAAATGAAGGAGCAGGAATAGGAATTGTTTTAATCTCATCAAATAAAGAAAACATAACTCAGTCATGTAAACTTGAATTTGAGGTCACCAATAATATGGCTGAGTATGAGGATTTTCTTCTTGGTCTTGAGCTAGCTAAGAGTCTAAAAGTTCAAAACATGAGTGTCTTTTCTAATTCTGAGCTAATAGTGAAGTAGGTTAGAAATTGTTGTCAAACAAAACACCCAAGGCTTAGGTCCTATAGAAATGAAGCTTGGGACACAATTGAAAATTTCTTCCAAGGATTTAAGATAACTGTTATTCCCAAAGATGAAAATATGCATGCTGACTCACTAGTTGTCTCAGCAAGATCTTTCAAAATCCCTGAGCAAGTATTGTTAGAATACCAGATTCAAGTCAAGTATAGACCATCAATTCCTGATAACCGTAAACACTAGCATATTTTTGAAGATGATGAACAATTAAAATCCTTCCTTCAAGTCATTGATGAGTTCTCAAATATGCAAATTGAAGAAGATCAAAAAGATGTTCAGGAATCAAATCGCCAAAATCCAGAAAATTCATTCAGTCCTAAAATTCTTGATCATGATATCATCCAATTATCTAATAATTTTATTCCTAAAGGATTAGTTCCATTGGAAAAAGTATTTGATAATAATGATGTCTCTAAAAACCCCTTGTTTAACTGACCTAAAGAATAAATCGAAGAATGTAATATTGGGACTTTGAATGATGTGAGAAATGTTAAATTGTCATCAACCTTGCCTTTGGATGTAAAAGTAAAATACTTGAATCTTCTTAAAAATTAAAAAGATGTTTTTGCTTGGTCTTATAATGAGTTAAAAACTTATGATACATCTTTGATTGAGCATAAGATTCCTTTGAAACTAGAAGCAAAATTCTTTTAGCAAAAACTAAGAAGAATCAATCAGATACTGTTGGCTTATATGGGCCTGACCCATGTTCAAAAGAGTTATTTAGCCAAACAAATCCCGTAGCTACCGCCCCTTTCAGCAACAGCCCACGGAGCGCGGACTGAGGTCTCATCCGAGGTAGTAGGGGAGGGTACTGGAACCAGGTTTCCACACCCTTGGGATGGCTTGATGTGGTCTGGAGGTTTCATGCACCGTTCTGTGGCTTCGCTCCACTCTGCTCCACACAAATCCAGACCCAGGACACTCCTTAATACTTATTAATGTGTTGTTATAGAGTAAATCTACTTTTTATGGTCTTTAAGAAAACATTTAACAGAATTAACCAGTTCGTGCACTTAGAAAAGATACAGATTCGCAAAAATTCATACCATAATCATACACGCATAGATCAAACATTTATATTAACCATAAATTAGCCAGATCCGCAATAATTCAAATTTAACGCGAAATTTCATAATCAGCTTATCTTTATTCAATTCATTCACCAATACACCCCGATCTGCCCTGCGCACTCAGCTGCAGGGGTCCGCGCACATAGTTGCGAACTCTACTAGGCCTCTACGCACACAGTTGTAGAGCCTCTATCTTTCTACCAACCCCCTTGACTCTGACTTACGGACGTTTCAAGACTTTTCTTCTCAAAAACCTATTACATATCAGATCCAAAATTACATACCAAAAAGCTACTCTCTACCCATAGAGCCTCGCTCTATTTATACATTCCTATGGTCCACAAACCATGGGCAAGCCAACTTACTTCCTATTATTCTATCTTATTTCTTGGGCGGACAACCCTTTGACTCAACTTATTTACAATTCATGCTCCGCGCACTTCACGGAGTCTTTACCATACCTTTCCCCAAAATTTCAGACTTTGAACCCCAAAACTGTTACGCGGGCCCTTTGCTACCCATCGTTCCCCCAACACAATCATCGTGACTCATCCCGAGTCACTCAGCTGGTGTGACAATCTTCGCACGGAGGTCAGACAACAATTTCTATGCTTCTTTGGTACTTGCAGCCAACTCATCCACAATCTGTTGTATTCGTGCAACGCGGGCCACCGACACATCAGTCTTTGTCAGAGCTTCTTCACCAAGTGCATACTTTGCCTGCATGTGTGCCACCTTGTGCTCAATGGCGGTGGAAACCACGAATGCCTCATCAATCCATTGTTGGAGACGTTCTTTGATCACTGCTTCTTTCTGGCAGGCAACATCAGCTTGGATTTGCAGATTCTAGGCCTCCTTCATCTTGGACAAGCGCTGCGTAACCACAACTGTCTGCGCGGTCCCTCTGATATTATCATAGGTTTGCTGGAGCTCTCTTGCCTCAGTTTCCAGCCGTTGTAGGGTAGGATATTCCTGGAGTGAAGTGAGCGTAACAAGAAACTTAGTCAACAAGTCAGTGCATTCCTTCATGGATCGTCTGATATTTTCCCGGCCGGAGCTAATGATGCTCTTGCACTACTCGGTGACCTCTGGGGGCGTTGAAGGTTGTGCCTGCAGCTTCAACTCGGAAATTTGCAAACTAATCTCCACTTGAATCTTTGCGGCCTCCTCCTTTGCGGCATGGAAACCACTAGCTAGCTTGTCGATTCATACGCCAATAGGAAAATCAGGCGCAATCTCCGGCTCAGGGGCCCGTGAAAATGCTTCCCCGACCAGTTGCTCGACTTGTTGACTTTGTGTGATGGCTTGGTCCCGTTGCAGGCTCAACTATTCTATATTAATTCTCTTTTCGCTGAGTACTTGTTCCACACGCCTCTCCCTGGCGCAAAGCTCCATCGCGGTGTTGTCCTGGAGCTGGTATAAACTATTGCGCGGGAGGGAAGCCAAATTGAGTCCTAGCCCTGTAAGTCATCCTACCATATCTCGGTCCTCCTCATTTTCTGTTATCAATGCTCCTGCTAGAATCGTGATAGTATGAGCCAGTTGGGCCTTCAGTAACTACTCGGTGGCTGACATACCTATAACCTCATGAGTAGCGGTGGTTCCTGTGTGCGTAACCCATGTACCCAGTCCTTGTAGTTGTGTGTGAAGCTCCCCCAACACAGTCTGGTGCTCTAACATGGCATCGTCGATTGCTCCCGAGTGGCTTCGCAAACGATGTCCCCTATGTCCCCTAGGTCGCCCTCAGTCAAGGTGGTCAGTTCACCATCCCATTTAGACGCCTTGGCCTTCTTCTATAGCTTCATCCGTTCTGTCGGTGCCGACCATTTTAAGGGTGCACTCGTGGTGGTTGATGGTGTTCCTTCTGTCCCTGTCTCCGTGGCCATCTCCGTGGGTACCTTCCAACTACTTTTTTCTTTGTTGATGCAGCCCCTCCTGCCGGCGCTTTTTCTATTGAAGTCTGTGCCGCCTCCCTGGCCGCTTGAAGCTCCACAACGTTCTATTCATTCTGCTTTTGTTGGGCTGCACGCTTAGCTTCATACTTCTGCTTTCGGATAGCGGCCTCATTGCACCCCACTGCATCTAGTCCGCGCCATGTTAGTCGCCAAGTATCCAATACTATGTTAATAACTTCATCAATGGCAATGAAAGGGAGTGTGTTCCATGTTCGGTCAGGGTCCTCGTGCGCCCATATGTAGACAAAGTGCATGTCCACTTTAAACTCGACAATATGTTCACACTTGCATAGATTTCGGTGGATAGGCAAGGTTACTCATTAATCCATTGTCGTACATTCGTATCCATCAATATCCAAAAGATCTTGATGCCCTAGTTTTGTACAGCGTCCCCTGTCACCCAAAGGGAAGCATATTTGTTGGCTTCTGGCCAATCCTGGTCCAAGGTGGGGAACTGGCTGTCTTTGGGTAACTCAGTGGTAACTAGCACAATGGACAGCAGCAGCCACGCATAATGAAAGGTCTTTCCCTCCTCTTGGACCTCCCGACAGTTGGTCAGGAACTCTTCACAAAGGAACTGTGACTAATTGAACCGCTCTCTAGCTGCGCATTCCTCAGCAAGTGCAATGACTATGGCTGGAACCTTGGGTTGGAAATAATACTAAGAGGGGGGGGGTGAATCAGTATTATCAGATCAATAAAACTTTTTCAATACTCAGAAACATATACGCTACTTCAGTTAAGTGAACCAGCGTGTACACGCTACTGTGTCTAAAGCAACCAGCGTATAACCAGAAATTTTATGATTCAGTTAGTTTATCTTCAGTAAATGCATCAGGACATTATTAACCATATTAAAAGTAAACAGGTGCAGTATAACAGAACAGATCATCACACAAAAACCACACACATGAACACCATGATATAAGGTGGAAACCCAATGTGGGTGAAAACCACCTGCTGCAAGTCGTCTCTATCTTTCTTTAATAAAAAAATTCAGTTTACAATCTTTTGTACTGGTGCAGCCTTATACCAGTACGCAGGCTACAACCTGCAGAAGGCTACAACCTTCTCTCGTTTTCCAAACTCTCCTCGAAGGGAGCTCCAACCCCCTTTGCTCTTGTACTAGCTAAGATACTAGTACGTAGGTGCTGGCCTACAATCTTTTTTCCTTCAGGTACCACTTTTCATCAATTTTCAGACTGGATACTCCTGAAGCACAACATTACAATCTGAAGACCATGATTCATTCACTTTTCATAACAAATCATTGAAGCACAAAACAACCAATACTAGCATCATCAATCTTTGAATCACTGAACCACTGAAACCCTGTCAATACCCAGTCACCAGAACACAGAGCAGACTACAGAACTCTGCAATAACAGTAAGACCCAACTGCAACCCCAAAAATTAAGCTTCAAAAGATATACGCTACTTCAATGAAACCAACCCGCGTATACACGCCTTTTACCAAAGACAACCTGCGTACATATCTAAAAATAATTTCTCATAACTTGCAGCTGTACCAGACATCAGTCATACCCAGAACATAACATTGCGTCGGTATGCAGATCTAAAAATATGCGTAATCAACCATATACTGATAGTTCATTTCAAACCGTTTGATCCCGATCTATCCTTAGATCTAGTCTTCCATCAATCGGTCTGATCTCTCCTTAGCTTAGATAAAGCAACCCAGAACCTGCATACTAGATCTCTTTGTTTATCAGATATTCAAGACTTTTTCAGTACACTTGCCTAATGATCTTCTTCTCCTTATATAGCCTTAGGCCCTTCTCAATACCACAGTCCAAAACCATAGTAATGCAATACCATCAACTTCAAAACTCGGGATCAACACGACTGTCGAGATACTTTGGTCCAAAAACATAGGCTCAAGTACCGAGGACTAACTACCACGGACCAAGGGAAGCTTCTCGACATGTACGCTCTTTTCTGTTCATGAAACTGCGTGTATACGCGAGTTCGTATATAGCGAGCCTGCGTATCCGCGACTTAGTATATAGCGTACCAGCGTGTATACGCAACTTGGGCTTAATGAACCTGTGTATATGAAATTTCTCTTCATTCTTGTAGTCTGGACTGAGATCTGACATCAAAGAGAGTTGCCATCAAGGACAACACCTGTACCGTAGCGCCACACCTGTGCCAAAATGCCAACAATCTCCCCCTTTGGACTTGATGGCAACCCCAAGATCCTTAGAATCATTCTCCCCCTTTGTCATCAAGGGCAAAGGGCTGTGCTCCCCTTGAGAACATGCTGATATCTCTGCTCTGCTGTGCTGAACATGCTCCCCCTGACCGTAGGCAAGATCTATAAAAGATGTTCTTCAAAAAGAACCAAGACTTATACATCATAAAGGACCTTCCTATCACCAAAAGACTCAATACATACATCCATACTCCCAACCAAGAGGAGATACATCAGAAATTTACATATAACAACCAATTACATTACATCATTCATCCCAGGCATAGTGGGGAAACAAACATAGGCCGTTACATGACCTTGACATCATAAAAGATATATCACAAAAGAGATACATGACATAGAGACGAAAAAATCTAGACCAAGACTTATGAAAGTCACCAGCAGCATCTGATAATCATCTTTTAGATCAGCAACCAAGATTTCCTTCTAGCTCCTTCTCCTGAAACCAACAACAGTTGTGAACTAGAACCAAAAACATCTAAATGCCAACAATGCTTTATTAGACTTTAAGCTGCTCCCCCTGAAACTGTGCCTGCTGCACCCCCTGAAACTGTGCCTGAAGGACTCTGGCATACCCATCTCAAACCTTCTCCAACCAGAGTCTGCCCTTAGTGTTCAGAACTTCATATACGCGACTTCACCTGCATAAATCAGCGTATGTACGTAGATATCCCTTATACAACACGCGTACACCAACTTTTCTTTAGAACAGACAAGCTTCAACAGCAGGATGAAGCATCAACTACTCCCAGCTTTTGTCTGAGATATTCAAAAGTCTCCCTGGGCAGTGGTTTTGTGAGAATATCAGCAACTTGTTCTTTAGAAGATAACATACTCCAACTTGAACTTTTGTTCAAGCACTTGTTCTCGGAGGAAGTGATACTTGATTGGTATGTGCTTGGTCTTTGAATGCATGACTGGATTCTTTGAGATGCTGATTGCACTTGTATTATCACATAAGATAGAGACTGGTGGAGTGCAAGTGACTTGAAAATCCTGCAAGGTCTGCATCATCCAAAGAAGTTGTGTGCAACAAGATGCCGCAGCCACATATTCTGCTTCAGCTGTAGATAAAGCAATTGAACTCTGTTTCTTGCTGAACCAAGATACTAATCTGGAACCCATGAAGAAAGCACCACCACTTGTGCTTTTCCTGTCATCCACACTTCCGGCCCAATCTGCATCTGTGTAAGCATGAAGAGTGAGATCTGTATCTCTAGGATACCATAAGCCATAGTTTTGAGTCCCTTGAAGATACTTGAAGATTCTTTTGACTGCCTGAATATGAGTTTCCTTTGGGTTGGCTTGAAATCTTCCAACAATTCCTACTGCATGCATAATATCTGGTCGGGTACCTGTCAAATAAAGCAAACTCCCAATCATGGATCTATAAGTTGGTTGGTGAACTGCTGTTGATTCATCATTTTCACTGAGGCTGCATCCTGTAACCATGGGGGTACAAACTGGCTTTGAATCTTCCATGCCATACTTCTTCAAGATCTTCTTGAGGTACTTGGTTTGAGACAAGAAAATACCTCCTTCATTTTGTTGGATTTGCAATCCAAGAAAGTATGTCAATTCTCCAAGTAATGACATTTCAAATTCTTTCTGCGTAACCAAGGCAAAGTTTTGACTCATAGCCTCTTCATTTCTGCCAAAGATAATATCATCTACATACACAACAAGTATTAGCAATTTGTTATTTTCAACTTTCATATAGAGATTGCTATCTGCTGATCCTTTTGAAAAACCTTGTTGGTGAAGATATTTGTCCAAACGATAGTACCAAGCCCTTGGAGCTTGTTTGAGACCATAGAGAGCCTTTTTCAATCTGCATACAAGGTTTGGATCATTCCCAAGAATGAAACCATCTGGTTGCTCAATATATACTTCTTCTTCTAAGTCTCCATTCAGAAAGGCTGATTTCACGTCCATTTGAAATACCTTGAAGTTTTGAAAGCTTGAGAGAGCAAGGAACATTCGGATGGCCTCAAGTCTTGCAACAGGAGCAAAGGTCTCTTCAAAATCTATTCCTTCTTGCTGCGCATACCCTTTACAAACAAGTCTGGCCTTGTTTCTAATTACTTCTCCATTTTCATTCAACTTATTTTTGAAGACCCATTTTGTCCCTATGACATTCTTATCTTTTGGTCTAGGGACCAATTCCCAAGTGTTGTTCTTTTCGATCTGCTCAAGTTCTTCATCCATTGCTTTGACCCAACATTCATCTTTGCATGCCTCTTTCACATTTTGTGGTTCAGTGGAAGAGAGTAATGCCAAATAGCTTGAAGCTTCTGCAATTGTTCTTCTTGTTTGTACTCCTGCTTCTTTCTGCCCCACAATCTGAGATTCTGGATGATTCTTCTGAACATATCTGGATGGAGTCTTCTCTTCTATTCTTGTCTGCTCCTCTGGTTCTTCTTGAGGTTCTTCTTCTTCTTGAGGTTCTTCTTCATCATTCTGTCTTTGAGGATAGCCTTCATCTTCTTCAATGTCTTCATGATGAACTTGCCTAGGAATGTATCCCTTCTCATCAACCACAACATCAATGCTGTCAACAATTCTGCCAAGTCTTTTATTGTAGCACTTGTATGCTTTGCTATGTGGAGAATAACCAAGAAGAATGCCTTCATCTGCTCTTGGTTCAAGTTTGCCAAGTTGCTCATCAGTATTCTTAATATAACATTTGCTCCCAAAGATTTTGAAGTGCTTCACCGAAGGAGTCTTACCACACCAGAGCTCATGAGGAGTTTGAGTGCTGTTTACTCGGACATTTGTTTTGTTGAGAATAATAACCGCAGCATGTGCAGCTTCACCCCAGAAAGTTGCGGGAGTACCTGACTCATCAAGCATAGCACGAGCCATTTGTTGGATTGTTCTGTTCATTCTTTCCACAACTCCATTTTGCTGAGGAGTTCTAGCTGTAGAGAATTCTCTTCTTATCCCATGTTCTTCACAGAAATCGAAAAATTCATTCGAGGTAAACTCCCCACCTCTGTCAGATCTGAGGCACTTAATTTTGTGTCCTGATTCATTTTCAGCCAAGGCTTTGAAGGATTTGAATTTTTCGAATGCTTCATCTTTGTGCTTCATAAGTCCTAACCAGACAAACCTGGAGAAATCGTCAATGAATAATATCAAATATTCTTCTCCTCGAGGTGTTCTTTTTCTGAATGGACCACATGTATCTGTATGTACTAGCTCAAGAGGCATGCTAGCTGATCCTTCCTTCTCAGGAAAATTAGTTCTGGTTTGCTTTCCAAACTGACATGATTTGCATATGGTGTTGTCTGGAATTTTGATATCTGGAAGGTCACGAACTGCCTGATATTTGCATGCTTTCCTTATTTGTGGAAAGCTTAGATGCCCCAACCTCCGATGCCATAGCCAGTGTTCATCATTCTTGCTCAAATAACATTGTTGTTGTCTTTCTTCAAATATGTATAGATTATTTGGAGTCCTTCTTCCTTTGATCACTGTTTCACCTGTATCAAGATCACGAACACAACATCCATTTGATCTAAATATTACCTCTGTTCCTTGATTGCACATCTGACTGACACTCAGAAGATTATGCTTCAATCCATCAACATACAAAACATTTCCAGCTTTGACCTTCTCTTTCAACGGAGCAACGCCTTTTCCTTTTATGGCTGCAGAGATATCGTTTCCAAAGGAAACTTTCTTTCCCTTTTCTAATGCGGTATATGATTCAAGTTTTTCTTTGTCCCCTGTCATATGCTTCGAACATCCGCTGTCAATGTACCATAGACTTTCTTGACCTTCTGCATAAAAGGCTATCCCACATCTTTCTGGTTGTGGTTCCTTTATTCTCCATGTTCTGACATTTGAGGTTTGTTCCTTCTGAGTTGTCTTCCAGAACCTGCTCCTGCATTCAGAGTCTTCATGACCAAAGTTATTACAAATAGAGCATTCAACTTCATTTTCAAGAACCGAAAAGTTGTTATAAGTCCTTTTCATGGTTCCAGTCATACTTCTTTGCTTTTGAGCTTCTCTAGTCATGATTGTCTTGTAGGCAACACATTGAGCTGCTTTGTGACCGAAGTTATGGCAAGAAAAACATTGGCCATTAAAGAAATTTCTGCGATAATCAGATCTATCATCCAACCGATTGTAGCTTCTATTGACATCCATTCTTGGGGCGAATTGGGAAGATTTTACCTGTGGCTGATTGTAGCTTCTGTTTGTCCTTAAGGCAGCTTGTCCCCGAATTTCTTGATAGTCTTTATTTGTTCTTGAGGTAAACTGTCCCTGATTCACCTGATGACTTTTATTTGGTCTTTGCTCGCTCCTCCTTGCTGCATCAAGATAACTTTTAGAGGTAGAAGCTTGAGATGTTTCTCCATTATATCCCAGACCTGTCTTGATCAGAGGAAAACGCTGCACATTGATAATATCATCCAAGGTTTCAGATCCTTTAACAAATTTAAGATTAATCGCTTTTGTTTTCTCAATCTCCTTTCTAAGACAAACAATCTCACATTCCAATTTTTCAAGATGTTTTTCCTTTTCCGCCAGTTGACATTGTAGAGAATCAATAATAGCATTTTTTTCTTCTAAGCAAACTTTGAGATTATTCATTTC
This sequence comes from Pinus tabuliformis, assembly GCA_031772625.1. Taxonomy (NCBI): domain Eukaryota; kingdom Viridiplantae; phylum Streptophyta; class Pinopsida; order Pinales; family Pinaceae; genus Pinus; species Pinus tabuliformis. Next base: position 197,884,250 of record CM062813.1, read on the forward strand.
TTCACAAAAACCTTCTACATCTATAGCATCCATGTAGTCATCATCTTCAAAAGCCATTAAAAGTTTATATCTATTAACCTGTTCATCTTCGTCACTATTTGAAAGACCATCACTATCTTCATGAGTGTAATAGCTTTTCTTCTTTTCATTCTGTTTCTTGTTCCATCTAACAGGTTCCTTTGCCTTGTCATTCTTATCTTTGTGAGGACATTTGGTAGCATAATGACCTACTCTTCCACAAGCAAAGCATTTAAAAGGTAACTTACCTCTGAACCTTCCAGAACCCCTTTGAGGATTTCTGACAAAATTTGATTCTTCTTCTTCATCTTCTGGCACGTGACTTGCTTCATAATAATCTTCTTTGCCTGAAGCCTTGAAAGCAGCTTCTCTTCTGTCTGATGGACCTCCTTTTCTCATTTCATAAGCAGTTAGAATTCCGCGAAGCTGGGACATAGTAAGAATTCGTAGATTTTCCTTTTCTTCTATTGCAGACACTTTAGATTCAAATTTGGGGGACAATGATCTTAGAACCTTTTCATCATTATACATTCTGAGAGTCTCATACTTAATCATGAGAGTTTGAAGTTTAGCACGCTTTACCTGTTCATCTCCTTCATAGCTCGTGACAATTTTGTCCCATATTTCTCTTGCGGATTTATAGTGCATTACCTTCATGAATTCCGATTGGGATATACATCCTAATAGAGTACTGACTACTTTTGCATTTGTTTCATATTTCTTTTTCTCGGCTGGATCTGTAGGAGTAGCTGAAGGAAAAGTATAGCATGTCTCTACAATGTCCCAAACTTCTGTACCAAGAGATTGAAGATAGGCAGTAACTCTTACCTTCCAATAATTGAAGTTTGTCCCATCAAAAACCGGTGGCCTGATTGATGCTTCTCTCTCGTAGTTGCTCATGATGAACGATCTACCTTCAAGCGATCAAGCTTCTCTGAAGGACCTGCTCCGATACCAATTGTTGGAAATAATACTGAGAGGGGGGGGTGAATCAGTATTATCAGATCAATAAAACTTTTTCAATACTCAGAAACATATACGCTACTTCAGTTAAGTGAACCAGCGTGTACACGCTACTGTGTCTAAAGAAACCAGCGTATAACTAGAAATCTTATGATTCAGTTAGTTTATCTTCAGTAAATGCATCAGGACATTATTAACCATATTAAAATTAAACAGGTGCAGTATAACAGAACAGATCATCACACAAAAACCACACACATGAACACCATGATATAAGGTGGAAACCCAATGTGGGTGAAAACCACCTGCTGCAAGTCGTCTCTATCTTTCTTTAATAAGAAACTTCAGTTTACAATCTTTTGTACTGGTGCAACCTTATACCAGTACGCAGGCTACAACCTGCAGAAGGATACAACCTTCTCTCGTTTTCCAAACTCTCCTGGAAGGGAGCTCCAACCCCCTTTGCTCTTGTACTAGCTAAGATACTAGTACGTAGGTGCTGGCCTACAATCTTCTTTCCTTCAGGTACCACTTTTCATCAATTTTCAGACTGGATACTCCTGAAGCACAACATTACAATCTGAAGACCACGATTCATTCACTTTTCATAACAAATCATTGAAGCACAAAACAACCAATACTAGCATCATCAATCTTTGAATCACTGAACCACTGAAACCCTGTCAACACCCAGTCACCAGAACACAGAGCAGACTACAGAACTCTGCAATAACAGTCAGACCCAACTGCAACCCCAAAAATTAAGCTTCAAAATATATACGCTACTTCAATGAAACCAACCCGCGTATACACGCGCTTTTACCAAAGACAACCTGCGTACAGATCTAAAAATAATTTCTCATAACTTGCAGCTGTACCAGACATCAGTCATACCCAGAACATAACATTGCGTCAGTATGCAGATCTAAAAATATGTGTAATCAACCATATACCGATAGTTCATTTCAAACCGTTTGATCCCGATCTATCCTTAGATCTAGTCTTCCATCAATCGGTGTGATCTCTCCTTAGCTTAGATCAAGCAACCCAGAACCTGCATACTAGATCTCTTTGTTTATCAGATATTCAAGACTTTTTCAGTACACTTGCCTAATGATCTTCTTCTCCTTATATAGCCTTAGGCCCTTCTCAATACCACGGTCCAAAACCATAGTAATACAATACCATCAACTTCAAAACTCGGGATCAACACGACTGTCGAGATACTTTGGTCCAAAAACATAGGCTCAAGTACCGAGGACTAACTACCACGGACCAAGGGAAGCTTCTTGACATGTACGCTCTTTTCTGTTCATGAAACTGCGTGTATACGCGACTTCGTATATAGCGAGCCTGTGTATCCGCGACTTAGTATATAGTGTACCAGCGTGTATACACAACTTGGGCTTAATGAACCTGCGTATATGAAATTTCTCTTCATTCTTGTAGTCTGGATTGAGATCTGTCATCAAAGAGAGTTGCCATCAAGGACAACACCTGTACCGTAGCGCCACACCTGTGCCAAAATGCCAACAATCTCCCCCTTTGGACTTGATGGCAACCCCAAGATCCTTAGAATCATTCTCCCCCTTTGTCATCAAGGGCAAAGGGCTGTGCTCCCCCTGAGAACATGCTGATATCTCTGCTATGCTGTGCTGAACATGCTCCCCCTGACCGTAGGCAAGATCTATAAAAGATGTTCTTCAAAAAGAACCAAGACTTATACATCATAAAGGACCTTCCTATCACCAAAAGACTCAATACATACATCCATACTCCCAACCAAGAGGAGATACATCAGAAATTTACATATAACAACCAATTACATTACATCATTCATCCCAGGCATAGTGGGGAAACCAACATAGGCCGTTACATGACCTTGACATCATAAAAGATATATCACAAAAGAGATACATGACATAGAGACGAAAAAATCTAGACCAAGACTTATGAAAGTCACCAGCAGCATCTGATAATCGTCTTTTAGATCAGCAACCAAGATTTCCTTATGGCTCCTTCTCCTGAAACCAACAACAGTTGTGAACTAGAACCAAAAACATCTAAATGCCAACAATGCTTTATTAGACTTTAAGCTGCTCCCCCTAAAACTGTGCCTGCTGCACCCCCTGAAACTGTGCCTGAAGGACTCTGGCATACCCATCTCAGACCTTCTCCAACCAGAGTCTGCCCTTACTATTCAGAACTTCATATACGCGACTTCACCTGCATAAATCAGCGTATGTACGCAGATATCCCTTATACAACACGCGTACACCAACTTTTCTTTAGAACAGACAAGCTTCAACAGCAGGATGAAGCATCAACTACTCCCAACTTTTGTCTGAGATATTCAAAAGTCTCCCTGGGCAGTGGTTTTGTGAGAATATCAGCAACTTGTTCTTTAGAAGAAACATACTCCAACTTGACCTTTTGTTCAAGCACTTGTTCCCGGAGGAAGTGATACTTGATTGGTATGTGCTTGGTCTTTGAATGCATGACTGGATTCTTTGAGATGCTGATTGCACTTGTATTATCACATAAGATAGAGACTGGTGGAGTGCAAGTGATTTGAAAATCCTGCAAGGTCTGCATCATCCAAAGAAGTTGTGTGCAACAAGATGCCGCAGCCACATATTCTGCTTCAGCTGTAGATAAAGCAATCGAACTCTGTTTCTTGCTGAACCAAGATACTAATCTGGAACCCATGAAGAAAGCACCACCACTTGTGCTTTTCCTGTCATCCACACTTCCGGCCCAATCTGCATCTGTGTAAGCATGAAGAGTGAGATCTGTATCTCTAGGATACCATAAGCCATAGTTTTGAGTCCCTTGAAGATACTTGAAGATTCTTTTGACTGCCTGAAGATGAGTTTCCTTTGGGTTGGCTTGAAATCTTCCAACAATTCCTACTGCATGCATAATATCTGGTCGGGTACCTGTCAAGTAAAGCAAACTCCCAATCATGGATCTATAAGTTGGTTGGTGAACTGCTGTTGATTCATCATTTGCACTGAGGCTGCATCCTGTAACCATGGGGGTACAAACTGGCTTTGAATCTTCCATGCCATACTTCTTCAAGATCTGCTTGAGGTACTTGGTTTGAGACAAGAAAATACCTCCTTCATTTTGTTGGATTTGCAATCCAAGAAAGTATGTCAATTCTCCAAGTAATGACATTTCAAATTATTTCTGCATAACCAAGGCAAAGTTTTGACTCATAGCCTCTTCATTGCTGCCAAAGATAATATCATCTACATACACGACAAGTATTAGCAATTTGTTATTTTCAACTTTCATATAGAGATTGCTATCTGCTGATCCTTTTGAAAAACCTTGTTGGTGAAGATATTTGTCCAAACAATAGTACCTAGCCCTTGGAGCTTGTTTGAGACCATAGAGAGCCTTTTTCAATCTGCATACAAGGTTTGGATCATTCCCAAGAATGAAACCATCTGGTTGCTCAATATATACTTCTTCTTCTAAGTCTCCATTCAGAAAGGCTGATTTCACGTCCATTTGAAATACCTTGAAGTTTTGAAAGCTTGAGAGAGCAAGGAACATTCGGATGGCCTCAAGTCTTGCAACAGGAGCAGAGGTCTCTTCAAAATCTATTCCTTCTTGCTGCGCATACCCTTTACAAACAAGTCTGGCCTTGTTTCTAATTACTTCTCCATTTTCATTCAACTTATTTTTGAAGACCCATTTTGTCCCTATGACATTCTTATCTTTTGGTCTAGGGACCAATTCCCAAGTGTTGTTCTTTTCGATCTGCTCAAGTTCTTCATCCATTGCTTTGACCCAACATTCATCTTTGCATGCCTCTTTCACATTTTGTGGTTCAGTGGAAGAGAGTAATGCCAAATAGCTTGAAGCTTCTGCAATTGTTCTTCTTGTTTGTACTCCTGCTTCTTTCTGCCCCACAATCTGAGATTCTGGATGATTCTTTTGAACATATCTGGATGGAGTCTTCTCTTCTATTCTTGTCTGCTCCTCTGGTTCTTCTTGAGGTTCTTCTTCTTCTTGAGGTTCTTATTCATCATTCTGTATTTGAGGATAGCCTTCATCTTCTTCGATGTCTTCATGATGAACTTGCCTAGGAATGTATCCCTTCTCATCAACCACAACATCAATGCTGTCAACAATTCTGCCAAGTCTTTTATTGTAGCACTTGTATGCTTTGCTATGTGGAGAATAACCAAGAAGAATGCCTTCATCTGCTCTTGGTTCAAGTTTGCCAAGTTGCTCATCAGTATTCTTAATATAACATTTGCTCCCAAAGATTTTGAAGTGCTTCACCGAAGGAGTCTTACCACACCAGAGCTCATGAGGAGTTTGAGTGTTGTTTACTCGGACATTTGTTTTGTTGAGAATAATAACCGCAGCATGTGCAGCTTCACCCCAGAAAGTTGCGGGAGTACCTGACTCATCAAGCATAGCACGAGCCATTTGTTGGATTGTTCTGTTCATTCTTTCCACAACTCCATTTTGCTGAGGAGTTCTAGCTGTAGAGAATTCTCTTCTTATCCCATGTTCTTCACAGAAATCGAAAAATTCATTCGAGGTAAACTCCCCACCTCTGTCAGATCTGAGGCACTTAATTTTGTGTCCTGATTCATTTTCAGCCAAGGCTTTGAAGGATTTGAATTTTTCGAATGCTTCATCTTTGTGCTTCATAAGTCCTAACCAGACAAACCTGGAGAAATCGTCAATGAATAATATCAAATATTCTTCTCCTCGAGGTGTTCTTTTTCTGAATGGACCACATGTATCTGTATGTACTAGCTCAAGAGGCATGCTAGCTGATCCTTCCTTCTCAGGAAAATTAGTTCTGGTTTGCTTTCCAAACTGACATGATTTGCATATGGTGTTGTCTGGAATTTTGATATCTGGAAGGTCACGAACTGCCTGATATTTGCATGCTTTCCTTATTTGTGGAAAGCTTAGATGCCCCAACCTCTGATGCCATAGCCAGTGTTCATCATTCTTGCTCAAATAACATTGTTGTTGTCTTTCTTCAAATATGTATAGATTATTTGGAGTCCTTCTTCCTTTGATCACTATTTCACCTGTATCAAGATCACGAACACAACATCCATTTGATCTAAATATTACCTCTGTTCCTTGATCGCACATCTGACTGACACTCAGAAGATTATGCTTCAATCCATCAACATACAAAACATTTCCAGCTTTGACCTTCTCTTTCAACGGAGCAACGCCTTTTCCTTTTATGGCTGCAGAGATATCGTTTCCAAAGGAAACTTTCTTTCCCTTTTCTAATGCGGTATATGATTCAAGTTTTTCTTTGTCCCCTGTCATATGCTTCGAACATCCGCTGTCAATGTACCATAGACTTTCTTGACCTTCTGCATAAAAGGCTATCCCACATCTTTCTAGTTGTGGTTCCTTTATTCTCCATGTTCTGACATTTGAGGTTTGTTCCTTCTGAGTTGTCTTCCAGAACCTGCTCCTACATTCAGAGTCTTCATGACCAAAGTTATTACAAATAGAGCATTCAACTTCATTTTCAAGAACCGAAAAGTTGTTATAAGTCCTTTTCATGGTTCCAGTCATACTTCTTTGCTTTTGAGCTTCTCTAGTCATGATTGTCTTGTAGGCAACACATTGAGCTGCTTTGTGACCGAAGTTATGGCAAGAAAAACATTGGCCATTAAAGAAATTTCTGCGATAATCAGATCTATCATCCAACCGATTGTAGCTTCTATTGACATCCATTCTTGGGGCAAATTGGGAAGATTTTACCTGTGGCTGATTGTAGCTTCTGTTTGTCCTTAAGGAAGCTTGTCCCCGAATTTCTTGATAGTCTTTATTTGTTCTTGAGGTAAACTATCCCTGATTCACCTGATGACTTTTATTTGGTCTTTGCTCCGTCCTCCTTGCTGCATCAAGATAACTTTTAGAGGTAGAAGCTTGAGATGTTTCTCCATTATATCCCAGACCTGTCTTGATCAGAGGAGAACGCTGCACATTGATAATCTCATCCAAGGTTTTAGATCCTTTAACAAATTTAAGATTAATCGCTTTTGTTTTCTCAATCTCCTTTCTAAGACAAACAATCTCACATTCCAATTTTCAAGATGTTTTTCCTTTTCCGCCAGTTGACATTGTAGAGAATCAATAATAGCATTTTTCTCTTCTAAGCAAACTTTGAGATTATTCATTTCTTCACAAAAACCTTCTACATCTATAGCATCCATGTAGTCATCATCTTCAAAAGCCATTAAAAGATTATATCTATTAACCTGTTCATCTTCGTCACTATTTGAAAGACCATCACTATCTTCATGAGTGTAATAGCTTTTCTTCTTTTCATTCTGTTTCTTGTTCCATCTAATAGGTTCCTTTCCCTTGTCATTCTTATCTTTGTGAGGACATTTGGCAGCATAATGACCTACTCTTCCACAAGCAAAGCATTTAAAAGGTAACTTACCTATGAACCTTCCAGAACCCCTTTGAAGATTTCTGACAAAATTTGATTCTTCTTCTTCATCTTCTGGCACGTGACTTGCTTCATAATAATCTTCTTTGCCTGAAGCCTTGAAAGCAGCTTCTCTTCTGTCTGATGGACCTCCTTTTCTCATTTCATAAGCAGTTGAATTCCGTGAAGCTGAGACATAGTAAGAATTCGTAGATTTTCCTTTTCTTCTATTGCAGACACTTTAGATTCAAATTTGGGGGACAATGATCTTAGAACCTTTTCAACCACAATAGCCTCTTTTATTTCTTCACCCAAATTTTTCATGCAATTAACAATCTCATCTACCCTAAGGAAATAGTTAGCCACACTTTCATCATTATACATTCTGAGAGTCTCATACTTAATCCTGAGAGTTTGAAGTTTAGCACGCTTTACCTGTTCATCTCCTTCATAGCTTGTGACAATTTTGTCCCATATTTCTTTTGCGGATTTATAGTGCATTACCTTCATGAATTCCGATTGGGATATACATCCTAATAGAGTACTGACTGCTTTTGCATATGTTTCATATTTCTTTTTCTCGGCTGGATCTGTAGGAGTAGCTGAAGGAAAAGTATAGCCTGTCTCTACAATGTCCCAAACTTCTATACCAAGAGATTGAAGATAGGCAGTAACTCTTACCTTCCAATAATTGAAGTTTGTCCCACCAAAAACCGGTGACCTGATTGATGCTTCTCTCTCGTAGTTGCTCATGATGAACGATCTACCTTCAAGCGATCAAGCTTCTCTGAAGGACCTGCTCCGATACCAATTGTTGGAAATAATACTGAGAGGGGGGGTGAATCAGTATTATCAGATCAATAAAACTTTTTCAATACTCAGAAACATATACGCTACTTCAGTTAAGTGAACCAGCGTGTACACGCTACTGTGTCTAAAGCAACCAGCGTATAACCAGAAATCTTATGATTCAGTTAGTTTATCTTCAGTAAATGCATCAGGACATTATTAACCATATTAAAAGTAAACAGGTGCAGTATAACAGAACAGATCATCACACAAAAACCACACACATGAACACCATGATATAAGGTGGAAACCCAATGTGGGTGAAAACCACCTGCTGCAAGTTGTCTCTATCTTTCTTTAATAAGAAACTTCAGTTTACAATCTTTTGTACTGGTGCAGCCTTATACCAGTACGCAGGCTACAACCTGCAGAAGGCTACAACCTTCTCTCGTTTTCCAAACTCTCCTGGAAGGGAGTTCCAACCCCCTTTGCTCTTGTACTAGATAAGATACTAGTACGTAGGTGCTGGCCTACAATCTTGTTTCCTTCAGGTACCACTTTTCATCAATTTTCAGACTGGATACTCCTGAAGCACAACATTACAATCTAAAGACCACGATTCATTCACTTTTCATAACAAATCATTGAAGCACAAAACAACCAATACTAGCATCATCAATCTTTGAATCACTGAACCACTGAAACCCTGCCAACACCCAGTCACCAGAACACAGAGCAGACTACAGAACTCTGCAATAACAGTCAGACCCAACTGCAACCCCAAAAATTAAGCTTCAAAAGATGTACGCTACTTCAATGAAACCAACCCACGTATACACGCGCTTTTACCAAAGACAACCTGCGTACAGATCTAAAAATAATTTCTCATAACTTGCAGCTGTACCAGACATCAGTCATACCCAGAACATAACATTGCGTCAGTATGCAGATCTAAAAATATGCGTAATCAACCATATACCGATAGTTCATTTCAAACCGTTTGATCCCGATCTATCCTTAGATCTAGTCTTCCATCAATCGGTGTGATCTCTCCTTAGCTTAGATCAAGCAACCCAGAACCTGCATACTAGATCTCTTTGTTTATCAGATATTCAAGACTTTTTCAGTACACTTGCCTAATGATCTTCTTCTCCTTATATAGCCTTAGGCCCTTCTCAATACCACGGTCCAAAACCATAGTAATACAATACCATCAACTTCAAAACTCGGGATCAACACGACTGTCGAGATACTTTGGTCCAAAAACATAGGCTCAAGTACTGAGGACTAACTACCACGGACCAAGGGAAGCTTCTCGACATGTACGCTCTTTTCTGTTCATGAAACTGCGTGTATACGCGACTTCGTATATAGTGAGCCTGCGTATCCGCGACTTAGTATATAGCGTACCAGCGTGTATACGCAACTTGGGCTTAATGAACCTGCGTATATGAAATTTCTCTTCATTCTTGTAGTCTGGACTGAGATCTGTCATCAAAGAGAGTTGCCATCAAGGACAACACCTGTACCGTAGCGCCACACTTGTGCCAAAATGCCAACAATCTCCCCCTTTGGACTTGATGGCAACCCCAAGATCCTTAGAATCATTCTCCCCCTTTGTCATCAAGGGCAAAGGGCTGTGCTCCCCCTGAGAACATGCTGATATCTCTGCTCTGCTGTGCTGAACATGCTCCCCCTGACCGTAGGCAAGATCTATAAAAGATGTTCTTCAAAAAGAACCAAGACTTATACATCATAAAGGACCTTCCTATCACCAAAAGACTCAATACATACATCCATACTCCCAACCAAGAGGAGATACATCAGAAATTTACATATAACAACCAATTACATTACATCATTCATCCCAGGCATAGTGGGGAAACCAACATAGGCCGTTACATGACCTTGACATCATAAAAGATATATCACAAAAGAGATACATGACATAGAGATGAAAAAATCTAGACCAAGACTTATGAAAGTCAACAGCAGCATCTGATAATCATCTTTTAGATCAGCAACCAAGATTTCCTTCTGGCTCCTTCTCCTGAAACCAACAACAGTTGTGAACTAGAACCAAAAACATCTAAATGCCAACAATTCTTTATTAGACTTTAAGCTGCTCCCCCTGAAACTGTGCCTGCTGCACCCCCTGAAACTGTGCCTGAAGGACTCTGGCATACCCATCTCAGACCTTCTCCAACCAGAGTCTGCCCTTACTGTTCTGAACTTCATATACGCGAATTCACCTGCATAAATCAGCGTATGTACGCAGATATCCCTTATACAACACGCGTACACCAACTTTTCTTTAGAACAGACAAGCTTCAACAGCAGGATGAAGCATCAACTACTCCCAGCTTTTGTCTGAGATATTCAAAAGTCTCCCTGGGCAGTGGTTTTGTGAGAATATCAGCAACTTGTTCTTTAGAAGAAACATACTCCAACTTGACCTTTTGTTCAAGCACTTGTTCCCGGAGGAAGTGATACTTGATTGGTATGTGCTTGGTCTTTGAATGCATGACTGGATTCTTTGAGATGCTGATTGCACTTGTATTATCACATAAGATAGAGACTGGTGGAGTGCAAGTGATTTGAAAATCCTGCAAGGTCTGCATCATCCAAAGAAGTTGTGTGCAACAAGATGCCGCAGCCACATATTCTGCTTCAGCTGTAGATAAAGCAATCGAACTCTGTTTCTTGCTGAACCAAGATACTAATCTGGAACCCTTGAAGAAAGCACCACCACTTGTGCTTTTCCTGTCATCCACACTTCCGGCCCAATCTGCATCTGTGTAAGCATGAAGAGTGAGATCTGTATCTCTAAGATACCATAAGCCATAGTTTTGAGTCCCTTGAAGATACTTGAAGATTCTTTTGACTGCCTGAAGATGAGTGTCCTTTGGGTTGGCTTGAAATCTTCCAACAATTCCTACTGCATGCATAATATCTGGTCGGGTACCTGTCAAATAAAGCAAACTCCCAATCATGGATCTATAAGTTGGTTGGTGAACTGCTGCTGATTCATCATTTGCACTGAGGCTGCATCCTGTAACCATGGGGGTACAAACTGGCTTTGAATCTTCCATGCCATACTTCTTCAAGATCTGCTTGAGGTACTTGGTTTGAGACAAGAAAATACCTCCTTCATTTTGTTGGATTTGCAATCCAAGAAAGTATGTCAATTCTCCAAGTAATGACATTTCAAATTCTTTCTGCATAACCAAGGCAAAGTTTTGACTCATAGCCTCTTCATTGCTGCCAAAGATAATATCATCTACATACACAACAAGTATTAGCAATTTGTTATTTTCAACTTTCATATAGAGATTGCTATCTGCTGATCCTTTTGAAAAACCTTGTTGGTGAAGATATTTGTCCAAACGATAGTACCAAGCCCTTGGAGCTTGTTTGAGACCATAGAGAGCCTTTTTCAATCTGCATACAAGGTTTGGATCATTCCCAAGAATAAAACCATCTGGTTGCTCAATATATACTTCTTCTTCTAAGTCTCCATTCAAAAAGGTTGATTTCACGTCCATTTGAAATACCTTGAAGTTTTGAAAGCTTGAGAGAGCAAGGAACATTCGGATGGCCTCAAGTCTTGCAACAGGAGCAAAGGTCTCTTCAAAATCTATTCCTTCTTGCTGTGCATACCCTTTACAAACAAGTCTGGCCTTGTTTCTAATTACTTCTCCATTTTCATTCAACTTATTTTTGAAGACCCATTTTGTCCCTATGACATTCTTATCTTTTGGTCTAGGGACCAATTCCCAAGTGTTGTTCTTTTCGATCTGCTCAAGTTCTTCATCCATTGCTTTGACCCAACATTCATCTTTGCATGCCTCTTTCACATTTTGTGGTTCAGTGGAAGAGAGTAATGCCAAATAGCTTGAAGCTTCTGCAATTGTTCTTCTTGTTTGTACTCCTGCTTCTTTCTGCCCCACAATCTGAGATTCTGGATGATTCTTCTGAACATATTTGGATGGAGTCTTCTCTTCTATTCTTGTCTGCTCCTCTGGTTCTTCTTGAGGTTCTTCTTCTTCTTGAGGTTCTTCTTCATCATTCTGTCTTTGAGGATAGCCTTCATCTTCTTCGATGTCTTCATGATGAACTTGCCTAGGAATGTATCCCTTCTCATCAACCACAACATCAATGCTGTCAACAATTCTGCCAAGTCTTTTATTGTAGCACTTGTATGCTTTGCTATGTGGAGAATAACCAAGAAGAATGCCTTCATCTGCTCTTGGTTCAAGTTTGCCAAGTTGCTCATCAGTATTCTTAATATAACATTTGCTCCCAAAGATTTTGAAGTGCATCACCGAAGGAGTCTTACCACACCAGAGCTCATGAGGAGTTTGAGTGCTGTTTACTCGGACATTTGTTTTGTTGAGAATAATAACCGCAGCATGTGCAGCTTCACCCCAGAAAGTTGCGGGAGTACCTGACTCATCAAGCATAGCACGAGCCATTTGTTGGATTGTTCTGTTCATTCTTTCCACAACTCCATTTTGCTGAGGAGTTCTAGCTGTAGAGAATTCTCTTCTTATCCCATGTTCTTCACAGAAATCGAAAAATTCATTCGAGGTAAACTCCCCACCTCTGTCAGATCTGAGGCACTTAATTTTGTGTCCTGATTCATTTTCAGCCACGGCTTTGAAGGATTTGAATTTTTCGAATGCTTCATCTTTGTGCTTCATAAGTCCTAACCAGACAAACCTGGAGAAATCGTCAATGAATAATATCAAATATTCTTCTCCTCGAGGTGTTCTTTTTCTGAATGGACCACATGTATCTGTCTGTACTAGCTCAAGAGGCATGCTAGCTGATCCTTCCTTCTCAGGAAAATTAGTTCTGGTTTGCTTTCCAAACTGACATGATTTGCATATGGTGTTGTCTGGAATTTTGATATCTGGAAGGTCACGAACTGCCTGATATTTGCATGCTTTCCTTATTTGTGGAAAGCTTAGATGCCCCAACCTCCGATGCCATAGCCAGTGTTCATCATTCTTGCTCAAATAACATTGTTGTTGTCTTTCTTCAAATATGTATAGATTATTTGGAGTCCTTCTTCCTTTGATCACTGTTTCACCTGTATCAAGATCACGAACACAACATCCATTTGATCTAAATATTACCTCTGTTCCTTGATCGCACATCTGACTGACACTCAGAAGATTATGCTTCAATCCATCAACATACAAAACATTTCCAGCCTTGACCTTCTCTTTCAACGGAGCAACGCCTTTTCCTTTTATGGCTGCAGAGATATCGTTTCCAAAGGAAACTTTCTTTCCCTTTTCTAATGCGGTATATGATTCAAGTTTTTCTTTGTCCCCTGTCATATGCTTCGAACATCCGCTGTCAATGTACCATAGACTTTCTTGACCTTCTGCATAAAAGGCTATCCCACATCTTTCTGGTTGTGGTTCCTTTATTCTCCATGTTCTGACATTTGAGGTTTGTTCCTTCTGAGTTGTCTTCCAGAACCTGCTCCTGCATTCAGAGTCTTAATGACCAAAGTTATTACAAATAGAGCATTCAACTTCATTTTCAAGAACCGAAAAATTGTTATAAGTCCTTTTCATGGTTCCAGTCATACTTCTTTGCTTTTGAGCTTCTCTAGTCATGATTGTCTTGTAGGCAACACATTGAGCTGCTTTGTGACCGAAGTTATGGCAAGAAAAACATTGGCCATTAAAGAAATTTCTGCGATAATCAGATCTATCATCCAACCGATTGTAGCTTCTATTGACATCCATTCTTGGGGCAAATTGGGAAGATTTTACCTGTGGCTGATTGTAGCTTCTGTTTGTCCTTAAGGCAGCTTGTCCCCGAATTTCTTGATAGTCTTTATTTGTTCTTGAGGTAAACTGTCCCTGATTCACCTGATGTCTTTTATTTGGTCTTTGCTCGCTCCTCCTTGCTGCATCAAGATAACTTTTAGAGGTAGAAGCTTGAGATGTTTCTCCATTATATCCCAGACCTGTCTTGATCAGAGGAGAACGCTGCACATTGATAATCTCATCCAAGGTTTGAGATCCTTTAACAAATTTAAGATTAATCGCTTTTGTTTTCTCAATCTCCTTTCTAAGACAAACAATCTCACATTCCAATTTTTCAAGATGTTTTTCCTTTTCCGCCAGTTGACATTGTAGAGAATCAATAATAGCATTTTTCTCTTCTAAGCAAACTTTGAGATTATTCATTTCTTCACAAAAACCTTCTACATCTATAGCATCCATGTAGTCATCATATTCAAAAGCCATTAAAAGTTTATATCTATTAAACTGTTCATCTTCGTCACTATTTGAAAGACCATCACTATCTTCATGAGTGTAATAGCTTTTCTTCTTTTCATTCTGTTTCTTGTTCCATCTAACAGGTTCCTTTCCCTTGTCATTCTTATCTTTGTGAAGACATTTGGCAGCATAATGACCTACTCTTCCACAAGCAAAGCATTTAAAAGGTAACTTACCTCTGAACCTTCCAGAACCCCTTTGAAGATTTCTGACAAAATTTGATTCTTCTTCTTCATCTTCTGGCACGTGACTTGCTTCATAATAATCTTCTTTGCCTGAAGCCTTGAAAGCAGCTTCTCTTCTGTCTGATGGACCTCCTTTTCTCATTTCATAAGCAGTTAGAATTCCGTGAAGCTGAGACATAGTAAGAATTCGTAGATTTTCCTTTTCTTCTATTGCAGACACTTTAGATTCAAATTTGGGGGACAATGATCTTAGAACCTTTTCAACCACAATAGCCTCTTTTATTTCTTCACCCAAATTTTTCATGCAATTAACAATCTCATCTACCCTAAGGAAATAGTTAGCCACACTTTCATCATTATACATTCTGAGAGTCTCATACTTAATCCTGAGAGTTTGAAGTTTAGCACGCTTTACCTGTTCATCTCCTTCATAGCTCGTGACAATTTTGTCCCATATTTCTTTTGCGGATTTATAGTGCATTACCTTCATGAATTCTGATTGGGATATACATCCTAATAGAGTACTGACTGCTTTTGCATTTGTTTCATATTTCTTTTTCTCGGCTGGATCTGTAGGAGTAGCTGAAGGAAAAGTATAGCCTGTCTCTACAATGTCCCAAACTTCTGTACCAAGAGATTGAAGATAGGCAGTAACTCTTACCTTCCAATAATTGAAGTTTGTCCCATCAAAAACCGGTGGCCTGATTGATGCTTCTCTCTCGTAGTTGCTCATGATGAACGATCTACCTTCAAGCGATCAAGCTTCTCTGAAGGACCTGCTCCGATACCAATTGTTGGAAATAATACTGAGAGGGGGGGGGGGGGTGAATCAGTATTATCAGATCAATAAAACTTTTTCAATACTCAGAAACATATACGCTACTTCAGTTAAGTGAACCAGCGTGTACACGCTACTGTGTCTAAAGCAACAAGCGTATAACCAAAAATCTTATGATTCAGTTAGTTTATCTTCAGTAAATGCATCAGGACATTATTAACCATATTAAAAGTAAACAGGTGCAGTATAACAGAACAGATCATCACACAAAAACCACACACATGAACACCATGATATAAGGTGGAAACCCAATGTGGGTGAAAACCACCTGCTGCAAGTCGTCTCTATCTTTCTTTAATAAGAAACTTCAGTTTACAATCTTTTGTACTGGTGCAGCCTTATACTAGTACGCAGGCTACAACCTGCAGAAGGCTACAACCTTCTCTCGTTTTCCAAACTCTCTTGGAAGGGAGCTCCAACCCCCTTTGCTCTTGTACTAGCTAAGATACTAGTACGTAGGTGCTGGCCTACAATCTTCTTTCCTTCAGGTACCACTTTTCATCAATTTTCAGACTGGATACTCCTGAAGCACAACATTACAATCTGAAGACCACGATTCATTCACTTTTCATAACAAATCATTGAAGCACAAAACAACCAATACTATCATCATCAATCTTTGAATCACTGAACCACTAAAACCCTGTCAACACCCAGTCACCAGAACACAGAGCAGACTACAGAACTCTGCAATAACAGTCAAACCCAACTGCAACCCCAAAAATTAAGCTTCAAAAGATATACGCTACTTCAATGAAACCAACCCGCGTATACACGCGCTTTTACCAAAGACAACCTGCGTACAGATCTAAAAATAATTTCTCATAACTTGCAGCTGTACCAGACATCAGTCATACCCAGAACATAACATTGCGTCAGTATGCAGATCTAAAAATATGCGTAATCAACCATATACCGATAGTTCATTTCAAACCGTTTGATCCTGATCTATCCTTAGATCTAGTCTTCCATCAATCGGTGTGATCTCTCCTTAGCTTAGATCAAGCAACCCAGAACCTGCATACTAGATCTCTTTGTTTATCAGATATTCAAGACTTTTTCAGTACACTTGCCTAATGATCTTCTTCTCCTTATATAGCCTTAGGCCCTTCTCAATACCACGGTCCAAAACCATAGTAATGCAATACCATCAACTTCAAAACTCAAGATCAACATGACTGTCGAGATACTTTGGTCCAAAAACATAGGCGCAAGTACCGAGGACTAACTACCACGAACCAAGGGAAGCTTCTCGACATGTACGCTCTTTTCTGTTCATGAAACTGCATGTATACGCGACTTCGTATATAGCGAGCCTGCGTATCCACGACTTAGTATATAGCGTACCAGCGTGTATACGCAACTTGGGCTTAATGAACCTGTATATATGAAATTTCTCTTCATTCTTGTAGTCTGGACTGAGATCTGTCATCAAAGAGAGTTGCCATCAAGGACAACACCTGTACCGTAGCGCCACACCTGTGCCAAAATTCCAACACCTTGGTGCCGCGGCATTTCTGCATCACTTTCCCAGCCAGCAACTGGGTAGCAACACAAAATTCCTTATCTAAAATACTATCAATCACGTACCCTCGCTGCCCCTTCTCAAGCTTATATTTCTTTTTCAGGGTTTCTATCATTGCTACAAAAACTATTAGGACTTCCTTTGGTTCCAGTATTGGTTCATGCTCCTTTTCTACAATGGGGGTTGGACTTTATAGGGGAAATTCATCCACAATCAAGTAATCAACACAGATGGATTTTAACTGCTACAGACTATTTTACCAAGTGGGTAGAAGCCATACCTGTTAAAAATGAAACTGATACTGTTGTGATTAAATTCCTTGAAGAAAATATCCTATCAAGATTTGGATGTCCTCAACAGATTGTTACAAATAATGCAGCAGCTTTCAGCAGTGTTAAAATGATTGAGTTATGTCAAAAGTATTCAATCCTATTACACCATTCTACACCATACTATCCATAGGGTAATGGGCTAGCAGAGTCCTCCAACAAGAGCTTAGTTAAGGTCATTAAGAAGACTCTTGAAGACCATAAAAAGAGTTGGGACAGCCACCTAATCCATGCAATTTGGGCAAACAGAGTTTCTCCTAAGAGATCAATAGGCAAGTCTCCTTTCCAATTAGTTTATGGAAAGGAAGAAATTTTTCCTACTCATTTAGCTTTACCTGTTATGAGATTCCTTCAGGAATACTATGAAGAAAAAGATGATTTCTCAAGAAGGATTAAACAAATTATTGAGTTGAATCAAGATAGGGACGAAATTTAGTAGAAGCTAAGGAAATACCAAAATAAGATGAAAGAACTGTTTGAAAGAAAGGCTAGAGAAAGAAATTTCATGAAAGGTGACCTAGTGCTTAGATGGGATACAAGGAGAGAAGATAAAGGCAAGCATGAAAAAATTGACAACCTCTGCTTTGGTCCATTTAACATTGCAGAAGTCAAAGGGAACAATACATTCATCCTACAGAATTTGGAAGGAGAGTATTCCTCATTTCCAGTCAATGGGAAATACTTGAAACATTACATTTAGTATTAATTTTTCATCCATCCATTCATCATCTATAAATATCTGGAGAGTTCATTTCGTTTTTGAAAAATTTTCAAGTAAGTACCGATTTCAGTAAAGACTCCATAGCCTGAGGAGAAGGCACTTGGACCTGCTTGTTCTCTGCATCCCACAGGGGGAAGCAGTCCCCAGCTGGAGCCGATGTTGTAACATAATTTGGTTTTGATAAGTTAGTATATTAGTCAAAAATAATTTTAAAATGTTAAGTTAGGATATGGATGCAAAAGAAAGAAAATTTAAAATGTTAGGCCAATTTAATGTTTTATAGGCATCCATATCAATAAAATTATAGGTGTTAGCTACCCTAAATAAAGAAGGCAAAAGAAAAATAAAATGTTAGGGAAGAAAAAAGAAAAGAATGGCTTCATTTCATATTTTTATAAATGCAAAGGCTGCTAGTCAAAATGCACCACATTAGAAAATGTCAAATTATGTTAATATATAATTAGTTCCTTAATCGAGATTAATTATTTGATTTAAAAACTTTAGCATTTCAATTATACTATCACGTGCAGGTTTGATTTGACACCAGCAATAAACGACAAAAAGTATTAACGGTTTCGAATAACCAAGGCGCACGATCCGATGGTTGATCTACTCCCCACCCAAATCAATGGCGGGGAGAGATTTCGCACCCCCTCCACTATTTCACATTAACGCAACAGGGGAGGGGGTCCACAATGTGGTTTCATGGTAGACTCCCTGACCTTACGTGTCACCCTCACATCTCTCCGCACCCCCCCCCCCCCCACACAAAACCACAAACAACTCCCTACCCCCCCCCACAAACCACTCGTGGTTTTCTATGCCAATGGCTCTTTCATCCCATGTTGTAGCGGCTACAACCACCCTCCAAAAATTTTTCTTAGCCTACTTTGGAGCCTCCCTACCAAACTTACACAACACTTTGTCTTGCTTCGTCAAGTATTCAAGCTTCAGTGTTTTTCTTGCACAAAGGCAGCCTGTCAATCACAGTCGATCCTTTCCCCTCCCAGGCTGCTTATGCAGACTTGGTCCAGCTACTGGCTAAGCAGCTTCCCCTTGATAATTGCGCATTCCTAGAGGGAAACCAGCCTTCCCTCTAGGAATTGTGCAAAGCATCTCTGATAGCTTGCTGGGCTCCAAGATTACGCAATCCTACCAGCCAACCCTCCCAGCAGAATTTGCACATTTTTCCCAGCAGCGGGATGTTTAGCCCAGGATTTATGCAAATCTTGGCAGTAGTTAGCTGCTCTACCCAGGAATTGCACAATCCCCTTGGGCAGTCAGCCCAGCTCCAAGCCAGGAATGCGCATTTTTCCCGAGCAGCTGAGCACTCGCATGCATGAAAGGTCTGGTTGATTAGTTCCACCCGGGACCGAGGAAACTTGACTTGCGTGCATGCATGACTCAATATTCCTGGAATAGCAAGAGACAACATGCAAAATACATCCCAAGATTTAGGGAGCTATTTTTAGCAGTTGGGGGTTACATGCAAAGTTGTTTTAGAAGTTTCCCTCCAAGTGTCATTTTTTCCTACATTTGTGGCATGCAGATCATATGACCAAACTTATTTATTCGATGCATCAGATCACATTCATTCACACTGATATTGGAGCTCTAACATCCCACAACACATCCAGGTCTCTTTGACACATCTGGCTCAGCTATTCACGGGTAAGTGGCCTCAACTTGTCTTTTTCAGCATTTCTGTCGCTTTTTGTGTATTCACTTGTGTGAGTGTTGTTTGCTTGATATCTTTGAGTGCTTGTTGTCATTTACATGCATTCTAGCTTGTCCTAGCTCTGTTTCATTTTTCATCGCTATCTCACTATTGTCGCATGCATGAAACTGCTTTTCACGGACGTTTGCCCGACCGGCGGATGGCCTCACCCACATGCATGTTGATCTATTTGTTAAATCTTCCATTCATGTTTTGCATGCATTGTTTATCACTTCTTCTTTTAGTTAGTGTCACCATGCATTTCATTGGCTTACTTGCTTTCAGTTGCCCATCAGTGAGTCGAGCTAACCTTGGCCCAGTCTCTTCCTTCACCAAGGATGCATTGCACAATTTGGGGAAGGAAGGCTCACCTTCCTCTCCGGATTTGTGCATTCTAGCCCAGCACTAGCCTCTTGGATTGTTTTGCACATTCCTAGAGGATAGTGGCTTCTTGGCCCAAGAAGTTGTACAAATATGTCCCTGGGCTAGCAGTACTTCCCAGCTAGAATTGTGCATTGCGCAATCCCAGCAGCTAGCTGCCTAATTGGATTGCGCATTTCGCAAATCCAATAGCCAATTTAGCCTCCCAGACAGCCCATACTACCTTTTTCAAAGTTTTGGCAACCAGATACTCAATATCCCAGTGAAATTTGTGTAATCTTTCTCATCAGTTTCCCAGGTATGTGTTTTGTCCTTCCCTAGATTTTCTTTATTTTCACTGACAAATTTCTTTCCATTCATGCCGCTTGTTTCCAGATATTTCAGGTGTTTGTTTGTCTCAATGGCTTCCAAGAGAACAGGATCTTAGGAAACTGATGGTATGGTAGCTGGAGCAGCAACTGAACAGGTGTCCACTATTTTACTAATCTATGAAGATACGAAGTTGTATCTAGACAAGGACATCAAATTGAAGTGACAAGATGTGAATGAAACATTCACAGATACTTTTGGGGAATACCTTGAAGACCGTCAGGTGTACGTGAACATTCATAAGTCCGTCTTGTACCGGATTGCATGTAGATACCCCACATTCCCATGCACAGACATGATTCACTGGATCATCTCTCACACTAACCCTGAGACGATGACCTTGAGAAATGTCAGTGGGATGAAGCTTGCAACCTTCTAGGAATGAGATTACGATGAGATGTATCAGATGACCGAGCCCATGACTGTCATGACTCCCTCGTTCCACTTGCCCAACATTAGAGGCCACTCTAGAGACATTATGAAGGATTGGGTAAAGGAGCTAACTCGTTTCAGGATGACCCCCAATCAGATCTATAAGACGAAGATATTGAGGAAGGCATACTAATACTGAGACCTTCCCTCAGAGTTGGGTGGTCATGTTGGACCAACTGGCTAGAGAAGGAATACCATGCAACTGGTCTGGAATATTGGCTCATCAGCTGAAGGAGAAAATCACGAAGGCTCGACAGTCACTCAAAGGCATGCATGTAGATATTTATAAGCCTGCCTACATTCTAGATGCAGTCTATGCCCGACATGAGTTCCCGGGATTAGAATGTGCAAGGTCATAGGAGGAGACTATTGTGAGCATGTATTTCAAGTTATTGTCCGAGTGCAGCTTCAGAGGAGTGATCATACGGTTATCTAACCATCTTGTCACCCCAGTGTACAGGGTGATATTCAAATAGGATCCACCCTACATGTCAGAAGAAGTGATGAAGGCATTGTTAGGCATCGTAGATTGGTATGCCTCACCGTCTAGCACATTCATACGAGTTTTCAGTGCGGAGAAGCCTCTGCATGTTCTGCCAAAGTTTTCTTTAGACGTGCTTATCATGCAAGAAGTAATGTATCATATCTCAATAGGATTGACAGGTAGGTTGCAGTGGAAGAAGAAGGCACCTTGGCCCACTCTTCCATTGCAAATTGGGTTATACGAGATCTGAAGCATCAAGCAAGAAAATGTTGAAGCTAAAAATATGAAGAAGTACCTGTTCAACCTCTGAAGCTTCAACCTGTATGACCCACATTGCATTGTGAAGGATCACTGCATGAGAGTTCAGTTCAATTGGATCCATGGGGAATTTCATTTGGTTGAAGAGGACTCATGGAGATATTGTTACAATTCCTCCATACCCAATGAACAGGTCGGTTTTGTCATAGAATGGTTAGCACAACAACATGAAGTAGCATCACAGGGAACACCACCAGTAGAGGCAGTAGAGCCAAGCATACATATGTGCGACAAATGGAAGAGAAAGATTGTCGACCGCATGGAGGAGGAGAAAAGCTACAAGTTTCGAGTAGATCCACTTGTAGAACAAGCAGTTATGGCTATTTAACAGAAGAGGCAGCAGAACAACAAGCGAATCGCGTGAAGGCGGAGGGATAAGAAGAGAATCAAAGAAGTAGAGAAGGATTTGCATGAGCTGAGGGAGAAATTCTGGAAAGAACAAGAGTTGCGCCAGCTGGAGAAGGAAGCACAGTAGCAGCAGATTCAGCAGGGGGCGCATCATGTGCAAACATATGAAGCAGCACCCGTACAAGTACTTGATTCTTCTGAATAGCTGGCATCAGGCGAACAAGGTGAACCCTCGCAGGGGCAAGACTTTGCTCAAGAGATAGAATAGGCTCTTGAATAGTTGGATGCAGACATGGAGCAGCAAGAGTTGGAACAGGACACTGACCTCATGCCTCACCAAAGAGAGGTCGACTCACCTACTTCAATGCATCCAGATGATGAGCAAGTCTCGGATGACCAAGGAGGCACTGAGATCCTTGGTGGTCAACTGGAAGCAGAGATGCACAACATCTCCTTTGACGAATCTCATCATAGAGTTGTGCAGTCTTAGAGAGTACCAACTTCGAAAGACCAAACATCCCTTGCGCAATTTGAAGAGCAAGTGATCATGACTAATGTGCACAAGCATCCAACTGCATTGGTCGATGCAACTAGAGTGTATGCCGAAGCCACTAGCTCAAGTGTTCATTTTCTCATAGCTAAGAATGAGCGAAAGACGAAGGAACTATAGGTGGCCAAGTAGGGAGGAGACTTGGTGATAATGACCACTCGAGATTAACTGAAGAAGGTAATACTAGATGAAGTATTGTCCTTGGACACATTTATGCGAGCATTGTACTCCAAGTTTGGTACCGTGCATCAAGCAGTCATTCATCTCCACGGATGGTAGCAACGATGTGCAAGAAGAGTACGCATCTTGAAGAACATACATACTGTTGTTGATAACATGCGACCATGGACGATGAAGTACAAGGGAGCCCTGCTTCACTTGCCAAAGATGATGAAGCCTAATGTGGTCGAACTGCAAGCACATATCCAGAGTCAGATCCGGAACTATGAAGACCTAACGCAACTCATCATTAGCATAGAAGCTTCCCATGTACGAGTATTGAAAAGCATGGAGGTTATAGTTCACATCATGTGATCGCATCACTTGGGACCCTCACCTAGGCAAAGACCAAGAAGCAGGTCCAACAATAGCTTAACTCGTACTTCGACAAGTTGATGCTCACCGCCACCAGCCCAGACTTGCCTATCAGTGCAGACATCATGTGCAAGTACATTGCTGGTCCGACCACATGAAATACAATGATGCACATTCTCACAAAAGAGTTGGATAGAGGAGCCCAAGCATTGTACCTAGATTCTATGGAGGAAAGGTTCACATTTCAGACAGATGTCATAGAAGAACACACGGACACCCTCAACCACTACCAATCTTGGCATCAATATGTCACCGTTTATCAGCATGAGGATGTCAAGAAATTGGACTTCTATGGTTGTCTAAGTTTGAATGATGTCTAGTTTGGCTTGTCCAAGCCATTGTTCACATGGGTACATGTGCATTGTAATGTTGAGTCATGTCAAGTGTAAGTCAAGTGTCAAGAGTGGATGTAACATTCATAGAGTAGGTTAAGAGTCATGATGGTAGTTGAATGGTCACAAATGGGAATTTCAAGGGCCACCCCACCCTTTGTGATAAATAGTCCCTCATAACTCATTGTATAGGCTTTTGGTCATCCAAGCTTCTACTAAGACTATCTTGAAGAAGACTTGGACAGTATTGTAACGCGCCTTGGCTTCTCCATTGCACGGAGCTAGTACATCTCTTTGGAGGAGCAGGTGGATGTGGTTGTAACGTTCCACTGTTGAGGCTAGCAGGTTTACAAGGATGTATTGTATGATTGAAACTTACACTTCTTTATTTAATAAGAGCTAGCACATTTTCATGCATATGTTTTTATTGAGTTGGAATGCTCTGGTTGCTTTAATGATATGCGTTGTTTAACTTACATATTTGTGTATGAACTGATTCACATGCAATTATATCAATATCGTTATTAATGTGTTGCATTTGTTGTTAATGATATCACCATCCATTTTGACTACTCTATCAAACATCAGACGGACCTTTCACTTGAACCTTGCTATAACAACCATCACACTCATCTCAGACTGATCCGTGAGTGATGTTCATGTTATCTTACCTTGTATGATGTGACTGCCGCATCCAAGTGGACTGCTCCACCGGAATCTGTGCATGTCCTTTGTGTGGTGTGTTCCTAGCCAAGTTGGGACTGATCCCTTTCAACTTAGAACTCACCTTCACATTCCTCTCCCTTCGAAGTGTTGGAACCTCTCATACACCTTCCTTGACTCACTGCATCAGTCACACCCTTGCTACTAACAAAGTTATCTTACTTGCCTCTGTGCGACATCGCGGTCAAGGCATTACCTTACGACCCATTGATGGGACTCCTACACCAAACGGTCTGAGGTCTAATTGGGACCTCTTACCGGTGAGATCCCCTTGACATGTTGGCGGGTCCAGCACCATCAACACCCCGCTAAAAATTTGTTATCCCTCCACTAATCCTGACTTGACACCTCACCTATCCATTGATTATTCCTCCCATCCATTACCTTTTTACACGCTTGTACCCCCGTTCATCATATCGTTGTATCCATCTGTTGCAGTGCTGCTCCCTTGCATTTAAAGCTACTATGGTTATCAATAAAATTGTTACTCCTTCCCACACCTTATAAATAAAACAAAACCGCCCCTTTTTTCATTTTCTTCTAATTATTCTCAAATTGTTTGCAGGTTTACAGTGTTGCAAAACTTCTTTCCTTTTGCTTAGTCTTTCATTTATAATCATTTTGCTTCTTGTCTGCCACCATGGCCCCAAAAGCAAAATCCAAGAAGCAGACCACAGAGGAGAGTATTGTTACCTCGACCCAGCCTGACCTTGACCATATCCCAATTGTCGATTCACTATTCAAAGTTGCAGAAGCCAAGTGTGAGTTTGATTTTCATGAACTACACTTGTGGCTTAAATAGAATTATCTTGACCAACAAGATCCAATTAGGTTTTGGGAGTCCCTGTTGCCTTTTTACAGTTTCCCAAAGACACATGAATTCCCTGATCTTATTACCTGGTGTCAAGCCAAGTATGACCCTGTGAAAAGGGAAGTCATAGCTCAGAATGGAGACATTTTGATAACTATCTCTACTCAAACTATAAATGAAATTCTCTTAGTTCCTCAAATTGACTCCTTGACTCAATTCTCACTAGCAGCACTTATGGATCTGTACCATAAGTTAACTTTCCCACAAAGAGCCCAAATATTTGAAATATTTTTGCCTAAGGATGCAGAATTTCCAAAAATAAATCCACCTTATTCGTCTACAATGTTTCCTGAAGCCTCTAGACATTGCATTTCCCTTCTTTCCTATCTATTAGGATACCCTGATGACCAATCTGGTAATGAGGTAATCCTTGTTTTCCTATCCATTTTCAATAAATACCAATAACCAACTTTCATGTATAATTATAGCCAATTCTTGGCTGACAATATACATGATCAATTCATGAACTTCACTGTGCAGGGAGTGTTCCATTATGGCTCTGTAATTGTTCACATGCTTCTTTTTCAACAAGGTGAGTTGCTACCAATCAAACTTAGCAAGAAGGATGAATAAGGAGTGAATAAATTAGTGATTCACTAGACAGAAATGGTCAGGGAAACTTCTACCACCTTATCATTTGCAGAAATTGTGGATGCATTCATACATCCAATGGTACAGCTCCTTAATAGTCAGACAGAGCCCAGAATTAGGAATGAGATTAAAAGGATCTTACACCTAAGTGAACAAACCAAGACTGGTGACTGGTATTTATACCAAAACTACACTAAAATAAGAGTATATGGTTGTGAGCTTGCACCATACAAGCTGCCTAAATATGTTCCTTTGAGATTATTTTCTCTAGAATATATCAGGCAGATGATTCACATGGATGAACTAGATTTTGTATCAGGTAAAATAAAGTCTCAGTTCAAGCTCAAAGCACAGATTGGGTCATTTATTTTCAACACTAGATCAGTTGGTATTGAGGCAGATGCATTATCGAAGAAGATGAATTTCCAGCCAAGTTTCACCTGGTCTTGTGATCCTTTTGGCATCATTTCTGCCTTAAGGTTTAGTTTTAAGATGACTCCTTATAACCACACTCCCATGCCAGAAATTGAAAATTTTATGAATCAAGAAATATGGATTTATGGGACCCTTCAAGAAGTAGATGAGTAGGTTGTGTCTACTCCCACTAACCAAACTCCAATTGCTCAGTGTAAGCAACAGAAAAGGCTGAGAGAATAAACTTCATCCATTGAAGATGTTCTAAAAGGATTCATTTTTTAGAAAAAGAAACCTAAAGTTAACTTGATCCAATCAACAGAAAAGAATCCACCAGTGATCATTGATCCTGGAGATCCAGAAGTGTCTACATCGGCAGGAGTTAGTACTTCAACCACTCCTCCCATAGTTAGTGCTTCAACTAATCCTCCTGCAACTTCACCTGCTAGAGAACCTTTAGAAATTATTCAGTCAACAAGAACCAGCACTTCGGATGATTCAAATATATTTTCAAGGTTCCTAGAAATTAAGCAGAAAAATGAGACTTTAAAGTCCAATGTATACAGTCAGTTTTGGAAGAAAACTTCAACCTCTCAACATAGGCTCCTTTCTGCTTTTGACAGTGAGAAGGGAAGAATGCAAATGGCTTTCTTACAAGCCAATATTCCTTTTCCTAAATCACCATCTGATTACAACAAGACTGTGTTTTCATTTGACACTAGTCAAATCCATCCAATTAACCAGATGGACATGCACAGACAAACTGGTGTGATACTATTTTCCACTATAAAAACTACAGCCATGTCTCTTTCTAAACTTAGGACTACTCTATCAAATGTTTAGTCCCAACTTAAGTTAGAAAAAAACTCCTCTCTAGCTAAAGACAATAGGATAAAATCACTAGAGGATTTTGTTATTAAATTTGGATATGATCCCAATGATCTAAAAGCTGCAGAACTACTTCTTAAGAAGAAAGATGCGGACATTGCTACATTGAAGAAATAGTTGAATTTGCCTTCAACAGAGGATCCCCTGACCAAGGATATGGCAAAAACTAAACAGAAAAAGGAGGATATGCTCAAACTAATCATTGAGTAGAATATACAATTAAAGAATATGGAAGAACAGATTGAAGAGTTATTAGCGGAGAAGGAAACAACACAATTTTCCATGGTGCCCATTACAATAGTCCCAATAGCAGTTGCAGGTACAGAGCCTAGTTCCTCATCTGTAGCCATTGAGTCTACATCAACAACAATTGACCCAGCCAGATTAGCACAGGAACTATCAATCCAGAAGCAGGAAAACCAGAAGCTACTTCAGAAATTTCAAAATCTGGAATTGCAGAAAGTGCAAAATGATACTAAGTATCTGGAAGAAATGTAGAAGACTCACAAATTAGAGCTTAAAATCCAGAAGTTAGAGAGTGAGTCACTAATGGCAGACACTTTAGCCCATGCCAAGGAGAGTATCTAGACAAAGATCAATCAATCTATGACAGATGTATGGCCATCCATACAGATTATTTTTTAGTAACAAGAACTCATCACTAGGTGTAGAGTAGTGATTGAATAGCAAAAAGTAGCCTTAAGACCAAGCCAGCAGAAGCCACAGATATGATCAAGGTTCTGAATTCAAAGAACAAAGAGGAATTAGAAGAAATAAACATCTCTGACAGAACAACCACCATTTTAGAGATCAAAAAGGTATTACAGAAAAGGAATTTGATCAATCAATTGGAAACTAAGTGTCAAACCTTGGAGATTTTTGTCAAGAGATTTCATTCCAAATTTAATGTTTTAAATCAGAAAGGATTTCCAGGATTAGTAGGTTTAAATAATAATTTGATTAGATTAGATTATTATTGCAAGGAGTTATATGCTATTGCTATAGACAGAGTCAAATTTGCAGGAGTGAAAGGATAGATAATAGGGAGGGCTTTCCTAGAAGCCTTAGAATATGATTTAACCATCTTACATGAAATCAAGCACTTGTTTCTCACCAAGCCTAATTTCAAAAGATATACAAAGGTGGATGAAACATTCAGGAAGATGGTAAATGTAGAAATCCCAAGTGAACAAAAATGGGATCATTGGTGTGAAACAATTGAGTAATTCCTCATTATGACAGAAAAACAACTCATCAGTGTTTTCAGGACAGCTCATCGCTCTTTTCAAGCTAGATCATCAACAAATTCCAAAAGGATAGGACCACCTCTTTAACAGATTTTTGGTTCCTATTATATTGTTCTATTTTTGTAATTTTGTACTATTTTGGTATTCTATTCCAAACAAATTGTAGATATTTTGTAAAATGTTGTATAAATAACTCCTCCTTTGAGTTATTAAGGGTTGAACCCTTGAACAAGTTATCAAGTAGATTTGTACTAAGCTGGATCATTTTTGAGATAATAAAAGATTCTGGATTTGCCTCATATGGTCTATCTCTTAGTGAGTTGTATTTCATCTTGTCTATTCATTATGTTTTCTTCATATAAATTAATTCTTTTGCAGTCATCCGATTTAAAATCTAATTGAATATCAGTTTCATTTTGAATCCTATGTAAAGTTGTAATTTAAATAAGAGATTAAATTACAAAACTATTTGTTATTATAAATTCCTCTTTGAACATAAATTACACTAGATCTCTGTAATAGTTTGATTATATTTTGTTGATTAAGCAAGCATTGTTTTCTTAATTTATTCTTGTAACTGGTTAAATATTCAATTTGAATATCAAATCAATTATACCTCTCCATACTCTACTTCTCCATTACATTAAAATCAAACTAACCATGTGCAGTTAAAGAACAACCTTTCATTTTATCAAAAACCTATCTAAGTCTAAAGCACATGTTTATAAATAGTTCACTGGTCATCCAATCACTCAAAACAACAAAACATTATAGATGCTTTGGCATAAATAATTGACCTTAGGTTATCTCAAAGGACAACATTTCCATCACTTGCATCAAATATGAAATATGCTACTCCCAAGTAGCACTATATACCAGTATATCATACAAATAGACAATAATAAATGAATCTATAAAATAGCGCAGTACATCATTCATTAATCGCATAAACATAGTTGGTGCATTACATAGTGTTATCACAAAAAATTGATCATCTAGCCATAATTTACTAGATGGGTCGAAGTACACCATGTAGGGCCACAGTAAAATTGCTTTCACTACGAGAAATTACTTAATAAACCACATTTGTTAAGTAATTTATAATTAAACCCATGAAGAATAATTAAACCAATCACTACTTATTTAATTATCTTCTGGGAATAATTAATTAAACCATTGTTTAATTAATATTCCTTGTCACATTTGACCCAATTATGAGAAATAAATAGATAAATCATTAATTACCTTATTTTTCTTTATGAATAATTCATTAATCACCAATTAGTTATTATTCCTTGTCAAGTTTGACCAAATCTCTTAGGAATAATTAAAAAAATCATTATTTGTTTATTATTCCTTAACCATATTTCTTGAGATGATAAATAAATTGTTTATTTATTTATTATTTCTAAATAAAAGTTTAAATACTTTTTCCCTCCAAACCAAATATAATAAAATATTCCAAATGGTTAATTATAGAATGGGGTTAATAATATTTTATTATTGCTCATTATTCGGGAATAACCTAGTATTTTGTTATAAATAGAATGGTTTTACATTCATTCTTCACTTTCGATTATTTCCATTGTTGCACTCACTGTTGCAGCTCTGACTATTATCACTATCGCACAACATTCACTTTTCCATTTGAGTTCTCATTGAGCTCAAATATTTTGTTTGCTAGGTTTTACACATTATAGAGGAGAAAGACTCTACAAAAGTTGAAGACATTGAGGATACCCAAGAACCCATCCCATAGAGGGGGATTGGTAACATTATTTGTTCCCTTCATAGATGTTGTTTAATAAAATATATTCTTTATATATCTAGTTTCCACTGGATTATTGGAGTTATTTGCGCTTATTTTACTATTCCATTTTGTTGTTTTAACTATGGCTATTGTATAGATCAAGGCTTTGGCAGGTTTTCTTTCTATCATTTTTTGCCGATCTACATTGTTTAATACATTTTTATTGTTAGGGTTGTTTTTCATCCACAGCCTAAAGTAGTTTCTTTTCATACACATTCAAGAAGAATTCTACATAACAAATTGGCGACTCCACTGGGGATTTTCTTATTGTCGCTAACAAATTGGCGACTCCACTGCGTTTTTAATTATGATTCAGAAACCTGGGTGACCTTCAATTTTCATCTTAGGGTTTTTCTTTTTTCAATCTCTTAATGTTGTTTACTAGCATTCTAACCCTAGATCAGTCAAATTTCTAACTTCCGTAAGTTTTCTGGTCATTTCCGCAGGTCACAGGAACCAGCCACAACAAAGACGGAAATTTTTTCCGAGACTTGTTGCCCGAGAACTGAGGAGTAGAAATCGCACTTTTCTTCCCCAAAAGTGCGATATGGAGGTCCAGAGCACACTTTCTGGCCCAAAAAGTGTGATATCCCCCTAAACAGGTCAGTACCTGCGATTTTAGGCTCTCTGGGATTTTTTCTACTCTGTTTATGGGTTATACTGAGAGCTATCTACTGGGTTGGTTGACCATTGTCTTAGCCCACTTAGGCCTTGATATAGTATTTTTCGCTCGTCGAAGTGGAATTTATCCCCTTAGGGCTTCCAATACACTTCCACCTTTATAGGAGGAGTTTAGCTAAGTAAGAAGTCTGAGTTTTTTGCAGAGTTTCCAGCCATAATTTTTCATATTTATACCTTCCCTTTTTAGATCTTCACAGATAGGTTGTTTCCATCCAAAGTTTCATCTTCAACCTTGTTTGGTAATTTTCCTTAGGGTGCCACTGTTTTCCCTAGGCTTCAAACCCATCTCCCTATCTTTGCAACGATTTTCCTCCCTAGTTTGTTGTTGTTTTTGCACCACTTTCCATTAGCATAGTGTCATTTGATCCCAGTCACATCGACACTAAGATCTCTTGTCCTCTTTCGTGTGCCTTCAGTTGATTTCACCACCAACAAGCACAGTATTTGCAAACCCGGATTGGGTGGGCTTTAGAGAGTTGATTTGTTGCTCATTTTATGTTTTCAATTTCAGTTTATTTCAACAATAGTTTTCTTTTTTCAAACACGATCTAGGCTTAATTAATAAACACACTTACACACACAAGAACACCTTAAGAGAAGGGTGCTTGGTTTACACTGCCAAGACAAGACTTAATTAATTTCTCTCCCCACACAGAGACAAAAACATCTTGTTTATCTCCCTTCACCATTTCCATGTCACTTGTGTCTTTCAACCATCGTGCCACCAAGGCATTTGTCGGGGAGACTCTTAGGCCTTCATCCCAAGTTTCCACTTGGGAATATTACTCCTCCTCGCAGGTGTTATAGACATTTTTGGGCACTACAACCCCAATCATATATGTCCATAAACCAAGGGCTTCTGAGTCCCTAAAAGGTGTTGTTTCATGCCCTAAAGGAACAAGGTCAGCTGATTACATCATCTCCCAGAAGTTCTCCAAAGGAAACTGCTCAGAACTGGTCAAAACTGGACCATATAGGTTGCTCAGTGCTAATGGTGCGATGCATCTCACCTGCCCAGTGTAAAAGGTGCGATGCATCTCACCTACCCAGTGTAAAAGGTGCGATGCATACTAGAAATCCCTTCTGTAGAGTGCGATGGGTGAGAATGGACAAATGGTAGAGACAGTTTGCAAGGTGGATGATCATGGAATCTTCCAGAAACTTTTCCTGTGACACTTGCCTCTCTGAATTCGCCCAGGGATGAGTAAGATATCATCAATCTCTAAGTGGAATCAATAACTATCAGAGAGAAGACACTAATAAAAATCCCAGAAGCTGACTCACCTCCCTACAATCATCTATATATGGATCCCTCATCCCAGAGATCCAGAGGCTGAAATTTTGTATCTTGTAAGGAAGTGTTGTTGGTTTCCTGGTGGAATATCATAGTGTTGAGTGATCTAAGCTTTTCATGAGGTGAAGAAGGGCTTTCATGCTGGGAGGATGATGTTGGGTCAGAACAATGGGTTGTAATCCTCTCTTCTAATCTTCATATTAATAAAGCTATTCAAGTTTTCCTCCACATTCTTGTATGTTTGATAGTATATGCATTTGTGTGGTCAATATATATCTGGTCCTATATTGTTTATGATTGTAGATCTTTGCACTTTGAATGTATTATGCTACTTTGACTTTATAGGTACTCTTTGAAGCGGAGTGGTCAAGCGAGAAGAGGCAAAGACCTGTCGGTGAGGAGAAGGAACAAGCAAAGAACCAAGCGAAGGATCAAGGTTGGTATTCTTTGATCCTCTCCTATCTACTTCTCATAAAGGAAAGTGAAAGTAACTTTAATCTGTTTGTTTTTAAGATAGCTACCTGTCTTAGTGGGACTAGCAACTCTGCATAGACACTAGATTTCCCGATAACAAAATGGCGACTCCGCTAGGGAACGAATAGCTTGTTTGCTTGTCTATATTTGTTTGCTTTATAAACTTACAAACGGAGCCTAAAGTCAAGCCAGCTAGCCTTCGAACTGCATTTGCTATGCAAGTTCAAAGTAGATCAATGCTGCTTCAATCTATCTCCAGGTTTTTTTTATAAACTGAACAATTGAATTGCAAACATCCTAATTTCCCTGGTGGTGGCTCTAGTGACCTCATTACATCAGCCCCTATGATTTATATTTATTGAACATCACTTGCTCGGCCTAAATCCCTAAACTGAGCTGCAAAGTATGATCAAGAACCAAGTTAAAGTTTCGTTATGGTACCATCGCACCCTCTCTTCATGGAAATCTGGATGCATCGCACCTCCCATGTGTAGTAGGTGGGATGCATCCCTATTTCCCTGTGTTACAGGTGCGATGATCAGAAAAGGCTAATTTTGCCTTCAGATTTTGGTTTTTCCTCACTCTCTTCAGCTCTATTCAGGAGTTTTGATGTCTGTGATCAATATACCACTGTGGAAAATCCCTTCCTTCGCATGATTCTGCCTCCATAGTAAAAAGAATTGTGAATGTTTTTATGTATTATGCGCCATTTGCAGTTCTCTTTTACAAAAAGTATCGTAATCGAATTGTCATCTTTTGATCCGGAAGTGTCGCAAGTGTCATTTTCAGTCAAAGAAAAGAATCCTGTCATTCTTGATGGTCGATTATACTGTTACTCTTGTATTTGATTTGAATTAGTAGTTTTTCAAGTGTCGAAAGAAATTTTCAATTCAAAATCGCAAAGTGTCGTCATTATCTTCCTTTCATTTTTGAACAAAAATTTGTTAGTACTGTCACTTTAAAAAGATAATTCATATTTGTACTTAGCATTCTTCTTTTCATTCACACATTAAGAAGGTTGAAAACAAATACATGCATGTGCATTTGCATTTAGACTGCTTGTTGGTTTGACTTAGGACAGTGCATCTAGTGTGTGCTCTCTGCTCTATGTTGAAAGAATATCATCTCTCTTTCTTTAGTAGCTAGGATTTTCATTGCAAAAAGAAGATTAAACGATTGTTTATCATCTTAGGTTGCATCTTAGGAATTGTATATCTATATCACGCGGTGAACCTGAAAGGAAAATTTCTTAAGCAAGATCAACTATAAAATAAATTCAATGAACATAAAAACACTTTGGAACCTAACGCACAACATTTAGAAGTCTAGGCTAGAGACGTATTCCGATGTCGTAAAGCCTGGTAACTATCGCTTTCATTGTTGGTTGGGTGATTCCTCCTCTATGAGACAACAAGTGCCAGTACGGACTTGTGCTCCCACGTACCGTCGAGTATATATTGGGAGACCACAATAGGCTATATCCTTTATCCATAGGAAGCCATGTCTGTCGCCCTATCGATCGCAATGCACTGAACACAACATTCAGGAAGATTGATTGTCGTACCATAAAAATTATTCTGTAGTTTTGCGATTTGTTTGGTAATCCCTCTGTCTAGATTTCTAGAGTAGTCTCTTTCATTCCTTTTCAGACTTCTTAAAGGAAAAGGTCCATCTGAACACTTGTCACTTTAGGCTCATTAAAAATCGAAGGCGACTAGAGTCATATTTTGTTTTTTCTCGACTCTTAAAAATTGAAAAAACAAGTTGTGTCAAAGCATCTAAAATTTATTTTAATCGGAATAACGTCACTATTCCCACGTTGGTCTTAGGTTGAGGAAAATGGAGTCCACTAACCAAGGATTTCCCATTGGGGCGAATCCTGGTTCTTTCTCCTCTTGGGGAGATGTTGGTGCACCTCATATGGCCACATTGTCACTTCCAGGACTGACGATTGGCTTGCCAATATGGCTCTTCTCGACCTCTGTCATTCAGAACACCGTGATTCCTGAACAATCAAATCAGCAACTAGATGATACTAAATTTACCCCCCAACCTTCTACTTCGCCTGATTCTCCCTCTCCTCCTTCCTCTTCGCTTTATGAAGCTGGTAAAGCCA
This sequence comes from Pinus tabuliformis, assembly GCA_031772625.1. Taxonomy (NCBI): domain Eukaryota; kingdom Viridiplantae; phylum Streptophyta; class Pinopsida; order Pinales; family Pinaceae; genus Pinus; species Pinus tabuliformis. Next base: position 197,918,999 of record CM062813.1, read on the forward strand.
AAAATCAAGTAACTAAGAAGGAGAAGAAGGGGAAGGAAAAGAAGGAGAAGGAGCCAAAGGCAAAAAGGGGTAACTGTGCGTCGTCTAGTGAAAATCCACACACTGCACCGTCCAAGCCTAAATCTCCATGTGTCATTTGCAAAGGAGACCACTATCATCAAGATTGTCCTTGTATCTCTCGGATCTTAAGGGACTGGTCTCCTCGTTTGCATAATCTGGTGTCATCAACCTCTGAAAATCATGTTAAAAGTACACCATCAACTAGTGAAAGCGAAGCATTTGGATAGAAAAGGAAATGTAAATTTCCTTGTAAACTGTGTGAAGGCGATCACGTCATCCACCGTTGTCCCTTCCTAGATCAAGCAAAAAGAGTCTTGGATAACCGTCCTGCTTCACCATTGCGGATTCCTCCTGGATACAAGAAACTCTTTTCGAGTCAGTCGCTAGTTGAAAATCCGATCAACACAACTTTGTGGTCGGTCGAAGCATCTATCATTGAAGATAAACCTGCTGAATCCATACCAGACGAAATCCAAAAGGTTGAGGTGGCAATCGACCCGGTCTTGTCTTTGGAAGGTCCATCTTCAGATGATACAATCACCAAAGAGAATGAGAATGACACTGTTCAAATTCTTTTCGTAAACACAGACTTCGATGAACATGGGGACAATCTACCCATTCCTTTACCGCAGGAAGGAAGTCTGCCAGAGTCATATCTGGTCGTCTATTCGGTCCCACCTCCAAGCAACCTAGTGGTTTCCTTCGATTGGAATCTACTAGGCAGACCCCATCTACCGTCTAATGTACCCTTCTGAATCATTGTACAAGCTTACAGAATGGTCTTGGTCGGTACCATCATAAATGAAGGGGATTCTGTGAGTATCCTTTCCTCTATTTCTTGGAAAGCGCTTGGTTCGCCATCACTTATGCCTGAGATGAGAAATCTGACAGGCTTCGACAAAGGAACCAGTCAACCGTTAGGGATCCTTCCAAATGTGCCTATAACTTTGAGAAGAAAAACCGTGTATATGAACATAATGGTAGTCCAAGGGCCTTTAGATTACAAACTACTCCTTGGGCGTGACTATATTTATTACATGGGAGCCATTGTCTCCTCACTCTTTCGACTAATGTGTTTTCCGCACGAGGGCGGAGTGGTCCAGCTCGTAGACAAGCTTTCGTTCCCCGACTCACACATGGAAAATAGTCAAATACCATCCCTAAATGGTCTTTTCATGCAAGGAATGTCTCATTAATCTCCAGTCCATCCACCTGAATAACACGAGTAATTCATGGGTTAGGACTGAAACCTAGGGGGCATGCACCCGGGTCTGCTTTGGCAGGAAAACTCTGGGTATAGAGTAGGTTTCCGCGGAGGAATGTGACTAGTCTGACACCCGTCCATATAGGAAAATGGGATTAGACCGGATAAGATACCTCCATTAGAAGGTATGCCTTTCCTGATAAAACAAATGTTTTGTTTGCAAATTGAGGGGTAACCTGTAAAAGGTAGGCCTTTCCTGACAAAGAAAATATTTTGTTTGCAAATTGAGGGGTAACCTCGAAACTCTACTTCACTATACCTGGGGGCATGCAAACCTTTTTGCATGCAAGTGAAGAGTTACCATTTATTTTCTTAGTTTGTAGATTCTCAAACCCTTTAAACTCATAGGATTGGTCGTTCCTAGCTTACATAAAGAAAGGATACGGAGCAAAGCTTCGAAAGGTGCAATCTCCATAAAAATGGAATCTATCGACGAGACATCCTTATTATACGACTGGCATGAGCAGTTTTTATGTGAAGTTCAAGCTCGTTAAAATTAAACCTAAGCGATGAGCAAATGTTCCCCCCAGAGTTTAAGCTCATTAAAAAATGAACCAATTTCCGGTAAATAACCTTTGTGAATGCATTATCATTAGCTCTTGAGCCTTGGTCGTGTTCTTATCATCACCTCCACTCTGTATTAGCTGATCATTCACCTCCATTTGATTGTTTACCCCTTTTGAGGAACAGCTACGAAGAGTGATTATGTTAGCCATCCTTGTGACACTGTCGTGATTGGAAAATTCCAAACCTTACTTGGAATCAGCTACTACCTGAAATTATCACTTGTTCCTCAAAAAACGAGTCTCCTTTAAGCTCTTTTCATCTGACTCATAAAATATGAAAAGATTGCCAAGAAGTTGGCGTCTCCAACTCGTTAAAACTACCGGGAGTGCTATCCCTCCTCTAGATTTTAAATCTTTTTGGACCTGAGGGATTATTACACAAAAAGATCGAGCGCTTGTTTTGTTTGGCTCATTAAGATTATCGAAAGTTCATCCCTTTCATATCATTTTATACTTTTTCGAACTTAATGGATTATATGACGAAAAAGTATTATTGGAGTTTTCTTTACGTCCCTTTCAGACTCTCTAAAATTGAAAAGGACCGAGTTATCGTTGTCATTAAACGTGTTAAAACCAATAGCGACAAACTTGTCCATATAGACAAGAACGAGTTTCACTGTCGCTAGGCTCGTTAAAACATAGCGACGGGTTTTCCCAAAGGGTAAATTATAGAACAAGCATATGTTATCTTCCTCAAGCTTGATAAAAATAAAGAGGTACTGGTTAGCAATGACTGGGGAAAAATTGGGAAGAAAACTTGAAGAAACTTTATTGGTAGCAAAGTCACTCTTGAACATGACACTTTCACTCCATGTCTGAGTCAGGTTGGGTTATTCTGTTCACCGGTCATATTACCATTGGTCCACCGTACCATCCATCTTTGGGGTTAATGCTACCAATCCATTTCAATGTCGCCGATATGTTCAAGAGAATTCAATCAGAGAATTCACCAACCCATCTTGTGTCTCATTCGCTGCAATACCTTTACACTTCATTCTTTCATGACCGCCACCCTGAACCCTGTATCATCAGATCGTTTTCACCTCCAAAAGTCATTTGCTCCATTCCGTGTCATAGATGTGGGATTCATTAAGGCCCTCCGATGACGGGTCACTTCTTGTCGACATCAGCTCATTATCCAAGAAGTCGACCTAGGAACAACCCTTTCAGTACTTTGAAGCTTGCATGCCTCAATGGCAAGTTTCTCACTTTCGGCGATAGGTTTACATCAATGGCCTTTGACCGAGAGAATTTGCGTGGTGTTTGAAACCAAGTCCCATTTTCACACCACGTGAATTGTACTGTCGTACCTTGAGGGTCATCATCATTATCGGTGATTCCTCTTGCGCCTGTTAACAGCTAACATCATTGGCTGGTAATCAGGCGATGTATTTCCATGTTCGAATCCAGAACATTTTTCACATGGATCGACTTGTACTTTGGGCGAAGATTGGACGATTTTGAAGACCCCGGATCTAGTTTCATCCATCCGGGCTGTGATATATTCAGGAAAATAAAGACATCAAATGTACATCATTGCTGCACAGATGATCATCCGAATCAAAGGATGATGGCTCTATCAGAATCATCAGTCTGCCACACAGACAGTTGTCTGTCCTATGTACATGAAAACGAATTTATAAAGCTAAGCATGGGAATGCCCACCTCAGATAGATCATGAAAATATTATGAAAATAATTTATTGTATTGTATCTTATTACAGGTCACCTTCCAGTTCGAAAAACCTCGGATCCTCATGATAAAGCATTTCACCAGACATCAAAAGATTAACGACCTCATGCTTTAGGGGGAAACTGTTATAGACATTTTTGGGCACTACAACCCCAATCATATATGTCCATAAACCAAGGGCTTCTAAGTCCCTACAAGTGTTGTTTCATTCCCTAAAGGAACAAGGTCAGCTGATTACATCATCTCCCAGAAGTTATCCACAGGAAACTGCCAAAACTGGTCAAAACTGGACCATACAGGTTGCTCAATGTTAAGGGTGTGATGCATCTCACCTACCCAGTGTAAAAGGTGTGATGCATACTAGAAAGCCCTTCTTTAGGGTGCGATGGGTGAGAATGGACAAATGGCAGAGACAGTTTGCAAGGTGGATGAGCATGGAATCTTCCAGAAACTTCTCTTGTGACACTTGCCTCTTTGAATTCGCCCAGGGATGAGTAAGAGATCATCAATATCCAAGTGGAATCAATAACTATCAGAGAGAAGACACTAATCAAAATCCCAGAAGCTAACTCACCTCCCTGCAATCATCTATATATGGATCCCTCATCCCAGAGATCCAGAGGCTGGAATTTTGTATCTTGTAAGGAAGTGCTGTTGGTTTCCTGGTGAAATATCATAGTGTTGGGTGATCTAAGCTTTTCATGAGGTGAAGAAGGGCTTTCATGCTGGGAGGATGATGCTAGGTCAGAACAATGGGTTGTAATCCTCTCTTCTAATCTTCATATTAATAAAGCTATTCAAGTTTTCCTCCACATTCTTGTATGTTTGATAGTATATGCATTTGTGCGGTCAATATATATCTGTTCCTATATTGTTTATGATTGTAGATCTCTGCACTTTGAAGGTATTATGCTGCTTTGACTTTACAAGTACTCTTTGAAGTGGAGTGGTCAAGGGAGAAGTGGCAAAGGCCTATCGGTGAGGGGAAGGAACAAGCAAAGAACTGCGTGAAGGATCGAGGTTGGTATTCTTTGATCCTCTCCTGTCTACTTCTCATAAAGGAAAGCGAAAGTAACTTTAATCTGTTTGTTTCTAAGATAGCTACCCGTCTTAGTGGGACTAGCAGCTCTGCATAGACACTAGATTTCCCGATAACAGGAGGGTTTGAGTTCATAGTCCCCCAAGTCCCCATACCGACTCCTCTTTGGGTTCATCTAATTCCTCATTGATTCTGAGCCTCCTTCACCACATACCGTCATCATGTCAGGACCCACTACAGGTGCAGGAAACCAACTTGGTGTTGGCTCTGGTTCTACCCCGACAGTCACATCTAGCAGAACTGTCTCAGGAACCGTTACGGCAGCTCCCATGCTACCTTTCATGGTTGGGTTAAGCCTCTCAGATTTCAGCCAGTTGATTAACAACCCTCTACACCACGATGTTGGTTGGCTAGCTATGATGACTAAGATCCCCTCCGACAATCCCAAGTTTGAGGGTAATTCTAGAGGGGACCCCACCAATCACGTCCACTCCTTCCATATGTGGTGTTCATCCACCTGCATCACTAATGATTCCATTCATCTTTGGTTGTTCCAAAGAACACTCACTAGAGATGTTGCAAAGTGGTATGTTGACCAACCCACCTTCTCTCATTACACTTTCGTGATGCTTGCTAAAGCGTTCCTCTCATATTTTCAGTTACCTCTCCAATACAACACTGGTACGAAGCTCTTGATCGCATTATGTCAGTCCTCTACCACCCATCTTTCTGATCATGTCCAAGAATGGCGTAGGAGGATCGTGTGTCATGCTCCACCCTTCGAAGACAGTGTCTACCTCGATTGGTTGCTTAGGACTCTTTTAGCACCTATTGCCAAAGATGTTGTGTCTCACTTTCCTCGGATAGAGGAAGAGGCTCTCCAGACTACTCTACGATTTGACTTGATTTATGCTCAATCCGGTTATGTCTATACCGTGATACGAGACCTCCCCCATCCTGGTGGTTCCAATGCACTGAGGGCATCTCACGTCGCTGACGGTATCATTGGAGCTTTTTCACATTCTTCACCATATACTCAGTAGAGTTATGGCTATTTGCAGGGGGGCACCAATTCCTCCAACACTTATGCCCCTCCTTCCAGTAATGTGTATTCAGTAAAAAGCACATATTATGCATTTACCCAACCACATCAGCAAATGTCAAGGCCATCTAGTGCTCAACGTGTCTACTAGACCGTTTCCCCTTCACCATCTTATACCTATGCACCGTCGAGCATTCAAGCCCATCAGGAATTAGCGCCGCAGCCTCCCATGCATCCTCATCCCCAACAACCACCGCCCCCTCAGGGTCAATTATTTTCACAACAAAGTGCGACCAATCCCCAAAATTCAAAGAAAATGAATAAGGGGAAGGTAACAAGAGTAACTAGGGTAACCAAGGTAATCAACCTAATGAACCCCAAGGGAACCAGCCTAACACTAACAATCAACAACAGGGCGACCAACCCAAGCAAAACAAGGCTATTCATATGAGAAAGCCTTGTGCATGTTGTGGTGTACATGGCCATTATACTCATAAATTTCCCCTCTTACCCCAAATGCACCAAATGTGGGAAGCCTCAGAAACTTCTAGAGGTCAACCGCCCATGCAGCAACTGCTTCAAAATCCTATGCCATCTCAACCAGCCATACTCACAAATCCTTTCCCTCATCAAGGATTTATTGTTCCTCAACCTCAGCAAGGTCAAGCAGCCCACCCTCCCCAACTTCTGGTCCTAGTAATTACCAAATCCTTATGATGAATCCTAACGAGGTCAATACCTCCGATATCAAATTGCAAACTCGGGCGTGTCAATATGACAAGCCATCGAATTCGTTTGCCACTGATTCCAAAACCAAAACATCTATTGAACCTCTTACGACACCAAATGGTCTGCTACATATCCATCAACCTAAAGTTGAGTCAATTCCTAAGATCCCCAAGGGACCATTACACTATAACGTGGCTTCTAACCGAGCTGCCCATACATACAATATAGTAGACGACTTGGCACAATCCCCTGCTACCATGTCGACACTGGAAGTCCTCCAGTCGTTCCCATCTCAAAAGAAATCTCTACTAACTTCTTTGGTTGCAGTAGATCCTTCAGGCAATCATTTGATTGTCTTTCATGTTGATGTGTCAGAACATCCTCCCTTACCTCCATCTATTGCTTTCTAGATACCAGTCCGAGTCTGTAATGCCATCATCTCCCAATGCATTATTGATGAAGCTACATCCACCTACGTGATGTCTATTGTTGTTTGGAAGCAACTCAAGTCACCTAAATTGTCCCCATCTACCATCACTTTGCGTGCTTGGGATGGTCACTCCTCCCAGCCTCTCGGCATGTATCACAATTGTCCAGTGACACTTGCTGGTAAGACTTTTCATGTAGATATTGAGGTTATTGATTCCCCTATATATTACAACATTCTCTTGCATCGTAGTTACATGTATTCCATGCCATTCATCACATCTATGATTTTTGTTGAGATTGCAACAAGATGATGGAGCTTAGTGAAAAGAGTCACCTTCACTAAGTGGGCCCGCAGGAAAATTATGGCGCAAGTTCTATTTTTGATCACAGTGTGGATGATCACAGTGTGGGTGACCACAGTGTGAGTGACCAAAGTGTGAGTGATCAGAATGTGGGTGACCAAAGTGTGGGTGATCAAAGTCTATTTTTAGACTGGCTGTCAAAAATAGAAAAGTCAAATATTATTGTCTCATAATAATATTTGGACTATAAACTTGATCTTATTCTCTTGGAGCACTTCAGTTTGAGCTACAGATGTGGCCCATGCAGCTGTCAGAAGGAAGTACGCTTTTCTTATGAGTCAGTTGAGTTTTTGCATGCATGACTTCAGTTAGAACTCAATCAGTTGAGTTTGGTGGAGTTGATTGTGGAGTTGATGGAGTTGTGTTCAGTTTGACTTGGTTAAACTAGTTGTAGTTAGTCTAACTGCAGATAGACTAATGATGAGTTGTTGAAATAATTATTAACTCATAATACAACTATAGAATACATCAGTTAACTCAGTTGCATGTCAGTGCATGTTCAGTTCAGCAGGGACAAGTGTTAGAGAATCAGATTGCTATCAGTTGTGACTATAGTTGTGCATCAGATCTTGCACAATCAAAGGATTGAGTATGCCAATGAGTTTGCTCATGTATTTTCCCAGTTTGTAGCTTCTGCTCACGTCTTACACATTGTGAGTGATTCTTTGGAGGTGAAATACGAGTTTGGTAGACCATTCTCATTCATTCTTGAGCAGGTATTGAGCAGTGGAGGTAGGCAAGCAGTGGAATAGATTTGGAGATCAGATCTGAGCTGTATTGTGTGTAACAGGTGGATCTGGTACTGGATTGCTTGTGATAAGCATTGTACTTTGTAATGTTACATGGTCTCAATCATTAATATACAGATAGTGTGGGTATTTTAGCGAGATGCTTTCCCCGGGTTACATACTGTGTTAATGTCTGAATGCTCTTGATGTTTTATTGTTATTGATGTTGCTATATTGATGATCAATGTAGAGGAGCTTATGTATTGTGTATGTATTCTACAATATTACATGATCAGGATAATCACCATTGAATATGTGTTAAATTATTCAAAATTTCTACAATTTTCCACAAGATGTGTTTCCCCCATGAAGGGAAGATCATCACTTTCGATCAGTTGACATACTACGAGCCGTCATCCTTGACCTACCCTAATTCAATTATCTCGTTGATGTCTAATAAACAGTACTCTACCGCTCTAATTAGTGTTTCACCCAGAGTCTACAAAGATTCCTCATTATTAGGTTCTTTCCCCGACCCTCCCCCTCCTATCTCTGAGCCTAGCTCTTTAAATGTTTACATGTTACAAGCGTCACAGGCTACTCAAAAGAAATCTAGTACATCTAATCAACAGCCATCTCCTCAGCACCTTTTTGTTACCATCTTCACCGAGCCATCTGGATCCCCCCCCCCCCAAGACCTCCTCCTCTTGTGGGTGCCTCCCTTTTGTTCCCACCAGGAGCTATTCCTCCAGGTCTCAACCATCCAAGGGTTGTTCTGTCGAGACATTACCCTGTAGGACATATACCTTTCTTGTTTCCTCCTCCTGGAATATTTTCTGTCCCTGTCATGGCTTTGTTGATTCTCCCTAATATGACTTTGGGGATCCCAGTGTGGTACATTAATCCCCCAGCGAACACTCCGCCTGGTCAGCTCAGACCATATCATGCTTTGACCCCAGTTCAACCAGTCCCTACAACCCCTGTCATTGCTCCAGTTCCACCGCAACCTCAACAGGAACCCACTCCTGTAGCGGAAGCATCCAGACATTGGGGGGGAAGCCAAGAAAAAGGAACCTAAGGACAAGTCTCCCCAAACATATTCCGCTCCCAAAGCTCCAAATCTGACACCTCCATGCGCTTTGTGTGAGGTTGTTGGGCATGCCACCAATAATTGTCTTGAGCTTCCTCGTCTCAAACCTTTGGTTCATGAAATGTTCCTTGAGTCAAATATCCCTGAGGTCTAAGTTACCTTATCAGGACCAGCCAAGAAACTCAAAACGTTGTGCACAAATCACCCTTGTGCCTTGTGCGATCATTATGGTCACTATTCCCATTGTTTCCCTCGTCTCGATGAATTTCATGATTTCCTTCAAGTGCTTTATGAATACAAGACCACTCATAGTGGATCATCTACTCTTCTACCTGTGGATTCTGGTACCACTAGAACACCAGAAGAGGGAGACTCTGACCCCACCATTGTGATCCCTCCCCTTGATGTTGAGACGATGGAATCCACAGTCCATGTCCTTTACCTATCATCATCCTTGAGTTTCTTGCAGGAAAACCTTTTTGAATTTTCTGCACGCGCTTCTATCGAACCTCCTTTGTCAGAAACCCAGGTCTCAACATCAGTAAATTCTCCATCTACTAGCTCGTCGTCTACCATTTCAGATAATGTGTATGTGAACCTTCTTTCTCATGATGATGCACTAGGTACCGCCGCTGCATCATGTATTTAGTCTTCCTTCCATTTTCCCTTCTTCCATTCTGATGAGGAAATCATGAAGCCATGACTACCCCTAATTACCCTTTGGATGATATGCACCATCGTGTGTACTTCCTTCCATATTTGCGAACCCAGAAGTTTTCTCCCCCTCTTACTCATGATGATCGACAACGTATCCGATACCAGGCCCCTTTCTATCTTCTCATCGGCGATGACCTTTATCTTCATGGTGTTGATTGTATCCTTTGTTGTTGTCTCACTTATCATTATGGCTAGGACCTTACATCATTCATAAGGACTTGGGTTAGGGGGCATATCTCTTAGAGGATTTTGAAGGCCAACTTCTTCCTAATCCTGGCAATGCACTCTACCTCAAGAAATTTTACCCATAGCATATCCCATTTATTTGCATGTATTTATTCCTTTCATGTACTTAGCTAGGTTGCGTCATCTCATTTGATGATTTGACACTTCACCTGGAAGCCATTTTTCCAAGAAGGGTCACTTGGTCGCCTCTCAAAATTGAATCTCTTCATAAGCGACACTTGTACTTTGGGGACCACCTTCCCTTGGCACTTGTCATCTCACATGTCAATTTTTTCATGAGAAACCATCATTTTCTCATGTTTTCATGGTCCCCATTAGGCCTATTCTGTGTGGAAGTGTCATCGAGTTACCCTTGTTTAGAGCATCCGCGATGAGTCACCTTTGCATCCATGGAGTCTGTTTCACATCCCATTATATCATGTCACAATATTCCATACATATTTGCACACCATTCATCCCGTGTTACCCAATTTGGCCTTCATTCACATTGTGCCCCATCCCCTTCGAAGTCATGTCAGTCACTGCCAAGTCAACCATGCACTTTATGCTCTGACAAGGGAAGTCATCTATTTGTCCCTTAGTCTCGTCCTCCCCATTGTCCCTAGTGTTAGCCCATCAGTCACATTACTATTTTCCCTCATGCCTTAGTTGAGGATCCTCATTGCCTCACCTATGTCGAGCCCTATTCTATCAACATCAAAACATCTAGTCCAGAAGAATGGCCTCGAGGGTGGTGTATCTTGGTTCCAACTTTCACTCTTTTTCGGTGCCTCAGATCAAGCAAAGGGAATCATAATTTCCCTTTGACTTCGTTGTTTCATGCTTGTGATTCATACACTTGACAGTCCATTGATGCAGTAGATTGTACCAGTGATTCCCATGTGTGTGTGTGAGATGTTTCAGACCTCATGAGGGGGTGGCCCTTCAAGTACCCCCCCCACATGCCCGGATACCTTCCTATTATGCTATAGCCTCAGACGTAGTTCCGCAGATTTGATGGGTTCGGTTCCTATTGCTTGCAGCATTCATCGCATGCTTGTCTCCTTCAGATGATCCATTCATTTTTTCAAAGCCCTTTCCTTTTCAGCAGGGCTTCTTTAGTTGTTATACCCTCCCTCCCACCCATTTCTTGAGGGAAGGGCCTGTTATAGACATATTTGAGCACTTCAACCCCAATCTTATATGTCGATAAACTAGGGCTCTTTAACCCATTTAGTGTTGTTTCATACCCTAAAATATCATGGTCAACTGATTACATCATTCCCCAAAAGTTACACCTAAAAAACCATCTAGAATTGGCCTAAACTAGACCATACTCACTGCTCCACTATCAGGGTGCGATGCATACTGACTTCTACACTAGCCAGGTGCGATGCATACTGATGAGGCCTTCTGTAGGGTGTGATGAGCGAGGATGGACAAATGTCCGAGACAGTTTGCTAAGTGGATGCTCATGGAATCTTCTAGAAACTTCTTCTATGACACTTGCCTCTCTGAATTCGTCGAGGGATGAGTAAGAGATCCAAGAAATCTCTAAGTGGAACCAAATGCAACAAGTGGAATGACACTAATCAAAAACCCAAAGATGACTCACACCCTTGCACACATCTATAAATGGATCCCTCATCTGAGAGATCTAGAGGCTGGAATATTGTGAATTGCAAGTAAGTGTTGATAGTTTGAGGAAAGAGCATTGTATTGTTGGTGTGATCTTGCTATTTCATGAGGTGAAGAGGGCTTGATGCTAGGAGGATGATGCTAGATCAGACAACTGGGTTGTAATTCTCCCTTCTATTTAATAAATTTCTTCGAGTTTTCTTCCATATAACTGTGCAATTGTGAATGTTATTATTTGTGAATGCCATTGTATGTTCATTATATTTCTGATTCTGTAATGATTATGATATAATAGATCAAGATGCTTTGACGGTTCTTTGTTACTGTGTTTCTATAGGTACTCTCCAAGCGAGATAAGTACGGAGAGGAGTTGCAAGTTCTGTCAAGGGGGAGAGAGATCAAGAAAGGAGTTAAGCGGAAGATCCAGGTTGGTTCCTTTGTCTTTCTCTTATCTATTATACATAGAAGAAATCACGAATTGTTTTAAACTGTTGTTTCTAGGATAGCTGCCAAACCTAGAGGGCTAGTCAATCGAAAAGACACTAGTCTTCCCAAAAACAGGGCCATTATATATCATGTACTTAGATGTTATTGTATTCAATCCTAACTCATGTTTTTTCCAGGTGCATTATTTATGTGAGACACATTGTATTATTTTCTAGCTCATTTATGCCAGCATGTCATGTACCATTCAGCATGTATTTTATTTCTCAGTTTCATGTTTCTGAGCGCATCATTATTTTTGTACTAAGTTATCTTGGTGGGTATAGGTATGCCTCCCCCACCTCACTGAGATCCGGTACCACAACATAAAAGGAGACTTGCATTGGTCTCGCCCCCTCTGTCACTATCCTCTTTTGCTTCAGCTCCATTGGTCTCTCTCTCTCTCTCTCTCTCTCTCTCTCTCTCTCTCCACTTCGTTGTCTAGTGATTGTATCCTTACAACGTACTTCAGTCATGCGTTTTTCTCCTAACACTCATATGTTGGGGGGCAATCTTTTATCACAAAAAATGATCATCTAGCCATAATTTACTAGATGGGTCGAAGTACACCATGTAGGGCCAATTTTAACATAGTAAAATTGCTTTTACTGTGAGAAATTACTTAATAAACCACATTTGTTAAGTCATTTATAATCAAACCCATGAAGAATAATTAAATAAATCAATGTTTATTTAATTATCTTCTAGGAATAATTAATTAAACCATTGTTTAATTAATATTCATTGTCACATTTGACCCAATTATTAGAAATAAATAGATAAATCATTAATTATCTTATTTTTCTCTAGGAATAATTAATTAATCACCAATTAATTATTATTCCTTGTCAAGTTTGACCAAATCCCCTAGGAATAATTAAATAAGTCATTATTTGTTTATTATTTCTTAACCATATTTCTTGAGATGATAAATAAATCATTTATTTATTTATTATTTCTAAATAAAAGTTTAAATACTTTTTCCTTCCAAACCAAATATAATAAAATATTCCAAATGGTTAATTCTAGAATGGGGTTAATAATATTTTATTATTGCTCATTATTCGAGAATAACCTAATATTTTGTTATAAATAGAAGGGTTTTACATTCATTATTCACTTCTGATTATTTTCATTGTTGCACTCACTGTTGCAGCTCTGATTATTATCACTATCACACACCATATTCTTTTCCATTTGAGTTCTCATTGAGCTCAAACGTTTTGTTTTCTAGGTTTTACACATTATAGAGGAGAGAGACTCTACAAAAGTTGAAGACATTGAGGATAGCCAAGAACCCATCCCATAGAGGGGGACTAGTAACATTATTTGTTCCCTTCAGAGGTGTTGTATAATAAAATATATTCTTTATATATCTGGTTTCCCTTGGATTTTTGGACTTATTTGCACTTATTTTACTATTCCATTTTGTTGTTTAACTATGTATGTTGCATAGATCAAGGCTTTGGAAGGTTTTTGTTTCTATCATTTGCTACAGATCTACACTGTTTAACAGCCATTTTTATTGTTAGGGTTGTTTGTCATCCACAGCGTAAAGTAGTTTCTTTTCATACACATTCAAGAATAATTATACATAACACATAGACCAAATGGCATGACTAACCACTCGTACAAACCTTGCCTAGTTTTGAAGGTGCTTTTCTAGGTGCCTTCTTATTTGACTCGAACCTAGTGATATCTAGACTCCAATGCCAACTTGGTGAAGTATTTTTCTTGTGTTAGTTGATCCAAAAAATCATCTATCCTGTGTAGGGGGTATCTACTCTTGAGTATGATTTTGTTCAACGCCCTGTAATATATACACATCTACCAAATCACATCCTTCTTTGGCACAATGATGATGGGTGACCTACATGGTGATGTACTCGGTCGAATGACACCCTGTTCTAACAGTTGTTGCAAATGTTTCTTCACCTCACTTGCTTCTATAACAAATTGTTCGTACAACCCAATATTTGACAATGAGGAGTCTGTACATAGTTGGATCTCATTTTCCACTTCTCTCTTAGGTCACTATTAGGTGGTAACCCTTTAGGCTCTCGGAACACATCCTTGTATGCTTGTAACAACTCCTCCAATTCTTGTTTCTATTTCTTAGTACACCCCTGCAGCGATTCCTTAGCTCTTATTGAATCCTCTACATAATTACTTTCTCTTAAAAACAATAAAACATACTTCGTGTTGGAACTGATCAATTTCCTAGCTTAGTTTGTACTTACCAGAGATATTTTTTACTTGCCTTTCTGCGTGTTGATGATGATCAATTTTCCATCCGTGACGAGCCAATATTGGTTGGCTCTCCTCATGAATATTGCATCATGAATATACATGTATGGACTCCCAAACATGACTCCACATACATCAAAAAGAACCACATCTAGGTCTACTTCATCAATCAAATTAACATTGATAACAAATCTAATTTTACATTGTTTTGTTACCTGCAACTTTGCATCCTTATTTAACCATCCCAATGGATATGGGTTTGGATGATTACAAACTTCTAGCCCCAACTTCTTGACCAAATCTGATGCAATGAGATTCGCTTGCAATCCCAAGTCAAATAGAGCATCAATCTTTGTCTTATTGACATGTATCTTTATATGGAAGAGTTTGGTCATTTATTTCTCTTCCTATTCTTGAAAGCTACTCAGATTCACCTCCTTATGAACTAACATATAGATGATCTTCTCATCCATGTCTGAGCTTCTTTCAACTTGGTTTCTTGAATCTGTGGCCATGAGATTCTTCTTCTTGTTATCTTTCTTATTGTTCTTTAGTTTTATCTTTGGATGCAACTTCTAGCACTTATCCTCTGTATGGCCATCAATGTTGTAGTGGTTGTTGGGATCTTCACATGGGTGTGTTGTGGCTACTATCTTTTTATATTTTCCCCCTTTTTTCTTCTTCTTCCCCTCCTTAAAAGCATCATGTTTCTCCTTCTACTTAGATCACTTTGATTACACTCTATTTAGGCCTATGTTTTCCAAGTATTGTGCCTGTACACAAGTCTCGTCCACTAATTTGGGATTGAACAACATCACCTACTCACACAGATGGCCGTGTAGATCCCCCAAATACTTGAGGAGTACATATGGGTTCTTTGGAGAGATACCCAACATTATAGCCATCTTTCTTAATTCCGTGGTGTACTCCTGCATGCTTTGGCCCAAATTTTTCTTGAAGTAATGCTACTAGATCCACTGGTCCTCCACATACCCAATGGGATAAAACTTTGACTTAATGAGGGCTTTGAAATCATCCCACTTAGTTTTTGGAGGTTCTCCCTCCAAGCTCAGGGTTTCTGTGTGGCTCTCCCACCAAGTCAATGCATGGCCCCCTAATTTATGTCGCACCAATGAGATATTTTTTCACTTCCTCAATCTGATTGACAATGAAATAAACTTCCAGTTGTTGCAACCAGTGGTTCAAATTCAGAGCATCGATCTCACCATCATACGTTTTGATATCGACTTTTTCTTCCATTTTAAACAAGGACTATGATTGGTTCATGACACTCGAACTAGGTTAATCTTTTTCAAGTCCTTTCTTTGATTGATTCTCCATTTCTCCATGATCTTCTGATACCCTTTCTGATTTTTCCTATGCATTTGAACCCCCATATTCTCCAAATATCCTAAATTTCTATTCAATACCACCGTGAGGAGGCTTACATTGCAGTTGATATCTTCCAATATCTGCGACTTGTTGTTCCAACTATGTAAACCTCACCTCTGCAGGATCATGAGTTTCATTTAAAAATTCATCGACCATGATTAGGGTTTTACAATTTTCGGCCCCGCCGATCTAGATCTCTCCAATATCCATAAAATACCCAAATAAACCTGCTCTGATGCCAAAGGATCCGTAAAATGTTATGGATATTCCACTCGACAATTCATCACAATAGATATGATAATATTATATTTGAAATCTGAAAATTCTACACTGTTACGGTTTATTTAAACTTCAAGATCTACTGATTTAATTGTAATTAGTGCATCCATGCAAATGGAAATTATGAAAAAAAATAAAGAACAATAAAATAATTTCACACACACACATACATAAGACCCAATATATTCTCTCTAGAAAACCCTTTCAGGAGAAAACCCAGCTAGAAGGTGAGGTTACTTCACTCTCTTACTCTATATGGAAATATGGTTTCAGGTACAAAGAAGTGATTCTTGTGGCCTGTGGGTTGCTACAGTGCATAAATCCTCTCTGTGTGCTCTACATCCTAACTCTCATTGCTATCTTTGCTTAGTTATGGAACAAAATTATTTCGAAATAATGGAATGCCTCTTCCTCCTAGTGCCATGGTTATAACACGATCTGATAGCCTACTAGTGGTTAATTTTGACTACATAAACTCTTAACTAGAGTTAAAATATAGACTCTTATAGAGTATTTTACATCATAAACACATGTCTAGCCCCTTTTCCATGAATAATGGGGGTTTACGTGTTATCCTCTAGAATTATAGGTGTGAAAATAGGAAGGTCAACTTCTGAGTGGCGTAACTTTTGCATACATACTCCGATCTGAAATATATCTATGTGTAGCATAGCATAAAATGGTTTTTCACCAAAATGGCGAAGTTTTACACCCAAAAAAACATCGTTTGATGCCTCAAAATGCTCCCAAAAGGTTTCAGGCCCCATTTCACCAAACTAGGTCCCGCTAGTAAAAAAAGGTCCCTGAGATGATTCCTCCACTTTTTCTACTCTGAATGCATTGAGATGGATGATAAATAATATAATGCTCTAATCAGGATCACTTCATGGGACACCCAAGAGTATTTTTTGGGACAGGGATACCAAATTCTTAGGGAATTTTTGGAGGAATTTATGGAAGAAGCTTGGAACATAGTTGAGTTTCAAGTTAACTTATCATCCATAGAATGATGGAAAAAATGAGGTGGTCATTAAAATCTTGCATAATGTTTTGAAGAGTTTAGTTGGAGAACATCCCAAATAGTGTGATCAAGCGCTTTTTTTTGTAGAATTTGAAAATAATGATTCTCCAAACAAATGTATTAGTCAGATTCCATTCCAAATGATATATGGAATGCATCTTAGAGGAGTTCGTGAGCTCAGAATTTTGGGATGAGTTGAACTGAGGATTGTTGAAGGAGAAGACTTTTCCATAACCATGCAAGAAATTCATGAGTAGGTGAAACGTAAACTACAAGAAGCAACCTTAAGTATAAAAGCACAACATATTTGACAAGAAAGAAAAAAAAATGAAGTGAGTGATTTGGTTTTGGCACATTTGAGAAAGGAATGATTTCTTAAAAGAGAGTATAGCAAGCTCAAATTGAAGAGGATTGGGCCTTGGATAATCCTTAGGAAGTTTTCAAATAATTCATATGAAGTAGAGTTCCCACCAAAAATCGGCATCTCTCCCATTTTTAATGTTGCAAAAATATATAAGTATAAAATAAATGAGACATATAAAACAACAGATGAAGGCATTAAATCTAGTGGAAGAAGCAATTACCAACAGCAGAACCCCTAAAACGTAAGAAATTCCTAGAAAAAAGATTGGTTAAGAAGATAAGAGGTAAAGAGTACAATGAGTACTTGGTGAAGTGGAAGAACCATCCAGTAGTAGATGTTACTTGAATTATTGTTGCATTACTATAGAAAAGTAGCAGTTCAATTGAATATCTCATGGCTAGGAATCAATCAACAATTTGATCCTTGGGAGTACGATGCAGGGTCATCGATCAAAATTCCATCATAACCTCTAAAAGATAAAATGAATTTTTACTACAGGGGTTGGTTCCTCAATTTTTGCATTTTATTATGTGTATATTAGGATTGAATATATTTAAGTTTTCCATGTAATCAAATTCTGATAATTTTTTTAATTAGTTTGAAAAGGCCGGGAGAGTTTGATATTAAGCCAAAATTAGGTCATTCAATCCTACTTTCATGGATATGGATGGATCCTCAAATGTATTAATCAAGTCTTGAGCAATGGGAAAAGCTGGAATTTTGTGTGTGTTATACATATTGTATAACTATTAAATCCTCTGTGTATAATCCTCGTAAATCCCCTTTTAAACTTTTTTTTAATCTCTGCTAACAATTGTGAACTATCTGGGCATGGATCCGTTATAGGTGTGCTATGTTACTTTGGCGTGGTTGAGTTTGACACATTTTAAGTTTTTGTTTATAACTTTATGAATGTTTCATCTATGCCTTTCGACCCTCAAGCTACTCAATATTCATAAAAGTACAGAGAATCCCTTTGAAAAGCAATCTAAGTGAGATCCTTAATTCAAATTGATAGATGAAACATTCTTGTTCATTGTCATATTTAAATCTTGGAGGAGATGCATCACCCAAGATTCCTTGGTGTAGATTAAGTGGAGCACAAAATAAATGATTGAGATTTTGGCCCGAGATTGATATTGCAATTGGCAATGCTATGAGTTGAATCTTTGTTTGATAGGACCAAGAGATAAACTTTTATCCTATCAATTGTCGCAAACCATTTTTGTCTTGGGACATAAAAAGGAGGAGACACGTCACTCGACAAGGCCAAGAGAAAAACGTTTATCCTATTAATTGACACAAATCATTTCCATCTTAGGATTTTGATCTTAGGATTTTTGTTCAAAGTGCAAGTTGTCATAGTCTGGAAAAGGCCAAGACCAATATTTAATGTGGTGGACATACCCCTTGTCGTATGAACCCTTTCCACCAGCGTTAATGTTAAGGCACTTAAGGTTAGTAGTAATATTTTTTATTTGAGGTTTTTCTCCTATATATACAACACTCGCCCCACACACACACACACACACACACATATATATATATATATATATATCAGACCCAAATTCTAGCTTTAATCCCAAATAAATATGCCAATGTCCCAACCTATGTAGTGCCTTATATATATAAGGCATTACATAGGTTTATACATTGGCATATTTACTTGGGATTAAATCCATATTTTGGATCTGTTAAATATTTAAATAATTTTTATTCTGACCTACACCATATGATAAAGAAGATGATGAATTGTATAACATATTTTTCCATTTTAAGTATGGGGGATTTACGCAGTGCATTATATTAAATATCATTTTTGGGATTCAACTGCGTTAAGTAAGTCATTCAAAGTATGACCATTTCCATGAGAGGTAGTCGTAAAGTGACTAATATCTCATGATTTTTGAATAGTTCACTTAGCACTCATTGCATCGGGTGATGCTCACAGGGGTGAATAAGTGGGATTGAAACTAGTGAAATGTGGAGAACGAATCACATAGCATCAATCATCACTTCCGGGGCTTGCACCCGGTAACCAGGACTTCCCAGGAGGTCACCCATCCCAGAACTCCTCTGGCTCAAGCGCGCTTAACTGTGGAGTTTTTCCCCACAATCAAGCCCACTTAGCTTGCTACCCCATTTGCAAAACCTTAGCAAGTATTGTGCCTCATGAACCATTCAGGTAGAGATCCCTTGACTCTTTTTGAATTTAAGTATGGGGGATTTACGCAGTGCATTATATTAGATATCATTTTTGGGATTCAACTGCGTTAAGTAAGTCATTCAAAGTATGACCATTTCCATGAGAGGTAGTCGTAAAGTGACTAATATCTCATGATTTTTGATATCTAATATAATGCACTGCGTAAATCCCCCATACTTAAATTCAAAAAGAGTCAAGGGATCTCTACCTGAATGGTTCATGAGGCACAATACTTGCTAAGGTTTTGCAAATGGGGTAGCAAGCTAAGTGGGCTTGATTGTGGGGAAAAACTCCACAGTTAAGCGCGCTTGAGCCAGAGGAGTTCTGGGATGGGTGACCTCCTGGGAAGTCCTGGTTACTGGGTGCAAGCCCCGGAAGTGATGATTGATGCTATGTGATTCGTTCTCCACATTTCACTAGTTTCAATCCCACTTCTTCACCCCTGTGAGCATCACCCGATGCAATGAGTGCTAAGTGAACTATTCAAAAATCATGAGATATTAGTCACTTTACGACTACCTCTCATGGAAATGGTCATACTTTGAATGACTTACTTAACGCAGTTGAATCCCAAAAATGATATCTAATATAATGCACTGCGTAAATCCCCCATACTTAAATTCAAAAAGAGTCAAGGGATCTCTACCTGAATGGTTCATGAGGCACAATACTTGCTAAGGTTTTGCAAATGGGGTAGCAAGCTAAGTGGGCTTGATTGTGGGGAAAAACTCCACAGTTAAGCACGCTTGAGCCAGAGGAGTTCTGGGATGGGTGACCTCCTGGGAAGTCCTGGTTACCGGGTGCAAGCCCCGGAAGTGATGATTGATGCTATGTGATTCGTTCTCCACATTTCACTAGTTTCAATCCCACTTCTTCACCCCTGTGAGCATCACCCGATGCAATGAGTGCTAAGTGAACTATTCAAAAATCATGAGATATTAGTCACTTTACGACTACCTCTCATGGAAATGGTCATACTTTGAATGACTTACTTAACGCAGTTGAATCCCAAAAATGATATCTAATATAATGCACTGCGTAAATCCCCCATACTTAAATTCAAAAAGAGTCAAGGGATCTCTACCTGAATGGTTCATGAGGCACAATACTTGCTAAGGTTTTGCAAATGGGGTAGCAAGCTAAGTGGGCTTGATTGTGGGGAAAAACTCCGCAGTTAAGCGCGCTTGAGCCAGAGGAGTTCTGGGATGGGTGACCTCCTGGGAAGTCCTGGTTACCGGGTGCAAGCCCCGGAAGTGATGATTGATGCTATGTGATTCGTTCTCCACATTTCACTAGTTTCAATCCCACTTCTTCACCCCTGTGAGCATCACCCGATGCAATGAGTGCTAAGTGAACTATTCAAAAATCATGAGATATTAGTCACTTTACGACTACCTCTCATGGAAATGGTCATACTTTGAATGACTTACTTAACGCAGTTGTATCCCAAAAATGATATCTAATATAATGCACTGCGTAAATCCCCCATACTTAAATTCAAAAAGAGTCAAGGGATCTCTACCTGAATGGTTCATGAGGCACAATACTTGCTAAGGTTTTGCAAATGGGGTAGCAAGCTAAGTGGGCTTGATTGTGGGGAAAAACTCCACAGTTAAGCGCGCGTGAGCCAGAGGAGTTCTAGGATGGGTGACCTCCTGGGAAGTCCTGGTTACCGGGTGCAAGCCCCGGAAGTGATGATTGATGCTATGTGATTCGTTCTCCACATTTCACTAGTTTCAATCCCACTTCTTCACCCCTGTGAGCATCACCCGATGCAATGAGTGCTAAGTGAACTATTCAAAAATCATGAGATATTAGTCACTTTACGACTACCTCTCATGGAAATGGTCATACTTTGAATGACT
Organism: Pinus tabuliformis; assembly: GCA_031772625.1. Classification (NCBI taxonomy): domain Eukaryota; kingdom Viridiplantae; phylum Streptophyta; class Pinopsida; order Pinales; family Pinaceae; genus Pinus; species Pinus tabuliformis. The sequence goes on from CM062813.1 coordinate 197,940,437, forward strand.
TACTTAACGCAGTTGAATCCCAAAAATGATATCTAATATTTTTCCATCTTAAGTGAAAAGTAAATGTAAGTGATTATATACATGAATAGGAAGTTTTTGAAACAAGACATAGTAGATTTACATAGGAGAAATTGATGTATACTTATGGGTTGAAGGATTGCGTCTATAGTGAAATAAAAGTATGGAACAGTGAAATTGTTGAGGCCATTAGACATGCAGAAAAAATAACTAAACAAAAAAAAAAAATTAATCAAGCATCATTCACTAGGGAAGATGAAAATTGGCACTATGACCTAGATAGGAAATGGGTAAACAAATGTAGATATTAAGGAAACAAATGGTTGTCAGTGAAAAAATGAAACAATAACAAGTTGTATACTTGTGAAGCATAGAATGAATCTAAGGCATTGATGTAAAAATTTCATTATGCTACTATAGAATAGTAGATGGGAAGCAAGTAGAAGTCCAAAAACCAAACTATGAAATCACTATAGCATAAAACTTAGATTTAGATGAAGCACTAAAAAAAAGCATCAATAGCTTCAATATCACAATGCATATGCCTAGAAATATGGGAATGAAGAAAAAATCTTGATAGAAAGATAATTATTCGAAATGACAAAATACAACTACTGATTGTGAAGTACTTTCCACCATGCCTCGGAACGGATGAGATCTAATTTCCAAGAAATAAGAAAACAAAATTACACTTATGTTGTCAACCATGATAAGGAAAATATAACCTAATACCTTATATGTAAAATTAATCATAAAACATAAAAATTTTACATTACTAAAAGATTTCAAAAATATTCATAATTCTATAGACATTATTGTTATTGCTAAACAACTAAACTTTTTTGTGTACCCCATCAAGGACCTCATTGTTATGGTCACTAATGGATAAAATGTCAAAGAAGTAAGAAGATTTCATAAATTCCCAATTTAAATACAAGAATTGAAACTACAAATGTGACTCTATATAATACCACTTAAATAAATGGATATGGTGTTAGGTGCATAATGGTTTATGTGATTGGGAAGTCATACCACAAATATTGAAGAAAAATTCCTTGAGTTTGATTATCAAGGTCAATACAAAATTTTATATAGTGTTAAAGGTTCCACATTCAAGAAGAATCGATTACAATCAATTAAAGGTTCCACATTCAAGAAGAATCAATTACAATCAATGAATAAGGGGTAAGAAACACAATCAAATGTATAATAGAAGCAAGAGAAACATATCACCAAGAATCATAATTATTTCATGTTAAACAATCATGTCAAAATACTTCAGACCATGATGCAAAAAAAATACAAAGGAACATCACCAACACTCAAAGTACTAATGAAGTCAAACCCATAAAAATATATAGACTTCATTCCACCATAGAAACATGCTCAACAAGAGAGAATCATATTTATTGTGTTTTGAGGACAAAGCATTCTTTAATAAGGTGGTAATATTCTAAACATAATAATAATAATAAGTTAATGAATTAATGAATATTCAAAGGGCGCATACCCATGCACCTTGTAATGAATCAATGTTATAAGTAGACCATCAAAAGGCTCATTGTAACATAGTCATTCTCATAAATTATTTATCAATCAATATATTTATATATCTCCAGTAATTATGTCTTTAAGAATAAATAGGAACTATTTATTACAATTAACTACTAGTTTTATACAAAAAAAAACTTGGCCTTTCCTTCTTCCTTCAACATAAGTATTGTGTCGATTCATTTCTACAAAGTGGAGATAGGTTGACCTCTTAAAGCCTAGATAAATGTAGGGAATGAAGGTAGATGTTTGTTGAAAAAATGACTTCATTTCCATACACTAAAAAATATGGAGAATACTCAAGGTTTCCTTGGGAATTACTCAATCATCCCAAAGCACATTATGCAAAGTATGATGTTAAGCTTTGTGATTTTCAACAATAGTATTTTTAAAAATGCAAGCTAAGTACTTGTCAATAAACTTAGTTACCACATTCCCCTAAGGGTCATACTTAGCATAACATCTTAGAATAACCACTTTTTCTTTAACTCGTGTGAGGGTAATGGCTTCAAAACATAAGGTGAAATATTTTATCATTATTATAATGTATTTGTGTCTTTTTTTATGAATGAGGGTTAATTTCCCATATAATGTCTAATCCCTATTAATCAAAAGGTCTACTAATGCTAAGGATATGTAAAGGAATATATGGTTTCCTTTCCTTACAAGCACTTAATGGAAAACCTTACATTTCTTAACATAGGTATGTGTGCCTTGGAATAATGTTAGCTGTTAATTTTCTACCTTCAACATTTTATGAGTGGTGGTATCTCTTGAAATACCATCATGAAGATCTTTTAGTACTTTCTCAACATCATCTTTCTCCAAACATCTTGATAACACTTCATTACAGTTCATCCAAACTAGAATACAATTTATTAATTAATATTTAATAGAGTTCAATAATAATGCCCTCTTGTCCTTCGAAATATCAAGGTTGAGGAATACACCATTATGTAAGTAATGAACTAAATTACGGTGCCAAGAGTCAACAATTACCAAAGTAAAATGTATGTCATTTGAACAAACCAACAACCCTTTTGGTCACCCTTCTTCATCTTGATTTGTAGAATCTTAGCACTAAGAAACCAACTTACATAGTCCTTGACCTCTCATTATATGAGAATGTTTAATATCAAGGTCAAAGTATCACACAATTGTGATCCAATTTCTCATTCACTCTCCAAGCTTCTAACAAGAAAAGAGTGAGTGCACAACACTACGAGGTGCTATGAATTTGGTATAATTCTTCAAGATATAGCTTTGTAAACAACATAGGCTTGTTTGTCAATGGTAGAGTAGTTCCTCTCTAATCCCTCTAAATTGGTACTCATGAAGGAAATATAATATTTATTATTATCATCATCCTTTTGAGTTACAACAACGATAAGTTATTAATCAAAAGTAAAGTATATACAAAAAAATGTTGGTCAAAACTAGGATTAAATAAAGTAGGATTTTGAGAAATAGTAATCTTAATTTTATCAAAGGATCATTTTCCTTCCTTATTCCACCTAAAATCAAAATCTTTTCGAACAATTTTTGTTAATAGTTTTAGTGAATTATACTATGAATTTTCTTACAAAATTAATCTTTCCGAAAATAAGACTACATTGCCTCTATGTTATCTAGAAGAGACAATTGAGAAATAACTTTCACACACTTTGGGTCAATGATTATGGATTCTTTTGATATGATGCGACCAAAGATATTTCCTTTTATCACACCAAAAGTACTTTTCTTTAGGTTGAGGGAGATTCCACACTTCTTGCATCTTTGAAATATTTTCATACAATACAAAACAAGGTCAATTATATCTTTTGAATACACAAATACAACATCTAGATTGACTATCACAATCTTATCTGTAAAAGCTATGAAAGAAACGTCCATTTCTCATTGAAAAAAGACATATGCATTGATTAACACAAAGGGAATTCATTTGTAGGAAAGGGTGCCCAAATTAGCACTAAAAGTGGTCTAAAGTCAATCTTCCTCCACCATTAGAACCTATTTATATCCTAAAAAACTATCTAGAAGTAAGAACATCTTGGATCCAAAATTTGTCTGTAAAGTTTATTAATGGGTTAAAAGAGGTAGATATCTTTTTTAAAGGCCTTGTTCAAATTATAGAAATGTACACATAGATGATTTTTCCCTATGTTCTTTCTCACCAGCGCTAGATTTGCAACAAAGATGAATACACGACTTGAAAAATAATATTGGCATCTAGAGTTTCTTTCAGTTTTGGATCAAATGTTTATGTAGGGGTGAAACTTACACAATTTATGTTGTAAAGCTTTGACATCCTCCTTTAATGGTACAACAAGTTGGATGATTCACGTGTTGTAAGTTTTAAGACATTTGGAAGACCAAGAAAGACATGTGGATATTATTTAAACAACTTGCGATAATAATTCTTCTCATTTTTAGATGGTGATTTTCCAAAACTCATGTTTTTGGGATTTCCCATAGTATTTTAATTTATCACTTCATAGCATGAACTAGAGCTACATATCTTAACATTTTTTAATCCTTGAAACCTATCTCCTAAATTAGAAAGGTTCTCAAGGTTGATTACCCGTTTGGAAATGGTATGTAGGTTTAGACTAACCACCTTTCCTACATCTTCATTCCCTAATCTCTAAAATTCTTCATTTTCTATGGTGGCCTGAAATACCTTATCATCAATGAAAAGGTCTCTGCCATTGGTGGGAAATTATAGTATTTATTGATCTTCTTCAAATACCCTCCAATTTATAACATTATCTAGGTTAGAGTGTTTATACAATAGCTCAATGACAAACCTATTGGCCTTGAAATCTTCTTTGAGTGACAATTTAGAAACAACTATAGCCAAAAATTGACCAATAGATTTTGTAATCAAGGGATAGTAGTGATATTGAATCTATAAAAATCGTTAATGATTTTGTGAAATTCTTGCTAGCACTTTTTTAGGTGTGATGAATTACAACGGATTAAATTATTGATATATCTGACTATGTATTTAGAATCACTAAAAACTTTAATTTATTTTACCTTCAAATGGATGGAATTACTGAGACCTTCAACTAAAGCTTCATATTTATATTGTATTTTTTGTATGATCAAATTCTAATCTACATGAAAAAAAACTACATTTACCCCTTGTCGCTATGAATAGACACCGAGTTGTTATCCCTTCTTAAGGGTTAGAACCATCAAAAAATAATGTCCAAATATTAGGGAAAGAACTTTAATTTTATTTATTTTTGTTTTTGAATCCATTTTTATTTTATTTTTCAACTAAAACAGAATTTATGTGTTTTACATTAGTGATGCCTAAGCCTTTTGAGAGATCTTCATCCTCCTGTAAGTCCAATTCTGATCAAAATTTCTAAAATCAAAATTAATTGAATTGTTTCCAGAATTAGACATTTAAACGATGATAATTTATTTCTTTCTTTTAAATTATGTATTTCATGTGTTTTTCGTAATAATTCTTATTTTATTTAGGTTTTTCATTCCATAATAACTAATAGTAACTAAAAGTAAGACCACAAGACCACTCTTAAACAAATATTCCTTAAAATAATATCTACTAAACAACAACTTATAAGGCTCAAAAATGTCTACCATAACAATATTAAAAACCTCATGAATTTTGGCGTTCAAAGGCAACCCTAATCATAACATTTCGTAACTCTGCAATGACCTTTATTTGTAATCTTTATAGTTAAATGCTAAGAGTAGAACGGATCGCAGGTGTAGCATTCAACTTTTGATAGACAAAGCAAAACACGACATTCGAAGATGCTTCAAATTCAACCTAACAATTATAAACATTGGAATGGGACATCTCAAAAATTAATAAAAATTATAAACATTGGAATGGGACATCTCAAAAATTAATAAAAATTATAAGCGTTAAAAAGTATTTATTTTCCTCATAAAGTGGACACTATTGAATTGTTGTATCAAATAATAATTAATTATTTTCTGAATTTATGACTATTACATCTACAGACTCTTCTCGGTGCTTTATGTTTCCTTCTATAAGCTTTCCCTGTATTGAAATTCAAACCATCCAAATTAAAAATAATGTTTTAATATGGTAAGAAAAAAGAAAAGTACGTGTATATTTTAATATGGTAAGAAAAAAGAAAAGTACGTGTTTTTTATATAAGATATAATTATATATTATGTGTTTTTAGAAATTATAGATTTAAAATTAGAGGAGTAGAGTATATATATCATAAATTTAGTTGCCAAATTGTTATAGGGAGATGAGTTTTTTGTCTCGTAATTAAAACAATTTTATACACTAATTTAATATCTAACTTAAATATGAATTTAAAATTAAATAATAATAATAATAAAATATTTATTAAATCTTTGTAAATGAAACAATTACGACTTTAAAATTAAATAATAATAATAATAATAAAATATTCAATCAAATCTTTGTAAATGAAACAACTACATATAAGACGTGTAATGTGATGTATGTAGTGTGTCTCTGATTTATGGTAACGACAGCGTATATGCTTTCGAAGACGCCACCCATAGTGGACTAAAATCACTGCGCATGTCTTTCGTCACTCGCTGGAACCGACAAATATTAAATGTTAATGTGATTTGAAATAAATACTCTTCACGTGTGCGTGTCGGCTTTTTCTTGTTCTTTACCACAAGACAGTGAACCAAATAAAAAATTTAAAATATTGTAGTAGAGAGAAAGTGTATATTTTAATGAGTTTAATTGATTTTCTCTGCATTTATTTAAACTTTTAAAACTTTAATAAATTTATCTTTCGGTAAGGGTTTAATAATACTTCGGACTTTTAAAGCTTTAATAAATTGAATATCTTTATAAGAATTTAATAATCCTTTGGACTTTCGGCGCATAAAAAACGATCGACTTTTTATAAGGCTTTAATAATTCTTTGGACTTTTAGCACATCAAAAACTATGGAGCATAAAAAACCTAAGCAGCTTGTCAAAAATTAGATGATAAGATGTTTTATAATCCTTCGGACTTTTAAAGCTTTAATAAATTGAATTATTTTATTAGAGTTTAATAATCTGGCCTTTCAGCGCATCAAAAACTATCAAGTTTTTCATAAGACTTTAATAATCCTTTGGACTTTTAGCGCATCAAAAGCTATGCAGCATCAAAAACTAAGGAGCTTCTTAAAAAATAGATGATAAGATGTTTTTGTTTGTTTATTACCCACATCATTTTAATGCTCATTTAAATTTTAGTTTTTGTTAAATTTAATAATATGGGTGAATAGAATAAAGTAATACATTATTTTAGATTTATTTTAATTTTGGATATACTAAGATTTGAGACGGATCAAATGTATTTTTACTCTAAAAGTATTGTATATGTCAATAGATTTGATCTCTCTAGCCTTTTGATAGATTTGGATTTAAGATGGATCTAGATTAGCTTAATTTCCCTTTAAAATAGGTTATATTCCACATAAATACCATGGGTTCTCAATACCAAGGATCAATACATAGGTCATTTTTATTTTTATTTTATTTTCATAAGTTTATTTTTATTTTATTTTGTTATTTTTATTCTGCCAAGTTAAAATGTTTACATTACATTATGTTGGAATGCCTCTACCATATTGGATTGTAGAGCGCCTGAGTAATTTGTGTGAACTACATTGTTGATATTTCCTTATGATATGAAACTCTCTTACGTGTGCAACCTTGGGGCTTTATTATTCATGGCTCCCTCTCATGGAGCAGTTGCACCCTCCTCCTACAGGAATGTAGTGGTCGAGGGAAGCCTTGGCTCCCATCCTGGTAGAACCCAACAATATGATTGGAAATAAGGCTTTGGAAGGAGATCGACTGCCATTTTCAGAGTACAAGGGTTGCTCCTCCTCTGGGACTTCGATTCCAATGGAAATTGAACAAGAAATGTACACCCAAGGAAAATATAGCACATGCATTCCACATGCAATTAAATTTTTACACTACTTTATGTTGTTTCAATTACTTTAGCCCAATTCAATTCTTCAATTAGAAATATTTCAATAGCAATTAATACTTTTCATCAATCAATAGTAATTGAAGATAGAACATTAATGCAATGACAATAGGAGACAATCAACACATCAATAAGAGACACCATATTTGGTCAATGACCAAGGAAAAACCCCCTATAGGGAAAGCCCTCTGAAATTCTTCTCCTAATAGATTGTCATAAAATGTTCAGTAGAGAGTACAATGAGCCAATACAAAATCATATAGCAAAATTAACCCAACAACATTCAAAAATATGTTCCCAACATCAATATTAATTAGAGACAATTTTCCCTGCTTGCAGACAATTTGCAGTCAAATGTCAAATTGTAACCCTGGATCCCAATTGCATGGAGGAATAGGCATGTGTGCGATTGAGAGCTTCCAACCACAAGGATGAGTTTGCATGCTTACAGTTGTAACTGAAATTTTCTTGTGTGAATCTTGCGGTTGGAAACCAAAACCCTAAAGACACGTGCGAGCTTCGGACCCTGCAATTTCAGACTTGTACAAACCAATCTCTCCAACCCAACCTTAGACCTATGTGAATCAATCAATGAAGAAGCGAAGAAGAAGATGCTTAATGATGATGATGACCAAATGATCTTGAGGTCACTTGTATTTATAGGCTTCCAAGGGTGTCCAATTTCCTATTAGGGTCAACCTGATCAAATGTGACAATGTGGGATTTAGTTCAAAAAATAAACTTTCCCTTGTCCAAATTGAGTGCTTCAAAAGTCAAAATTGATCATCTCAAAAAGAGGAATCTACTCCCATGATTAGAATTTGTCACTGAGATACCAAAAATTAACACTCCCTCTCACCTAGGGACAAATTTCAACTGCATCATGTAATCATTACAAGTATCCTGTCATCATATCATATCCCATCTCTGCTCGACTTTATCTACTGAAACATTCTCGAATCTAAAGAAAAAGAATCATAGGGGAGCTTCAACTACCACCCTCTATCCATCAGGAGCCACTACTACGACCTAGAATTACTACCAGCGGGAAGAGAATGTTGCTACCTGTGAAACTTCAGCAAGTGAGGAGCCAATGCTATGACTCAGAAAACCTATGGACCAGGGAAACCTCTACTAGTGGGGAGTCAATGCTACGACCCAAGAAACCTTTGCCAACGAAGAGCCAATGCTACGACCCAGGAACCTCTTCTAGCGAGGAGTCAATGCTATGACCTGGGAAACCTCTGCAAGCGGGGAGCTAATGTTGCAACCCAGGAAACCTCAGACAATGGGAGGGATGTCACTTACCTTAAGAGTTAAGTATCGTGCCTATCCCGTTACCTGACAATAATAGGAGGGATGCCACTTACCATAAATGGAAAGGATTGTGCCTATCCTATTATATGATGATCTGCCCAACTTGACCCTCAAGAGTCAGTGGTAAAACACTTGCATTTCTTGCTTGAGCGATATGCCACTTACTATAAATAGTAAGGATCACACCTAACTTAAGCAACCAACACCCATTGACCAAATGGGTGGTAAAGATAGATGCAAATTGGGGTATACTTTTTATAGAACAAGATAGGGGAGCTACATCTTCCACCCTATGGGAAACAAATAGGGGAGATTCCCTATTGTCCAGAGATCCCTCAACCCCAGGAGCGCTACATCTCAATTCCTCACCCTAGGAGCTCAAACAGGGGGGAAGAGCTCGCTCAATGTCCTCGATCAGCTTGAACCCTCACTCGGGAGGGTCACATCAATCCATGCTACAATCTGCTCATCAGTCGAACTATGACAAAGTTCAATGTATCCATACAGACTCATATCTTTGTAAGTATATCTTAGACCACAATCCTTCTTATGCTTGATCATAAGAGGCCCACTACCTGTCAAGAATATATCGTCAATATATAAATCAAAATAAAAGTCATACCTTGGACTAGTTTGAAGTGGAGGTCCAGATCGACACTGCTTCTTGTGATATCAAACATCACCAGGTAACTATCAATTCAGGCATAGGCTCTAGGAGCTTGCTTCAAATACCATAGTTCTTTCTTCAATATGTTAATGAGAGTATTCATGTCTTATACATCAAACCCCTGAGATTTCTCAACACATACTTCTTCCTTGTACCTTTCAAAGCTTTCATCTACTTCACGCTTCATCTTATATAGCCATCTTGAAGTTTCATCTTGCGGTCTTGGAACAATATCCCAAACATATTTCTTCATAATCGATTCTTTGGCCATAATATCCATCCAAGCCTGTTCTCTCAATGTTACTTTATCCTATTCGGAATTATCATCATTTTTTATCATGTTGTTGATGCCTCGAAATTCGTTGCAACAACATCGGGGAAACCACCCGGTCCGGAACTTAGTGCAGCTCCTTTTCCGTTTGGAATAGTGGCTCCGACTGGGGATAACGGGACCAGTTTCCCAAAGATTATAAGTAAACGGGATGGATGGATGATTTAAGATATGAAATGATAATAAACAAAATAACTAAACTATAAAAGAAATACAAAAACTATAAGCTAATCCCGGGACTTATCAATTCAGACAGTACAGCGTTTAATAAACTATGCTTAATGACAGGCATATAGATGACACTAACAACAAGCATAGCTGTTTAATCATTTGAGATTGCTCTGCGTAAGTAGTTACGCAGAGCTATAATAGCGAATTACTGTACTCAGTCATTCATATCATTGATACATACATGGGTGAAAGATAACAAATCTCAAAAACATTCAATAGTGATATGAAATGAAGACTTATTGTTGTATTGCATACATGTATTCAATAATAGCAAAGTAATAACACAGCAATTCATATAACTGAAAAGAGAACAGATACAGATAATAGTACCATGCAAGCTGTTTGATCAATCCAATGTATTAATCGCTATGTAGCAGTCCTTCCTTCCAACCAGAAAGCATTCCAAGCAAACGACAATAGTGCACAATTTACTTAAACAACATTCCAAGTAAAATTAAGGACCAGTGGTCGAGTTTCAAAAAGAATATAGACTGAAGCACAATAGTGCAAACTTCAGCCTTTTAGTCTTTTACAAAATTTTACGACCCTTTCCAAAACAATGAAAGGGTCTATAAATACTATTCTAATCTAACTACTAAATATCTAAAAACTGAAAACTAAGTAATCGGCATCAACAAATATCATCTTGCAATTTGGGTGAATCGACAGTCGGCGGCGATGCTTCAGTCAGCTGTCTCTTTGCCTTTACTCCTTCGCTGACATATAGCCAGCATTGGCTCTACTTCAGGTGGAGTATTGAGGCGAGAAGTCAGCTGTGCATCATATGTGGCATCTTGGAAATCGGCAATCAGGTATTGGAGAGCGTCGGTTAGACAGTTGAGAGCCGACCTTTGAGAATGCGGTTTAATCAAGAAAAGCCAGTATGCATCGGAGGTCAAGGTATTTACTCCAGCAATTAACCGCCCTTGTTCTTCCAGCTTAAGATAATTCTTATGCTCCAGCATATTTGCGGTTGTTATATTTCCAGGTGTGCATTGTGAAATCATATTAGCCAGATACAATGTATCATTGACTATATTGATCATGTTCGTGGAAATTGTTTTGCATCTGGATGCTGCCCTCTCTGCCTTCATTACCTGTGTTTCCCATTCCATGAAAAGTATGTTCTTGTATGTTTCACTGATTCGGGCTAAATTAGCAGCTTGCCCTTCTGGAGTATCTTGCCATTCAATATATTCTATTATTTCATCTTCGGCCTGATCCAAGTTAGTCTTGGCTTTCTCGATTTGCTTACATACTGCTGTAGATATATCACAAAGTGACTCAGCCTCAACTAGCTGTCGGCACAAAAGTCTAATCTGGGATATTAAAGCGCCGTTTATCAGAGTTGCCTCTGTTCTGAAATCTTCAATGCTCTTGGCGCCTTTAATACCTTCAAGTTGTGCTGAGAGCTGAACTATTTGATCTTCTTTAGATTTCATTAACAGCGCATTTGATGCTTCCAACTGTGATAATGCCTCTGCTAACTCTCGTGCTTTAATGTCACTTTGGTCTATCCTTAGTTTTTCAATTTGCTGGGTTAACAAATGATTCTCTTGTTGTTGAGCCAGCAATTGTTCTTCCGCCTGTGTCGTTTTATTCTTTGCCTCTATCACTTCTGCTTGCAATGCATATACCTCATGCTCTTTAGTCTTCAAAAGAAGACTCACTTCGGATGCTTTGTCAATGGTTGCTGCTGAATAAGCTCCCGCGAATTGCGACAGCTTTGTTAAATCTTCAGAGGGACTTAATTCTCCCTTCCAGACGACATTGCCCGTGACTGTTTGCTCATTTGAGACAGAAAGTTGATCAAGCCTTCGTCTCTTCCTTGAGCGTCTTACAACGGATTTATGCTTAGGGCTGTAGAAAATGTCTAGAGGAGGAATTTCCTCTACCTGAAGATCAACTTGATCAGATGGATTCTGAGTAACTTCTTCAACATTCTGTACTGTGGGTGGGCCGCTGGTTCCTTCAAGAACCGGAGAAACAGTAATATCGGGAGTCTTTAAGGCATCTGAGTCTTTGGAGGCTTCTTTACCACTTATAATGGAATCAAATTGGTTCCATTCCTCAATTAATTCAGTATCGACAGAGATTTGCTTACTCTGTTCTTTTTCTTTTTCAATTTTCTGCTGTTCTTCGAATGCCTTCCGCTGTTGCTCCTCTTGTATTCTCCGTTGCTGTTACTCCAATTCCTTTTTCTGCCTATCTTCCAGTTCTTTCCTTATTTTTTCTTCTTCCTCTCGTTTCCTTTGTTCTTCTATCTCCCTTTGCCTTCTCTGTTCTTCTATCTCCCTTTGCCTTCTCTGCTCTTGTTCAATTTGTGCTTTTTGCTGCTTTTCTGCCTGCAGTTTTCTTTGACTTTCCTCCTGTTCTCTAATTGTAACGGGAGGTAAATTTATTTCTGGTTGATCAGGCTCGCTTGAGGATGAAGTTGGGGTTGTAGATAATAACTTTAGAGGCAAAGTTTGCAACCTTTGCTTTCTAAGTTTATTAAATTCAGTTAATTCCATATCTCCATATCTCATTGCAGCAAGTTGTTTGACTTGGCTTATTGAATCAGCACCCATGAACAGGTCGTCAAAGTGGTCTTCTTGATGAACCACCTTTGTCAGCTTAGCCTGTTCCAAGGCAGTGAAAGCAGCCTTGTTCGGGTCATAGAGTCTGTTGGGAATAGAAACTAGAGATAGCATTTGGAGTTTTGCTGCTTCCTTTTCTGCATGTTTATAATTTAGCAGCGTATAAACTCCAATTCTTAAGGGAAACGATGGCCATCCTCTCTTCTTCTCCTCTTTGAGAGTTTGGGTAACACCTTCAGACATTATCTGATAAGAGATTTCTCGGGCCAACAGTTTGTCTGGGATGTATACGGGAAGAACATGTGGCCTGGCCTTGCTTCCAAAAACTCTGATATAAGAAAAACATTCTTCGCCGAACCAATGGGCTACGGCTGGCAGGTCAAAAGAGGCTTCATAGGAAATCCTAGGGATAGGTCTGTCAAAAATAGAATAGTGAACGGGAACCATAAAACCATTGCAAATTTGGTACAAATGGTCTTTGTGAGAAGGTTTCCACAATTTACGATGATACAAATGAATAGGTGTTGGGTCATGGGTTGTCCATCTCCAACCAAGGACAGGAAACTCAGAATTAAAACAAAGGGCATCCATAATGTATGCAGAGTAATAAAAAGGTGGGATTTTCCTCTCACTGACTCTGGTTTTGGCCCTAAACTCACGAATAGCTAAGACCAACTTATCAGACAGGATAGTGGCCCAATCCATAATTATACTATTAACGGCCGCTTCCATTAAGGGAACCATATCAACATGGATATTTGCTGAATCATGAAATCCCCACAATCTACACATCATAATTCCAGCATAGCAGTAAGGTGAAGCCAGAGAAGCATTGGAGTACTTACCCGACATATCTTGTTTGTGTTTTGCTGGATTTTGCCTCCACTCTCGTAGAGGTTCGGCTGGTGATTCGTTCTCTCTGGCAAATTTTTCCACAAATGCTCTGTTATAGACTTGCTCGGGATTGGGCAGATGATACATTTGTCTTAAGTCTTCAGGCTTGAAGGAGCCGAAAATCCTTCTATCCTTAGAAACGAAGGTTCTGTTAGTGAGAGGAACTTCTTCAATTGCCCAACGTACCACATCAGTATAAGGCAGGACTTGTTCCCTGGCTGCTATTCTGTGCAGAAAAGAGTCCGCCAAATCTTTAAGAGTTGCCTCAGACTTTCTTAATTCATCCACACTTGCCTCCGTTACTGTCACTTCTGGTTGTTCTCCTTCTAGCAAATTGTATGTCCCTTGCCATGTAGTACTAGTAAGACCAGTGCATGTAGTATCTGAGATTAAGCCCTTCCTTGAAGGTGTAGCAGCTTGGCCTGAGGCGGGTGTCGCAGTAGAACCTGCCATCTTCTTGGACTTTTTTCCCATCATATTCAGACTTCTCTCGTTAGTCGAATTCTACACAAGTGCAAGAGAAATCGTAACAAAGAAATAACAATGACAATCCATAACGGGATAAATATATGATTTGAAGCGTGGCGAGATTATTCTAAAAAGAGGCTGCGGATTTAATGATTTGAGCAGGCGCCGTAGATGTAATGATGGTGATTTTACGGCCTACAGCTTCATAAATGACCATTACTTAAGTTATTAAACCGAATGACTCCTTAAAGCGTGTAATAGATCTTTCAAAGGTCTAATCGTAGTTGTTCGTTAATTCGAAGGGGCAAAGCTTTTAAATACGCATGCATTACCTTATCCCTTTACTTAACGGCTTTTTGAAATCTGTGATTTTGTCAAATCGATTTAAATATAACTTTAATGCTTTGAAATAATCACCTTTTGGAACTGAGGTCATCATTATGCGTCATCATATCGCATCGGAAGTGTGTGTGTGGCGTTATCATTTGGGAAAGTTTTTAGCGAACGCCGATTGCGATATCGCATTCGGCGCGCGAACATAACCCCCAAATGTGTATCAATTGCTTTTACCGAATGCCGATAGCCGATATTGCATCGGGCCGGAGTGTTAAAACATTTTCCACACGACATAGTGGCATGCCGATAGCCGATCGCCGATATCGCGTCGCATCGGGGAAAGGTATGTGCCCTTTTGTGTGTGCATTTGCTATTGCCGATGGCCGATAGCGATATCGCATCGGAAAAAACCAAGATGGCAACCGAACTTGCGATTACTTCTTTGGACTTAACCAAAAATTGCTTATCACTTGCTCAATAAGGGTTTTTCGCATAAATTCATTTGATTATCATACCTTATTTGAACAAGTTTATTAATGCCAATTAAAAATTTTAAAAGGGACCCATTTCATATGTAAATTGTTTGTGATAAAATTGTTATGAAATGGGGGGTTGTTGTAGGGCACAACAATTGGCGATTCGCTGGCAGAACCAGTTATCTCTGAACTAACAATTATATTTACATTTTCTCAAATAGAATCTTTATAAAAGAAAGGAAATTTCTAATATAACTAGATATCTATTGATTCTAAATAAAACAGGTTTCTTCATTAAACTTCCTCTTTTTATAAATGCACTTCGAGTATTAAAATAAGTCCTTATTGGTTTGTAAAAGTAAAAATAGAAAACTTTTCCATATCAGCTTTTAAAATAAACTCCTCTGTCACAGGTAGAGCCTCTGCTGCCAGCAAACGTTCATAGTCTCGGCAGGGTTACCTTTTAACCATGTTCTTGTCCATTGTTCCATTCACCTTAGAGTGTGACTAAACAGAATGAATTCAAAAGATATTCTCGTATTTTTTGAATTTCAATTTCTTTTTCCGTTTAAGATAAAAGCCATTGTCCTGGTTTGGTGGCCAGATAGGTGACAATGCCATTCACGGGTAGTAATTAAACTGAACAAGCTGGCTCGTGATGAGACCCCTTGTCTTGAGATTTCAAGCCATTACCCTGTTTGGTATGCAGTTTTGGTAATGTCAGTTAAATTATTTTCCTATGAACATGGTAAGCAGGCTTGTGATAAGACCTCTTATCTTTAATCTTTTATATTTTAGAATTACACTCTGAGTAATCAAAAACTGTTGGTGAATGGGATGAACAATTATCTTGTTAAGAATAAATGGATGACAGGTTTAAGAGTTGAAGATGCTGAAAATGAATTAGCTCCTATTTTCGTATAAATAACCTTTGGGGACTAATTTCAACCACTCAAGATGATTCATAGATCTTTGTTCAGAGAGAAATTTTCAAAGGTGAGTCTGTAATGCTTAGAATAAAAAGATAGCTAATTTCCTAGAAATGATCTCTCTTGGTTCAAGATGCTATTTTTTAAAAAGTAAATATTAATATTACTATGGCGAGACAGCTTTTATTTACAGCGAAAGGTCAATGGGAATGTCTCACATTCTTTTTCCTATAAATCCTACAAACTATGAAAAACTAATAAGCTAAAAAGAGAAGGGGTTACCTCCTCAGTTAAAGAATTTCTTCAGAATTAGACCATTGACAGGGAGAGAATCTCTCACCCCTGATAGATTTTGAAGTATGAATGTAGAATGGCCTACTTTTTCACAGATTTGAAATGGTCCCAGCCACAGTTTTTGGAATTTGGAATGTTTACCTTTGTCTTCGTGGGCTTTGTCCCATTTCAGGACTAGATCTCCGACTTCAAATTGTCTAGGGCTGGATGAGGCTAGATCGAAAGCTGCTTTAATGACTTGCTGATGTCTTGCATGTGTAACCTTGGCTTTGTCCCTTTCTTCTTCCAGTTTGAGTATTTGATCATGTCTAAACTGTATGGAAGAAGAAGGAGTTTCGTCTATAAATTGCACTAGGGCTAAAGATGGGAGAAGAAGATTGGTTGGTACAACTGCTTCTTTTCCATAAACAAGATTAAAAGGAGAGGTCCCTATGGAAGCTTTCTGTGTAATTCTATCGGCCCATAATGCAAATACCAAGGATTTATGCCAGTTCTTATGATTTTCTTCAATTGTTCGCTTAATGATTTTGATTAGATTTTTATTAGTTGATTCTGCTAGGCCGTTACCCTGAGGGTAATAGTTGGCAGAATATTTTAATTTGAATCCTCTTTTGATAGCGAAATCAATCATTGCATTGCCTGAGAAGTAAGAAGCATTATCAAAGACAAGAGCGTTTGGAACACCAAACCTGGTTACGATGAACTGATCTATAAATTCGATGATTGCTTCCGAGTTTGTTGTCTTTAATGGAACTGCTTCTACCCACTTTGTAAAGTAATCAGTTGCTGTAAGGATATACTTGTGTTGCTTGGAAGATGAAGGATTAATTTCTCCAATGATGTCCAATCCCCATTGTTCAAAAGGTTGTTCAATGTTGATTGGTTGTAAAGGGAAAGCTGGCTTTCGTTGTCTTCCACTGGCAGCTTGGCACTTAATGCATTTCCTTACATATTCATGAGCATCCTTAAACAAAGTAGGCCAGTAATATCCGGCATG
This sequence comes from Pinus tabuliformis, assembly GCA_031772625.1. NCBI lineage: Eukaryota > Viridiplantae > Streptophyta > Pinopsida > Pinales > Pinaceae > Pinus > Pinus tabuliformis. The sequence goes on from CM062813.1 coordinate 197,957,514, forward strand.
AATTACTTTATGAGCTGTTGTATCAGCTCCAAAATGTCCTCCTGCCGGTCCATCGTGTAGCTCCTGCAAAACCTTTTGAGCTTCAGGTTTCTCAAGGCATCTTAGTAGTACAGAATCATAGTTTCTCCTGAAGAGCACATCGTTAATAAGAGAAAAACTTTTAGCTTTCAACCTAATGGCTCTCTTATTCTTGTAGGACAAATTGGTAGGTGCATAACCATTCTTTAAATAAAAGATTAGATCTGAATATTGAGATTCGGAATCCGGTATACTTAGCTGATTGACTTCTTGATTTTGCTCTGTATCACCTGATTCAGGAATGTTTGATGCTCCTGCTAAGATCCTGCAAAAACCTTGACCTTTAACAAATTTTGCTGGCTTTATTTCTAGATCATATTCTTGGAGAGCTGCGACCCAGTTTGCCCTCTTTTCTCCCAATTCCTTTTGAATTAATAGTTGCCTAACTGCGGAGAAAGGAACTATTACTTTAGTATGGGTTTTAAGAAGAAAGGGTCGATAATGTTTGACTGCTTTAAAGACAGCAAAAGCTTGTTTCTCAATTTCTGAATAATTCAATTCGGCGCCTTGGAAGTTAGAACTGAAGAACGAAATGGGCGCTTCCAAATTGTCATCATTCAATTGAGTTAGTACTGCTGCGTAAGATAAGTCGGATGCAATAGTATATAATGTAAAATGATTAGAAAGATTTGGAGTATTCAGGGCTGGGACATTGATTATGGATTGTTTAATATCATGAAAAGCTTGCTTTTCTTCTAGTCCCCATCTGAAGGTTGAATTCTTTTTAATCATATTTTGCAGTGGTAGTACAATCTGTGAAAAATCTGGAACAAATCTCTTAACGAAATTAATTTGTCCTAAAAACGACTGCATCGATTTTTTATTGTGTGGAAAAGGAATTTCAGAAATTTCCGTAATTCGCTCAGGATCTACATAAATGCCATCCTTAGATACAATAAACCCTAAGAGCTTGCCTTGATTGAGAGCGAAAAAAGACTTTTTCGGGTTAAGAGAGATACCATATGTTTTGCATCGTTGAAAAATCTGATTCAAATCATGCAAGTGATTATATCTCTTTTTAGAATATACAGTAATGTCATCGAGGTAGACAACTACTGTTCGGTTAATTAACCCTCTAAAGGCTGTATCCATAGCTCTTTGAAATGTCGCCCCTGCATTTATGAGTCCGAAAGGCATCTTTTGGTATGCGTAAGTTCCCCATTTTGTTCTGAATGTAGTTTTTAATTGGTCATCGGGATGGACCAGTACTTGATTGTATCCTGAGAAACCATCAAGAAAAGACATCAATTCAGATCCTGCTACCGATTGAAGGATTTGCTCCATGGTAGGCAGAGGGAAGTTATCCTTTAAACTTGCCTTATTTAAATTTCTGAAATCAATACAGATTCTGATGTCGCCGTTTTTCTTCCTGACGGGTACCATATTGGAGACCCAGTTTGAGTGTCGGACAGGAAAGATAATCTTAGCTTTTAAAAGCTTATTAAGTTCCGACTTTATCTGGCTCTCCAAATTTGGATGGATTTTTCTTAACTTCTGCTGGACTGGTTTTTGATCGGGAAGCATAGGAATAGTGTGTTGTATGATAGATGTATCATATGTTTTAAGGTCATCATACTTCCAAGCAAAAACTTGTTTGTTTTTTCTTAAAAGTTTGATAAATGCTTCCTTTTCTATTGTAGAAAGTCCTAATCCTAAATTTACATTCTGAGGAGTTTGAGCCGTTCCTAAATTAATCAATTCAAACCTAAGAGTAGAGCTCTGGAGTTTAGCATTAATTACAGGTTTAAATCTATCTTTAATGTCATAAATATCTTCAAGCTTTACCACAGGTTTAGGAATAACGTTATCTTGAGATGTTTGCTTCATTTGAGAATCATGCTCATCCTCTTCAATGACTTGATTGTCATAGGACTTTTCAGAGGTCAAAAATTGCAGAATATCCTCGTCATGGTTGAAAACCCTCCAGCTAGTGATGTTATCAGGAACTGAAGGTCTAAAAATTAACTCTACAGAAAATCTATCAAGACTATAGTCTTCGGAAGGGAGAAGCTTGGAAGCTACGTTGGCTAGTAAATCAGCTGCTGAGTTTTGCGATCTTGGGATTGATAAAATATTGAATGCTGAGAAATGTGAAGTGAGATCTTGCACTAACGTTTGATAATGCTTAAGGTGGCTTGAGAGGCAATGGATTGTATTCCTTACCTGTTTAACAATGATCTCACTATCGCCGAATACTTTTAAATATTGGACTTTAAGGTCAATTGCCTTATATAATCCCTGAAGTAATGCTTCGTATTCGGCTGTATTGTTGGTACATTCAAATTCTAATCTACAAGAAAGCATTGTCTTTTCGCCTTTTGGACTAACCAAGATGCAACCTGCTCCTGAGCCCTCGCTGGACTTAGAGCCATCAAAATACAAAGACCAAAATAAAGGAGAATCAGAAATATTTACATCCTTTTGATCTACATTAAAGCATTTGGATAAATTTGATTGTGAAAAATTTTCTACTTGAGATGTACAATGATTAACTTGAAAAGGGGAAGATTGGGCAATAAAATTGCCAAAGAATGATTGTGAAGAATAATTTCCCAAAATGTTATTGTTGAAAGCCACCGGCTGGTTTTCTTGTTCGAAATCGGTTACTGTATGAGTCATATGCTTCTCACGGTCGATCCTTATTTGATTTGGCTTACCCTTGTAGGGGAGCCACATATGTGACCAATCGATGGAAATGTATCCATGTAGTTTCTCAGACCAGTCTCTGCTCAAAATTAAACCGTAAAATTCAGGTATGTCGGCTATCAAAATGTCTATTCTCTGTACTATTCTGGGATCAGCAGACAACCTGATAGTCACGGAATTAATTTCTCCTATGACCTGAACTTTGGTTCTGTCTAACTGTACAATGTGGATGGCTGACTTCTGGGGTTCTATGTTCAGCTTAGAACAAACTGAAGCTGGCATAATATTGGATGAAGCCCCTGAATCAATTAAACAGTTATGCAGATTTCGATTATAGATTTCATAGGTGAGCAAAAAAGGTGGGGTATGAGAATTGGATCTATCTCCAATCAGAACCGAATCGGTAGCCTCGACCATATCTGGAGGGGGTTGTCCTGAATCATTAGCAGCTTTTGAACTGGGAAGAGGGGAAGAAGGAACAGCGTTAAATTCCCTTAGGAGCAGTTTTTGCTGATGTTTTAATTTACCTAGCTCAAACATAGTTATGTTTGCCTTGGTCTTTTTCATGTCATCGACAATATTATACTCCATATGGTCAGATACCACTAGTGTTTTGGATGTTGAAGGAGAATTAGAAATTGGAGGCTGGTTTTGAGGGGCTGCTACCGGAGGTTTCTTTGGAAGAACTTTTTCTTTTGGTGTGGCAGCACCTGCGCTCCTCTTTTTTGTTTGAGTAGGTTCAGAAGCGCTTCTACTTCTTGTAGTAACCGGAAAGGCTTCTTCTTCATTCTCAGTATCAGAATTTGGGAGTATAAAATCCCACATTCCATGGCACTCAACTACTTCTTCTTCATCATGGGTCTGTTCAGTTGTTTCACCTTCCTCTTCTTCTTGGTCTGAGTCTGCATTTGATATAACATTGGGTGGCTTTGACTCTGTTTTCTTGAAAGTTCTAAATGGTCTTTTATTTGAGGTTTCAGCCACCTGTTTCTTGATATCAACCATTTCATTAGACAATGTTTTAAGGACCTTTTGTAAACCCTCCATATCATAGGGGTCCTTTGGGGTTTTCTTCTTGGAATCATCTTTAAACGAGACCTTTTTAGCTTTTCGGTCTTCAAGAGCAGCTTTCTTCTCAAGAGCATTAATGCGCTTTTCAACAGCAAGTGCTTCTTTCATGTTTTCAGCTAAGGTAGGTTTGCCAGCCCTGTCTACAAAAATAGCTATGTTGGCAGGTAAGGCAGTAATATACCATTCGCTTCTGATTTGTTCACTTGGTTTAGAGTCAGTAGGGATTTTATTCAGGAGTTTATTAAATCTAGCATTAAACTCTTTTATTAGTTCCCTATGCTCTATTCTTAAGTTGGAGAGATCATTTATTAAAGTAGCTAAGGACCTATCATCTCCATACTTGGTAAGAAACTCCTCTTGGCATGTGTTCCAACTGGTAATTAAACCAGAAGGTAAGGAAAAATACCAGGATCCTGCCGATCCTTGTAAAGTGTAGGGAAACAGTCTGACAACAACATCCTGCTCTGTCACTCCTTTCAAGTTGACTGCTAACATAAAATTGTTAATATGTTCTTCAGCTTGGGTTCCGTTATCTGGATTAAATTTAGGCAACCATTTTTCGGGAGCGTCTGGTAGATCATGTAATGGTCCAGGCATATTGACTGCACCTGGCCTAGTCCATGGATCTGCCATTGTGCTAGCAACAGGGGTTGGCACTACTTTCGGGGTTCCAGATATTTGAGGAGGTATCAAAAATGAAGAGTGAACAGGTTGGGATATTGAGGCTCCTATTCCCTGATGAACAACAATCTGTAATGGAGGAGTGGATGGTCGACTTTGCAGATGAGGAGATGAAATGGAAGATGTGGAAGAAAAATCTCCACTATCAGATCCTTCAGTGTTTTTCTTTGGCCTTTTCCTTTTGGGTAAAGGAAACTCAGTGGGTTCAATACCAAGTTTTTCGCTCTGAAGTCTGGTGAGAGGATGAGTGAGGTTGAACTGCGAAGTCGCACTGCTTTCTGATATCTCAGATTTCTGTGGTGAGATGGAGAAGGTCTGAAGTTTCTGGATTAGAGACTGGACTTCAGGGGATTCAAGACTCCGTTGTTCTGAAATATTATGGGTATGAGCAGTGGTGGTTGATTCTTCTTTTCTTTGATCATGTGCTGGTAAACCAGCATGTGATCGAGAAGGAGAAGATGGTTTGGAGGGGGAATTACTCTTAGAATGGTTTGTGGGGTTGGACCTACTTGCCATTCACAGTTGATGGCCCTCCTTCTAGCGCCAAAAATGTTGATGGCCCTCCTTCTAGCGCCAAAAATGTTGAGGCCCTCCTTCTAGCGCCAAAAATGTTGATGCCTCGAAATTCGTTGCAACAACATCGGGGAAACCACCCGGTCCGGAACTTAGTGCAGCTCCTTTTCCGTTTGGAATAGTGGCTCCGACTGGGGATAACGGGACCAGTTTCCCAAAGATTATAAGTAAACGGGATGGATGGATGATTTAAGATATGAAATGATAATAAACAAAATAACTAAACTATAAAAGAAATACAAAAACTATAAGCTAATCCCGGGACTTATCAATTCAGACAGTACAGCGTTTAATAAACTATGCTTAATGACAGGCATATAGATGACACTAACAACAAGCATAGCTGTTTAATCATTTGAGATTGCTCTGCGTAAGTAGTTACGCAGAGCTATAATAGCGAATTACTGTACTCAGTCATTCATATCATTGATACATACATGGGTGAAAGATAAAAAATCTCAAAAACATTCAATAGTGATATGAAATGAAGACTTATTGTTGTATTGCATACATGTATTCAATAATAGCAAAGTAATAACACAGCAATTCATATAACTGAAAAGAGAACAGATACAGATAATAGTACCATGCAAGCTGTTTGATCAATCCAATGTATTAATCGCTATGTAGCAGTCCTTCCTTCCAACCAGAAAGCATTCCAAGCAAACGACAATAGTGCACAATTTACTTAAACAGCATTCCAAGTAAAATTAAGGACCAGTGGTCGAGTTTCAAAAAGAATATAGACTGAAGCACAATAGTGCAAACTTCAGCCTTTTAGTCTTTTACAAAATTTTACGACCCTTTCCAAAACAATGAAAGGGTCTATAAATACTATTCTAATCTAACTACTAAATATCTAAAAACTGAAAACTAAGTAATCGGCATCAACAAATATCATCTTGCAATTTGGGTGAATCGGCAATCGGCGGCGATGCTTCAGTCAGCTGTCTCTTTGCCTTTACTCCTTCGCTGACATATAGCCAGCATTGGCTCTACTTCAGGTGGAGTATTGAGGCGAGAAGTCAGCTGTGCATCATATGTGGCATCTTGGAAATCGGCAATCAGGTATTGGAGAGCGTCGGTTAGACAGTTGAGAGCCGACCTTTGAGAATGCGGTTTAATCAAGAAAAGCCAGTATGCATCGGAGGTCAAGGTATTTACTCCAGCAATTAACCGCCCTTGTTCTTCCAGCTTAAGATAATTCTTATGCTCCAGCATATTTGCGGTTGTTATATTTCCAGGTGTGCATTGTGAAATCATATTAGCCAGATACAATGTATCATTGACTATATTGATCATGTTCGTGGAAATTGTTTTGCATCTGGATGCTGCCCTCTCTGCCTTCATTACCTGTGTTTCCCATTCCATGAAAAGTATGTTCTTGTATGTTTCACTGATTCGGGCTAAATTAGCAGCTTGCCCTTCTGGAGTATCTTGCCATTCAATATATTCTATTATTTCATCTTCGGCCTGATCCAAGTTAGTCCTGGCTTTCTCGATTTGCTTACATACTACTGTAGATATATCACAAAGTGACTCAGCCTCAACTAGCTGTCGGCACAAAAGTCTAATCTGGGATATTAAAGCGCCGTTTATCAGAGTTGCCTCTGTTCTGAAATCTTCAATGCTCTTGGTGCCTTTAATACCTTCAAGTTGTGCTGAGAGCTGAACTATTTGATCTTCTTTAGATTTCATTAACAGCGCATTTGATGCTTCCAACTGTGATAATGCCTCTGCTAACTCTCGTGCTTTAATGTCACTTTGGTCTATCCTTAGTTTTTCAATTTGCTGGGTTAACAAATGATTCTCTTGTTGTTGAGCCAGCAATTGTTCTTCCGCCTGTGTCGTTTTATTCTTTGCCTCTATCACTTCTGCTTGCAATGCATATACCTCATGCTCTTTAGTCTTCAAAAGAAGACTCACTTCGGATGCTTTGTCAATGGTTGCTGCTGAATAAGCTCCCGCGAATTGCGACAGCTTTGTTAAATCTTCAGAGGGACTTAATTCTCCCTTCCAGACGACATTGCCCGTGACTGTTTGCTCATTTGAGACAGAAAGTTGATCAAGCCTTCGTCTCTTCCTTGAGCGTCTTACAACGGCTTTATGCTTAGGGCTGTAGAAAATGTCTAGAGGAGGAATTTCCTCTACCTGAAGATCAACTTGATCAGATGGATTCTGAGTAACTTCTTCAACATTCTGTACTGTGGGTGGGCCGCTGGTTCCTTCAAGAACCGGAGAAACAGTAATATCGGGAGTCTTTAAGGCATCTGAGTCTTTGGAGGCTTCTTTACCACTTATAATGGAATCAAATTGGTTCCATTCCTCAATTAATTCAGTATCGACAGAGATTTGCTTACTCTGTTCTTTTTCTTTTTCAATTTTCTGCTGTTCTTCGAATGCCTTCCGCTGTTGCTCCTCTTGTATTCTCCGTTGCTGTTCCTCCAATTCCTTTTTCTGCCTATCTTCCAGTTCTTTCCTTATTTTTTCTTCTTCCTCTCGTTTCCTTTGTTCTTCTATCTCCCTTTGCCTTCTCTGCTCTTGTTCAATTTGTGCTTTTTGCTGCTTTTCTGCCTGCAGTTTTCTTTGACTTTCCTCCTGTTCTCTAATTGTAACGGGAGGTAAATTTATTTCTGGCTGATCAGGCTCGCTTGAGGATGAAGTTGGGGTTGTAGATAATAACTTTAGAGGCAAAGTTTGCAACCTTTGCTTTCTAAGTTTATTAAATTCAGTTAATTCCATATCTCCATATCTCATTGCAGCAAGTTGTTTGACTTGGCTTATTGAATCAGCACCCATGAACAGGTCGTCAAAGTGGTCTTCTTGATGAACCACCTTTGTCAGCTTAGCCTGTTCCAAGGCAGTGAAAGCAGCCTTGTTCGGGTCATAGAGTCTGTTGGGAATAGAAACTAGAGATAGCATTTGGAGTTTTGCTGCTTCCTTTTCTGCATGTTTATAATTTAGCAGCGTATAAACTCCAATTCTTAAGGGAAACGATGGCCATCCTCTCTTCTTCTCCTCTTTGAGAGTTTGGGTAACACCTTCAGACATTATCTGATAAGAGATTTCTCGAGCCAACAGTTTGTCTGGGATGTATACGGGAAGAACATGTGGCCTGGCCTTGCTTCCAAAAACTCTGATATAAGAAAAACATTCTTCGCCGAACCAATGGGCTACGGCTGGCAGGTCAAAAGAGGCTTCATAGGAAATCCTAGGGATAGGTCTGTCAAAAATAGAATAGTGAATGGGAACCATAAAACCATTGCAAATTTGGTACAAATGGTCTTTGTGAGAAGGTTTCCACAATTTACGATGATACAAATGAATAGGTGTTGGGTCATGGGTTGTCCATCTCCAACCAAGGACAGGAAACTCAGAATTAAAACAAAGGGCATCCATAATGTATGCAGAGTAATAAAAAGGTGGGATTTTCCTCTCACTGACTCTGGTTTTGGCCCTAAACTCACGAATAGCTAAGACCAACTTATCAGACAGGATAGTGGCCCAATCCATAATTATACTATTAACGGCCGCTTCCATTAAGGGAACCATATCAACATGGATATTTGCTGAATCATGAAATCCCCACAATCTACACATCATAATTCCAGCATAGCAGTAAGGTGAAGCCAGAGAAGCATTGGAGTACTTACCCGACATATCTTGTTTGTGTTTTGCTGGATTTTGCCTCCACTCTCGTAGAGGTTCGGCTGGTGATTCGTTCTCTCTGGCAAATTTTTCCACAAATGCTCTGTTATAGACTTGCTCGGGATTGGGCAGATGATACATTTGTCTTAAGTCTTCAGGCTTGAAGGAGCCGAAAATCCTTCTATCCTTAGAAACGAAGGTTCTGTTAGTGAGAGGAACTTCTTCAATTGCCCAACGTACCACATCAGTATAAGGCAGGACTTGTTCCCTGGCTGCTATTCTGTGCAGAAAAGAGTCCGCCAAATCTTTAAGAGTTGCCTCAGACTTTCTTAATTCATCCACACTTGCCTCCGTTACTGTCACTTCTGGTTGTTCTCCTTCTAGCAAATTGTATGTCCCTTGCCATGTAGTACCAGTAAGACCAGTGCATGTAGTATCTGAGATTAAGCCCTTCCTTGAAGGTGTAGCAGCTTGGCCTGAGGCGGGTGTCGCAGTAGAACCTGCCATCTTCTTGGACTTTTTTCCCATCATATTCAGACTTCTCTCGTTAGTCGAATTCTACACAAGTGCAAGAGAAATCGTAACAAAGAAATAACAATGACAATCCATAACGGGATAAATATATGATTTGAAGCGTGGCGAGATTATTCTAAAAAGAGGCTGCGGATTTAATGATTTGAGCAGGCGCCGTAGATGTAATGATGGTGATTTTACGGCCTACAGCTTCATAAATGACCATTACTTAAGTTATTAAACCGAATGACTCCTTAAAGCGTGTAATAGATCTTTGAAAGGTCTAATCGTAGTTGTTCGTTAATTCGAAGGGGCAAAGCTTTTAAATACGCATGCATTACCTTATCCCTTTACTTAACGGCTTTTTGAAATCTGTGATTTTGTCAAATCGATTTAAATATAACTTTAATGCTTTGAAATAATCACCTTTTGGAACTGAGGTCATCATTATGCGTCATCATATCGCATCGGAAGTGTGTGTGTGGCATTATCATTTGGGAAAGTTTTTAGCGAACGCCGATTGCGATATCGCATTCGGCGCGCGAACATAACCCCCAAATGTGTATCAATTGCTTTTACCGAATGCCGATAGCCGATATCGCATCGGGCCGGAGTGTTAAAACATTTTCCACACGACATAGTGGCATGCCGATAGCCGATCGCCGATATCGCGTCGCATCGGGGGAAAGGTATGTGCCCTTTTGTGTGTGCATTTGCTATTGCCGATGGCCGATAGCGATATCGCATCGGAAAAAACCAAGATGGCAACCGAACTTGCGATTACTTCTTTGGACTTAACCAAAAATTGCTTATCACTTGCTCAATAAGGGTTTTTCGCATAAATTCATTTGATTATCATACCTTATTTGAACAAGTTTATTAATGCCAATTAAAAATTTTAAAAGGGACCCATTTCATATGTAAATTGTTTGTGATAAAATTGTTATGAAATGGGGGGTTGTTGTAGGGCACAACACATGTTAGAGGGGAATGATCCCCTAGACTTCCTTTTATTTGGGTGCCATATCTCACTTTGATGATTGATGTCGTGGGTATTTTCTAGAAGAGGTCTTCCAGTGACTCTGTATTGTCCTCCCACTCTAGATCCCAAAGTAAAGGCATCTTTCATTCAGGATCCCTTCAGCCAGGAGAGGACCTTTCCATTAATGAAGGTTATTCTCATTCCTTTATCTTCCAAGGCAGAAATAGATATTAGGTTCTTCTTTAATTCCCATACATACATTACTTCATCAAGAATAATAGATTTTCCATAGTCCAAATCAAATTTAACAGTTCCAAATCCCATCATTGACTATGTAGAGTTGTAAGTTTCATGTTTTCTACTAGAGCTTGATGCATAGGATTTTGATTATCATCCCTTTGTATTAATTTCCTTTTCCTTATGTTCTTCTTCTCATCCTTATTACAACGAGCAATATTTCTACGTGTTCTGCAAATAACCAGATCTAAATGTTAAATCAAATAAAAGAGTACTTGATATGTGTGTTATTGAATCTGCCTTTGGATAAGATATATGAACCAAATTTAATTCATGATATGCTTTAAATCTCAAATACCACTAATATATTCTTCAAACACTACAAGATGTCCTAAGCATTGATTTCTCTATCAACGTGGAGGTTGTCTCTAGAAACCCCAATAGTAAGGACCATAGTGGAGACATCATTTGGGTAAAAACAATGGACGGTTTCTTAGAATCAAATCCCTCACTCGGTGAACAAGAAAAAAAATAGCTTCTAACAACTTTGAAGGAGAAACTTATAATTAATTTACATAGTGATCCACAAAATGTGATGCTCATTCTTTTCATAAAAAAAAAAAAATCATAACTACCTTATTAAAATTGTTCCATAATGATGCAGGGGCATTGGTAAAAAAATTGTCTTGACCTATGGAAATGTCGAAAGAATTTTTACTAGAGGAATCGATTCATCAATTTTCGCATTTTGTTGCGTGTAGATTAGGATTCAATATATATAAGTTTTCCATGTAATCATATTTTGATCATTTTGTTAATAATTTTGAAAGGGCCCGGAGGGATTTTAGTATGTGCCATCCAAATTTTATAAATATTATATACTCTGACTATAATCCTCATAAATCCACTTTTAAAATGTATTTTAATATTTGCTAACAATTGTGAATTGTGTTCGCATGGATCTGTTATAAGTTTGCTCAGTTACTTTGGCATGGTCAAGCTGAAGACAATTGAAGTCTTCATCTATAACCCAATTAATGTTTCATCTACGCCTTTCGGCCCTCGAGCTGCTAAGTATTCATAAAATCATAGAGAATCACTTCACATAAAGATCCAAGTGATATTTTTAATAGTCAGAGGGCACATTCTTGTTCAGTCTCATATTAGAATCTCGAAGGAGATTCATCACCCAATATTGTTTAGTGTAGATTCAATGGAGCACAAAAGAAATGGGCGACATTTTGGCTCGTGACCAGTATGTCAATTGATGGTGTTGTATATTGAATTTTTGTCTTCTGACATAAAAAAGGAGGACACACGGCCATTGATGGGGATAAGAGATAGACTTTTATCGTATCAATTGCCACGAACCATTTCAATCCCAAGACATAAAGAGGAGGAGACGCGTCACTCGATGGGACCAAGAGACATACTTTTATACTGTTAAGTGAATTGAATCATTTCCGCCTTGATATTTTGATCTCAAAAGCTTTTTTTTAGAGTGCAAGTAGTCACAGTTTGGAGAAGACCGAGATAGAGATTTAATGTGGTGGTCATAACCCTTGGTCGTATGAACCCTTTCTTGTAGCCATTCTATATATGTACAACACTCTATATATATAGGTTGGTACTTTCATGTATTTACTTGTGATTAAAGTCAAATTTGGGTTCTATTAAATATATAAGGATTTTTATTCTGCCCGGCATCATTAGTGGTATCAGAGCAGATTTTGCATCTGTGCAGAACAAGTTGATTCATTATGGTTTATATAGTTGGAAGAGGAGACCAAAGAGGAAAGAGTAATGTTGAATTGATAACAGTAATGTAGTGTTTGGAAGAAAGAGTGGATGACTTGGAGGATGACAGACACAGGTATCATGAAGCTAGACATGTGAGTGTGGAAGAAGAGGAGTCTCTAGAAGAAAAGGAAACAGTTGAGGAGACAAATAAGCTTAAGATGTCAAGACGAGTTTTGGGATATACCTCAAGGCTGAAGCTTGAAGTTTTAACTTACAATGGTAGATTAAATCTTGAAGAGTGTGTAGATTGGATCAATGACATGGACAAGTTTTCGAATATGAAGAGATGGATGATGAAAATAAAGTCAAGTTTGTTTTTACTAAGCTAAATGGGCATGCAACTTTATGGTGGGATGGTGTGTAGAATTAAAGATGAAGGAAGAACAAATAGAAGATCGAAAGCTAGGATAGGATGGGTGCAAAAATTAGAGTTGAATTTCTACCCAAATACTACTAGTGTTCTTTGATGCAAAACCTTAGGCATATATTAATGTTTGTAAGAGAATACACATAAGATTTTTATAAAGTAAATATCAAGGTAGGTTATGTAGAATACACTGTAGAGAAGACCACAAGATATATAAATGGCCTTATATTGGACATTCAGGACGAAATTAGTGTGTTGTCTCCTAAAACTGTACAGGAGGCATATCAACTTTCTTTGAAAACCAAGGAGAAGCTTGCAAGGAAGCAATTCGGTAAAGGAAAGTGTTTTTCCAGAGGAAGAGGACAACAATCTAGCAAAGGGAGGTCTACAACTCAAAGAGATGGAGCTAGTGGCTCAAGTCAACAAGGAAAACCTAGAGTAATACTTACCGCCACTAGAATTGCATATTTTCCTATTGACATCTAAGAAATGATGAATGAATTTAATGATATCACTGTGGATGACTTGCCTAATCAATTTCCACCTGTGAGAAGTATAAGTCATCATATTGACTTGATACCCATAGAAAGTCTACCAAACAAGGTTTCATACAAAATGACTCCTCAAGAAAATGAAACAACCAATGTTGAGCCAAAAACACGTTAAATGGATAGAATCCTTGTTGAGGCAAATTAATTACCTATCATTTAATTGTCAACCTGGGGGTTTCGTAAAACTTGCGAAGCATGCGTGCACTGTATATGCTAGAAATTAACTTTCAATTTAGATCAATCTAACTACGAAACCAAATAATGAAAACTAAATTCACTTATTCTAATTCAACACTCAATTCAAAAGAAATTATAGTACAATTATAGTACAGCGCGCGGAATTGAAATCTTAATCTTTCAATCTTGCAGGAACTAAAAAGCACACAACTCTTTCAGAAATGAAAGCAAAAACAATCATTCTTAACATCTCACACGGGAAAAGATATGAAAGCAAATAAAAACAAATGCTCTTAACTTCTAGGTAGAAAGAAAATAAAAACAATCACTCTTAACCTCTCACACAGGAAAAGATATGAAAGCAAATAAAAACAAATGCTCTTAACTTCTAGGTAGAAAGCAAATAAAAACAATCACTCTTAACCTCTCACACAAGAAAATATATGAAAGGAAATAAAAACAAATGCTCTTAATTTCTACGTAGAAAGCAAATAAAAACTATCACTCTTAACCTCTCACATAGGAAAATATATGAAAGAAATAAATCTTAATCTATGAAAGCAATAAATCTTAATCTATGAAAAACAATAAATCTCACACGTTGTAGGTGGCCAATTCAAAAGCATGAGAGATGGAAAGTTGAGAGGCTCCAAATGCAAGCATAACCAAATCAAAGTGAACATCACTCATGAGCATGGTGGCAAATCCAAATTCTATATTCAAAACATGAAAAATTCCCCAACTTTACACATGCCTTTCAAAGGAGAAGGCTCTCCTATTTATACAAAAACATAAGAAGCTACCTCATTAATAGAGGTCCATTATTATCTCCCTAGATCCCTAGAAAATCTCATAGAGCTACAACTCAAATAGGTAATGATGAGACATATATCCACTTTGACTTTTATCCCAATCTTCTTCCATATATTGAAGATAATTCGAATTTGAGTATTGGAGGCCACATAAGAGTGCCTTGGAAGCTTCCAAATGACCTACACATGTCATGAAACTCAACCCACTTTTAAGTATTAGTAAGTATATGTCATTTTTCTAAGTTTTAACCATTTAATTCACTTATAATACTAGAAATCATCAACTTTTGGAAAACACAAAGGTAACCCATATAGTTATGAAAATGGAGGTTAATGAAAGGTTATATGGTCATGGAATTGTGACATGTGAGTGAAATGGTGGTGATAAAGGTGAAAGTGGATGATATTTTGAATACATTTTGGAGGCTCTACATTCCCCCCAACCGACGTTATTGCATGTCCTCATGCAATATACTGGATTGCTTAATCATGATTTTCTTTTGAATGAGCTTGGCTTATATCAATTGTCCTTAAACTTTGCATTTGACAATTTCATTTATTTTTGTAAAGTACTCCTTGTCATACATTGAATTGCAACATGTTTGGTTGGTTCTTGTGTGACAACCAAATCTTAATTAGTATTGGTTCTTATGTATCAATACCTTGTGTCTTTTTGTTGCAGCAATATTTATTGAACATATTTAAGAATGCATCTTTAAATCAGCGATATAATATGCTCATCATTTAGGCATTATTTGCAAATCACATAACTTTTGAACCACAATGCAATCATAATTGATTAGGACGAATATGTTAGGATGAAATGAAGTGAAATGGATGTGATAATAAATGGATGTCCCTTCCTCCCAACTAAAGATGTTTATGGTTTTTTTTCAAATGAGAAAGGGAATTTGGTGAAGTATTTTCCAAAAATTATAATTTTAGTATTCAAGGAATTCGATGA
Source organism: Pinus tabuliformis (assembly GCA_031772625.1). Classification (NCBI taxonomy): domain Eukaryota; kingdom Viridiplantae; phylum Streptophyta; class Pinopsida; order Pinales; family Pinaceae; genus Pinus; species Pinus tabuliformis. The sequence continues at coordinate 197,972,614 of CM062813.1, forward strand.
TTAAAAGCTAGAAAAGAACATACCTTTACTTACCTAGGAAGTAGACAAACTGTGCATATTTAGAGAAGTTGTAGCTCATGCTAGATCATGGAATAGAATGTAGAATTTCATCTACTTCTTGGTTGCATAAATGGTGGATGAGGTGGTAAATGTGGATTTTTTATTTATGCTACTAAATCTGCTATATCTGCTGCAAAATGCTGAAATGATATAGTCTTCACATGCTACAAAACCCGATGGTACAATTCTAGTCATGTGAATAAATGTGTTGTTGTCGAGCATGAAGAGAATTCATTAGATTACTGGCCATTGATGAATGTCGTTAACCAATGCGAGGCAAACTTGCCATTAATGTCAATGAGTGCCAAGGTACCTAAGTACATATTGCAAAGTGCGAATAGATGAGTTGATGTCAGGCCACTTGCAAGATCCAACGATCAAGGGACATTGATGTATTCCCATGATTGTTGGCAAGATAACTTGTTATTGATGCATACAAGACTAAAAGTACTAATAAGGACTCTAGCCCTAAACCTAGATAATGTGCTGATGTTGATAGGCCAAGACTTGTTAGAAGGGAGGCATTATGAATTCCCCATCATCTAATGCGAGTATGAAATGATGATTTTGGAAGGAATATAGATGAAAATTTGCATCAAGCAAGATTTATTTAATGGAAAGGAAAATGACAAGAGGGTAAACAAGTGAACGGAAAGCAAAAGGACAAATCAACATGTAAGCGAGCTGAATGTCTCTATGAATGGAAATTATGGAAAATGTGAATGGAAAATGTAAATGGAAAATGTGAAGGAAACATGCGACTCTTTGCAAGGAAAATGGTGATGGCGATTCTTAGCGAAAATGCTTGGATAGATTGTGAGTTTGGAGAGGGAAAATGATGGCATTTATGAATGATAGAAATGGATTTAATTGGTTCATGCTTCTTGAAATTGGTCATAGAAAACCAATCATGCATAATTGGCTTCCTTCAATTCTTCGATTGCCCTGGACCCTGAAAACAAACATGGCACTAATATGGAAACAAACGTAAGTGTGTTCAAAGAGAAGTGATCAATTTCTCTAGGTACATACAAAAAATTTGCATAATTGGCAGGTTCATGACGTGTTTTCATTTCAAATGGTTAGTCCAATTTCAAAATCATGATAATAAATCCAATTTCTAAAAGAAATGATGATATGCACAGGTAAACAATTTCCTCCATTTATGTTTGAATCATATCATTTCATAAAGATAAAGAAATATTATCTGCAAATGCTTAATGATTCCTGCAAAACAATCCTCAATAAAAAAATTCATCAATCGATCTTGCAAATAAAGTGTCTTCATAGTTCTTCTTCTTTCTTGCATCATGCTTGAAAACATAATAATTAGACAAAACCAATAAATTTTGATCATGATTTTCTGATTAGAATGCATTTTTGAAAAATAGATCATTGAGTTAAATACATAGCTGCAGAATTGTGGTTCAGCTGCTGAATTGTGCAGTTTTTATACCTAAAATCCTAAACAGATAGGTAAGTACACACAACTATGCATTTTTGTTATGAACAAATAACCAGTCCAATCTTAAAATTGATCAATACCTCTTCCAGAAAAATTAGCAAATAGAACAATTTTTTTCTTCTTTTTTTATATATTTTTTTATTTCTTGCTTCGACAGATGTGTTTGAGTGGACCATCACAACAACTTTTTCTCAATTTGCTCTAGTCACTAAATGAATTTCACATCATTTTTTATTTTTAATGACAATTTTCCATGTCAATTTTTTTTAAAAAAATAATAAAGCACATAATCTAAAAATTAATGAAATATTTACAAAACTAAAAAGTAAAATAGATGTACACAAAAGAAAAACATAACAAGAAAACATATATACAAACTAAAATATACATACAAACAAACATAACAAAACCTATAAATGTACAAATGTTATATAAACACTTCATTAAAAAAAAAAATTGATAAAAACAAATATTATACAAAACATACAAAACTTATACATATAAAACATTAAAACAACATTCCACTAACATCAAAATATACATATACAGAAAAAATTAGTACGAAATTTGCCATGAAAATTCAAAGCATTGCAAGTGAATATCTGAACTGATATGAACTAATATGTGGTTTGACTGTAGCAGCACTGATACGTGGTTTTGACTGTAGCAGCAGCATATTCCGGAGCACAAGTGTTGGCAATGCGCATAAAATTCGTAACTGTGCATTTGGAGCACGAAGGAGTATAAGTTGATCGTTGTTAATTTCGAATGTCCACGTGGAGGGATGGATGTGGCCACAATTTAATGTGTAATCTGAAAAAGAGATCAACGGGTGGTGGTGAGAGTAGCGGGTGGAATTTTTGGGTGGATGCATGTTTCTTCTCAGTGAAGCAGTGGGAGATATAGAATAGAGCGGAAGCTGGTTTTCGTAAATAAATTGATACTTGGTGGTCACAAAACCACATTTGTCCCCATATTGTGGACGCAAATCCAGCAGCACCCATCAAAACCAAGACATCTTTCTCATGGACTCAATCAGACCAGATTTGTTTCAACGATTTGTAGGATCAAGGTAGTAAGTAAAAACTGCTTTTTCCACGTAACCTGGAAAATAAGGCTCTAAAGAACCTGGAATATATCCCAATCTATTACGAATTTGAGAAAATCGCTCCTGTGTATTGTAATTGACCCTATTTTGGGAAAAACCCATGTTTCAGTTTTTAGAAATTCGTTTTCATTTGGCCAAAAATCGTGTTTTAAAACTGACGTTTTTAAGCTGCTACGCATTCTGGCAAATGATCAGTTAACAAAATTAATTGTTTCTAGATTGATTGGAGATTTTGACTTATTATGTGGCCCATGCTAATGCATATGCATATTTTTCGGCCTTTGATGTTGGGAGGTTTCGATGTGGAATATTTGTGCACCCTGGCAGCTGGACACAAGGATGAGCCAAGCATGCAAACTTGGAGATATTAATAGCACGCAATGAGTTTGGAAAGAAAGATCCTCCGAAACAAACCTACTAAAATGTGCCTCCCAGGCTCAGTGAACGAACCATCGATGCTCAACTTGCAGATCCTTAGTTGATTGCCAGATCTGGAGATTTGGAGTGTATTTCTTAACAAATTCCATAACCTGCTACTCAGCTTCTTGCTCCCACTGTTTTCTTGGCATTTTTCGAAGAACTCAGCTGTGCAGTGGATGCCTTGGCCCGATCTTCATTGTCCTTAGGATCCCCTTTTCTATAGTGTTGATCAGTATCCTGGACCACTCTTGCCCCCTGCAGCAGCCTTAGCACCAACTCTCTGGCCTCAGTTTCATTTACGCTAGGCCTGCAAGTACTAACTGAGCAGCTAGTATCTGAAAAGTGTGCCTGTCGTTCTGCAGTTACTCTGGTTAGAAGGGCTTGCTGAGAGAACATAGCTATTAAGCGAGCAATGGAGTCAGTTGGGTGCAAAGTTAATTTCTCTAGTTCACATGACTGTATTACAGATATGGCAAGCTCAGAAGAAATAGAACAAAAAATAATGGCCATGTCACTGAAGGAATCAACGAAGAAAAATGTAGATGAACTTAAACAGGAAGGTTCAAATGATATGTCTGTAACTATGTCTGTGGATTCTCCGGTAACTATGTCTAAAGATATATACCACAGATGTCTTGAATCTAGAATCTATTTCCATTTCTGTGGAAAGTGACCTCTCTGCAAATTTATTCCGGAAAAGTTGTGATAGTGTTTTCCCATTTCGGATCGGAGAAAGTTGTAAATGCCCAGATATAGTGTGTGCACAGATGGACAATCAATTTACAATATTGCGAGCAAACTATGATGCATTTGATCATCTTTTGATATTGTTATTGCATTTTTATTTGTGAATTTTTAAAGCATATATATTTTTTATTGTTTTATTTGGTTTATGTGTTTTGTTATTTTATTTTTTTAATGATGAATTTTGGATTTTGATTTTTAAGCTAATGCAATTGATTTTTTTCTTTTGCAGGTCGCATGAGAGCCAATTATCAATTTGTCAATTTCTTCTCAAGAATTTACATTCTTATTTAAAAATTTACATTTCCTTTATTAAAAAAATCATGAAGATTTTTTTTTTAATGTTATTATTATTATTTATTTATTTTTATTAAAAATCTAACATGACTTTTTTATTTTTTTAATTATTTAAAACCAAAACATGATTTTTTTTTATTGAAAATATTTGTGATGTTAATGAAAAAATGCAAGAAAAAAAATAAAATCTTAAAACTAAAAAAAAAATGCAATCAAAAACTTTTAAAACAAATGCAATCAAGCTCGATTTTATTTCCTAATTTATCTACTTGAAATCTATATATATATATATATATATATATATATATATATGAACGTTTCCAATGGAGCCATTTACAGATTAAATTTTCTAAAATGTTCATATCCAAATTTGCGAAATGTGCCTTATTGTGCATGAGGACATGAAAAATTGTTTTAACTTTTAGATTTGCTGCAAAGATCTCTTGAAGAACAGATGAATGTCGTGGATCAATCGCTTTTCGATACTATTCCTCAATGTAGTCCTTGTGATCCAAAGAATGTTTGATCTGCATTCTACATCCTTTGTCCATAAGTGGTTAATATCGAAATTATATATATATATATATATATATATATATATATATATATATATATATATATATATAAATATATATATATATATATATATATATATATATATATATAATGACATGCAGCTAAATGTTTATGCATCTACATGCTTTAATCATGTATCTAGAAAAAAAAAATGAAAAAAAATGAACTCTAGACTAAAAGCTAGTTCCTATGCACACTTCCCTGGCAACAGTGCCAAAATGTTGAGGCAAATTAGTTACCTATCATTTAATTATCAACCTGGGGGTTTCATAAAACTTGTGAAGCATGCGTGCACTATATATGCTAGAAACTAACTTTCAATTTAGATCAATATAACTACGAAACCAAATAATGAAAAACCAAATTGAACTATTCTAATTCAACACTCAAATCAAAGCAAATTATAGTACAACGCATGGAATTGAAATATTAATATTTAAATCTTGCAGGAGTTGAAAAGAACACCACTCTTTCAGAAATGAAAGCAAAAACAATCATTCTTAACCTCTCACGCAGAAAAAGATATGAAAGCAAATAAAAACAAATGCTCTTAACTTCTAGGTAGAAAGCAAATAAAAACAATCACTCTTAACCTATCACACAGGAAAAGATATGAAAACAAATGAAAACAAATGTTCTTAATTTCTAGGTAGAAAGCAAATAAAAACAATCACTCCTAACCTTTCACACATGGAAAGATATGAAAGAAAAAAAAAACAAATTCTCTTAACTTCTAGGTAGAAAGCAAATAAAAATAATCACTCTTAACCTCTCACATAGGAAAATATATGAAAGAAATAAATCTTAATTTATGAAAAACAATAAATCTTACACATTGTAGGTGGCCAATCCAAAAACATGAGAGATGGAAAGTTGAGAGGCTCCAAATGCAAGCATAACCAAATCAAAGTGAACATCACTCATGAGCATGGTGCCAAATTCAAATTCTATATTCAAAACATGAGCATTTACAACTTTACACATGCCTTTCAAAGGAGAAGGCTCTCCTATTTATACGAAACATAAGAAACTACCTCATTAATGGAGGTCCATTATTCTCTCCCTAGATCCCTAAAAAATCTCATAGAGTTACAACTCAAATAGGTAATGATGAGACACATATCCTTTTTGACCTTTATCCAAATCTTCTTCCATATCTTGAAGATAATTCGAATTTGAGTATTAGAGGTCACATAAGGGTGCCTTGGAAGCTTCCAAATAACCTACACATGTCATGAAATTCAAGCCACTTTTAAGTATTAGCAAGTATATGTCATTTTTCTAAGTTTTAACCATTTAATTCAATTATAATACTAGAAATCATTAACTTTTGGAAAACACAAAGGTAACCCATATAGTTATGAAAATGGAGGCTAATGAAAGGTTATTTGGTCATGGAGTTGTGACATGTGAGTGAAATGGTGGTGATAAAGGTGAAAGTGGATGATATTTTGAATACATTTTGGAGGCCCTACAATCATTCCAATGTTTTACTTTGTTTTAAAACAAATTAGTGACCAAGCTAATTGAATTGCAAATGGATTGAGCAAAAGGAGCTTGATAATGAAGGAGAGTTAGATATAAGTAACATGGGACTTGATTCTATGAAGGAATTGTGTGAAGATGATGTAGACCTCAAGGAGGCTCATGAGGTATCTAAAATTCCAACAATCAGGGACACAAGCAAGTGGCTTCAATGTATATTGCAGGATAGACTACTATTAAAAAACAATTAGCTTTGCATTCCAAATTATTAAATGAGGGAAATTTTGATGAAGGAGAAACATAATGGAGGATTAGGTCGACATTTTGGGCATGATAAAACTTATGAATAGCTAAAGCATTTTTATTTTTGGCAAAAAATGAGGACTGATGTTCATAAGGTTGTGATTACGTATAGAATTTGTGAGCATACAAAAGGAAAGAGTCAAAACATAGGTTTGTATACTCCACTACCAATCCCAAATATACCTTGGGATTCGATAAGTATGGACTTTGTGTTGGTGTTCCCAAGAACATAGAAAACTAATGGTTCAATATTTGTAGTGCTTAATATATTTTCAAAAATGACTCCTTTTATTCCTTTCTTTAAAACTAGTGATGCTACCCATATTGCTAACTTGTTTTTCAAAGAAGTGGTAAGACTACATGGGATACCCAAGAGTATTGTCTCAGACAGGGATACCAAACTCTTAGGGCATTTTTGGAGGACTTTATGGAAGAATCTTGGAATAGAGTTGAATTTTATCTCAACTTACCATCAATAGAATGATGGATAGACTAATGTGGTCAACAAAATCTTGGGGAATATTTTGATGAGTTTAGTTGGAGAGCATCCCAAACAGTGGGATCAAGTGCTTGCTCCAGCAGAATTTTCCTATCATTCTTCTCCAAACACAAGTATAGGTCATATTGAATTCCAAATCATATATGGAATGCACCTTAGAGGAGTTCATGAGCTCAGAAGTTCGAACGAGTTGAACAGAGGAGTACAGAAGGAGAAGACATTACCACAACCATGTAAGAAATTCATGAGAAAGTGAAACATAAACTACAAGAAAGAAACCTCAATTATAAAAGTAGAGCATATTTGAAGAGGAGAGAACAAAATTTTGAAGTGGGTGTTTTGGTTTTCGCACATTTGAGAAAGGAATTATTTCCTAGAGGAGAGTATAACAAGCTAAAATTGAAGAAGATTGGGCATTGCGGAACCCTCAGGAAGTTTTCAAATAATGCATATGAAGTAGAGATCCTACTAGGAATTAGGATCTCTCCCACTTTTAATGTTGTAGACATGTATAAGTATCTAATAGATGTGACAAATCAAACAATAGATGACAATGAAAGGCTTCAAATCTAGTGGCAGAAGCAATTACTAGTAGCAGAACCCCTATAGCCTAAGAAATTCCTAGACAAAAGATTGATTAAGAAGACAAGGGGAAAAGAGTATAATGAGTACTTGGTCAAGTGGAAGAACCATCCAATAGTAGATCTACCTAGATGACCACCACATTACTATAGAAAAGTGGCAATTCAATTGAATATCTCATGGTAAGGAGTCCATAAATAGTTTGTTCCTTGGGAGTATGATGCAGGGGCATCGGTCAAAATTCTATCTTAACCTCTAAAAGGTCAAAAGAATCTTTACTAGAGGAGTTTGTTCCTCAATTAAGATTGAATATATTTAAGTTTTCCATGTAATTAGATTTTGATAATTTTGTTAATTAGTTTGAAAAGGCCTACAAAATCTGATCGTAAGCCAAAATTAGGTCATTCGATCTGGATTGATCCTCAAATGTATTAATCAAGTATTAAGCAATGGGAAAAGTTGGATTTTTGTGTGTGCCATCCAAATTGCACAATTATTAAACACTCTGTGTATAATCCTCGTAAATCCTGTTTTAAACTGTTTTTTAATCTCTGCTCACAATCGTGAACTATGTGGGAATGTATTTGTTATAGGTGTGCTTGGTTACTTTGGCATGGCTGATCTATAAACATTTGAATTTTGTGTGTATAACTCAATGAATATTCAGTCTATGCCTTTTGGCCCTTGAGTTGCTAAGTATTCATATAAGTACATAGAATCCCTTTGTAGACCGATCCGAGTGAGATTGTTAATTGACATATGGGACATTCCCGTTAGTTGTCAGATTTGAATCTCAGAGAAGATTCATCACCCAAGATTTCTTGGTGTAGATTCAGTGGAGCACAAAAGAAATGGCCGATATTTTGGCCCAAGATTGGTATGTCAATTGACAACACTGTGAATTGAATCTCTATCTCGGAACATAAAAAGGAGGAGACAAGTCCTTCAACAGGGCCAAGAGATAAACTTTCATCCTATCAATTTTTGCCAACTTTTATCCTGTTTTGGACCATAAAACAGGGGAGACACATCAACTTGACAAGGCCAAGAGAGAGACTTTTATCCTGTTAATTGACGCAAATAATTTTTGTCGTAGGATTTTGATCTCGAGAGTTTTTGTTTAGACTGGAGGTTGTCACAATTTGGAAAAGTTTGGGACCAAGATTTATTGTGGTGTACCTACCCCCTAGTCGTATGAAACCTTTCCACCAGCATTGATGCTAAGGCACTTACGGTTGGTATTAATATCTTTGTTTTATATTTTCCTGTTATATACAACACTATATATAAAAGTTTTGGAAACATGACAAAGTAGATTCACATATGAGAACTTGTTAAAAATGTATACCTATGAGTTGAAGGATTGCATCGGTAGTGAAATAAAAATATCAAACTCTGAAATGTTTTAAGGGTGTTAGACATGTAGAAAAAATAACTAAACAAAAATGTAGTTCAATGAGCATCATTCATTAGGGAAGATGAAAATTGGCACAAGGACCTAGATAAGAAATAGGGAAACAAATGTTGATATTGAGGAGATAAATGGTCATCAGGTATACATTAAGCAATAAAAAGTTATATACTTGTACAAAAGAAAATGAATCAAACACATCTATGAGTGAATTGGAGAGAGAGAAAATAGGGAAAAAAATGTTGTAAGTGTGGAAAGAATTGGACAGTAAGGCATTGATATTAAAAAATTCCACTATGCTACTATAAAATAGTAGATGGGAAGCAAATAGAAGTCCAAAAAATAAATGATGAAATCATTATACCATACAACTTAGATTTAGATGAAGAACCAACAAAAAACATCAATAACTTCAATATCACAATGCACATGCCTAAAAATATGGGAATGAAGGAAATAACTTGAAAGAAAGATAATTATTCAAAAGGAGAAAATACAACCAGTGAATGTGAAATATTTTCCACCATTCCTCGGAATGGATAAGATCTAGTTTCCAAGAAAAGAAAAGAAAATAATTACACTTCTCTTGTTAACCATGAAAAGGAAAATACAACCTCACACCCTAAATGTAAAATAAATCATAAAATAGACAAATTTAACAATATTCAAATATTTTAGCAATACTCATAATTCTTCAAACATTGTTGTTGCTAAACAACTAAAATTTTTGGTGTACCCCATGAAATACCTCATTTTTATTGTCACTAATGGAGAAAATGTTAAAGAAGTAAGCAGATTTCATAAAGTCTCAATTTAAATACAAGAATTGAAACTACAAACATAACTTTATACAATACCACTGAATAAATGGATATGGTGTTGGGTGTAGAATGATTTATGCAATTGAGAAGTTATACCACAAGTATTGAAGAACAATTCAATGAGTTTGATTAGCAAGGTCAATACCATAATTTATATAGTGTTAAAGGTTCCACATTCAAGAAAAATCAATTATAATCAATAAATAAGAGACAAGAAACCCAATCAAATGTACCATAGAAGCATATCACCAAGAAGCATACATATTTCATATTAAATATTCATGTCAAAAGACTTCAAACTATGATGCAAAAAAATTTAAAGGAACCTCACCAACACTCAAAGAAATAATGAAGTCAAACCCATAAAAATAGATAGACTTCATTCCACCATAGAAACATGTTCAACTAGAGAGAATCCTATTTATTTTGTTTTGAGGATAAAGCATTCTTTAATAGGGAGGTATTATTATAAACATAATAATAATAAGTTAATTAGTTAATGAATATTCAAAGGGAACATACCCCTTCACCTTGTGACGAATCAATGTTACAAGTAGACCATCTCAAGGCTCATTGTAACATAATCATTCTCATAAATGATTTATCAATCAATATATTTATATATCTCCAAAATACTTATGTCGTTAAGAATAAGTAGGAATTGTTTATTACAAGTAACTACTAGTATGATACAAAAAAATTCTTGGTCTTTCCCTCTTCCTATCCATACGCTAAAAAATATGGAGAATACTCAAGACTTCCTTGGGAATTACTAAATCATCCCAAAGCACATTATGCAAAGCATGATGTTAGGTTCTGTGATTTTCAACAATAGTATTTTTCAAATGTAAGCTAAGTACTTGTCAATAAACTCAGTTACCCATTCCCCTAAAGGTCATACTCAGTATAATATCTTTAAATAACCACTTTTTCATCAACTCATGTGAGGAGACTGAATTTAGAACATCAGGTGGAATAATTTATCATTGTTAAAATGTATTTGTTTCTTTTTTATGAATGATGGTTAATTTCACATATAATTTCTAATCCGTATTAATCAAAAGGTCTACCAATGCTAAGAAGATGTAATGGAGTAGATGTTTTCCTTTCCCTACTAGCACTTAATGGAAAACCTTACATTTCTTGACATAGGTATGTGCGTCTTAGAATAATGTTGGCTAATAATTTCCTACCTTCAAAATTATATGAGTGGTGGTATCTCTTGAAAGACCATCATGAAGATCTTTTAGTACTCTCTCAACATCATCTTTCTCCAAACATCTTGATAGCACTTCATTATAGTTCATCCAAAATAAAATAGAGTTTATTAACTAATACTAAATAAAGTTCAATCATAATGCTATTTTTTCCTTGGAAGTCTCACAGTTGAGGCATACACCATGATGTAAGTAATTAACTAAATTAGGTTGCCAAGAGTAAAAAATTACCAAAGTAAAATGTATTTCATTGGAACAAACCAACAACTTATCCTCTCACCCTTCTTAATCTTGATTTGTAGAATTCTAGGAATAAGAAACCCACTTGCACAGTACTTGACCTCTCATTATATGAGAAAGTCTAATATCAAGGTCGAATTATCACACAATAGTGATCAAATTCCCCATTCACTCTCCTAGCTTCTATTGAGTAAAGAGTGAGTGCACAACACTACGAGGTGCTATGAATTTAGTACAATTCTTCAAAATATAGCTTTGAAAACAACATAGGCTTGTTTGTCAATGGTAGAGTAGTTTCTCTCTACTCCCTCTTAAGTGTTACTCACAAAGGACATAGAATCTTTGTTACTATCATCATCCTTTTTAGTTATAACAACTACAAGTGATTGATCAAAAGCAAAAGTATATAGAAATAAATGTCGACCAAGATTAGGATTATGTAAAGTAGGATTTTGAGAAATAGTAATATTAATTTTATTGAATGGATCATTTTTCTTCCTTCTTCAACCTAAAATCAAAATCTTTCCAAAACATTTTTTGTTAATAGTTTTAGTGAAATATACTATTAATTTTCTTAAAAAAATTATCTTTCCAAAAAAAGACAATATTATCTTTATGTTGTGAGGAAGAGGCAATTGAGAAATAACTTTCACACACTTTGGGTCAATGATTATCACTTCTTTTAATATGCTGTGACCCAAGAGATTTCCTTCTATCATATCAAAAATACTATTCTTTGGGTTGAGGGAGATTCCATATGTCTTGCATCTTTGAAATATTTTCATATGATACAAAACATGTTAATTCTATCTTTTGAATATGTAAATACGACATTTAGATAGAATATCACAATCTTACCTATCAAACCTATGAAAGAAACATCCATTTCTTACTGAAAAATGGCATCTACATTGATTAATGTAAAAGGAATTCAATTATAGGCAAGGGTGCCAAACTTAGTATCAAAAGTGGTCTAAAGTCAATCTTCTTCCACCATTAAAACATGTATATATCCTAAAAAACCATTTAGAAGTAAAAACATCTTGGATCCCAAAATTGTCTGTAAATTTTATCAATGGGTTGAAAGAGGCAGTTATCTTTTTCTAAGACCTTGCTCAAATGATAGATATCCACACATATATGAATTTTGACTATGTTCTTTCTCATAGGCACTATATTTGCAACAAATATGAATACATAACTTTACAAATAATATTAGTATCTAGCAGTTTATTTCAATTTTGGCTCAAATGTTTATGTAGGTGTGGAACTTATGCAATTTTTGCTTTAAAGGTTTGAAATCCTCCTTTAATGGTACAACACGTTGGATAATTCATGTGTTGTAAGTTTTAAGACACTGATAAGACCAAGAAAGACATATGGATATTCTTTAAACAACTTGAGATAATAATTCTTTTCATTTTTAGATGGTGATTTTCCCAAACTCATATTTTTGGTATTTCCCATTATATCTAAATTTATCACTTCATAGCATGAACTAGAGCTACATATTTTAACATTTTTTAATTCTTGAAACCTATCTTGGAAATTAGAAAGGTTCTCAAGGTTGTTACCCATTTGGAAATGGTATGTAGGTTTGGATTAACCACCTTTCCTACATCTTATTTCCCTAATCTCTAAGATTCTTCATTTTCCCTGGTGCCTTGAAATACCTTATGATCAGTGACAAGATCATTGCCATTGGTAAGAAACTACAATACTTATTGATCTTCTTCAAATACTCTACGATTTATAACATTATTGAGGTTAGAGTGTTTATACGATAACTCAATGAAAAACCTATTGGCCTCAAAATCTTCTATGAGTGAAAATTTAGAGGCAACTATAGCTAGAAAATTGACCAATAGATTTTGCAATCATGGGATAGTAGCGATATTGAATTTGTAAAATTTGTCTATGATTTTGAGAACTTTTTGCTAGTAGTTTTTGAGGTATGGTGAATTATAATGGATTGAACTATTGATCTATCTGGCTATAACTTCAGAATCACTAAAAACTCTAATTTATTTTACCTTCAAATGGATGGAATTCTTGAGACATTCAACTAGGGCTTCACATTTAATTGTATCTTTTGTATGATCAAATTCTAATCTACATCATAAAAGAATACATTTACCTCTTGCTCCTATGAATACAAAACTAGCTGTTATCCCTTCTTGAGGGTTAGAACCATCGAAAAATAATGTCCAAATATTAGGGATAAAACTTTAGTTTATTTATTTGTTTTTTAATCCATTTTTATTTTGGTTTCAACTAAAAGAGAATTTATGTATTTTACATCAGTGATGCTTAGGTCTTGTGAGAGATCTTCATCCTCCTTTAAATCCAAATCTGAGCTAAATTTCAAAAACCAAAATCAATTGAACAATCTCTCAAAATAAATCAAAATCGATTGAATAGTTTCTTAGAATTGGACATTTAAATTATGAGGATTTATTTATTGCTTTTAAGTTATTCATGGTGTGTTTCATGTGATTTTCCCTATCAATTCTTATTTTATTTAGATTTTTCATTCCATGGTAACCAAAAGTGGAACCACTCTTAAACAAGTAATCCTTCTAATTATTTCTAAAATAGTATCTACTAAGCAATAACTTAGAATGTATGCCACAACAATATTAATGACTTTAAACAAGTAATCCTTCTAATTATTTCTAAAATAGTATCTACTAAGCAATAACTTAGAATGTATGCCACAACAATATTAATGACTAGATGGATTTTTGGGTTCAAAAGAAATCCTAATCAAAACACTTTGTAACTCTGCAATGACCTTTATTTGTAATATTTATAGTTAAATGCTAAGAGTAGAACATATAGTAGGTGTAGCATTCAGCTTTGGGTTCAAAATAAATCCTAATCAAAACATTTTGTAACTCTGCAATGACCTTTATTTGTAATATTTATAGTTAAATGCTAAGAGTAGAACATATAGTAGGTGTAGCATTCAATTTTTGGGTTGAGAGGGGCTCTACAACCCAGTATATGAGAAAAATGTTGTCATGTAACGTTACATTAAAAAAAATTAAAAAAATATATGCCAACTAATATTGTATATACATATGAGGGAGATATTGTACATAATGTTACATTAAAAAAAATTAAAAAATATATGTTGGCTAATATTGAATGTGTTGGCTAAATTAATTTTTTTAGCAAAAATTACATAGAAACAATAATATTATCGATCACAAAAGGAAAATAAGCGTGAAAACAATTCAGAAATCCTTAAATTACATAATGTGTAACCAATAGTAATGAAATAATAAAATTATTGATGTATATTTTCTGCCTGACTTCACATTGAGACGACAAACTCACCCAACTATAAACAAACTGAATAAACATATGTCAATTCTGATTAGATGCGAAATGTTGCATGAAATTGAGTATTTATGATATATAAATCACACACCAAATTGGTGTAAGAGACCCCTTTTTTCGTGGGACAAGGGACTCACCTCCGCGCAACTATCATATTCTGGTTTTGAACCTATGACCTCTTAGGAGGAAATACATGCTCTTAACCATTAGGCCCACTCAAGTTGTATATATATCAAAAACAAATATTTAATGAGTAACCTAGATCTACCTTAACTTCGGATCTATTAAGCTTCTAGAGAAATCAAATCTCTTGAGGTTTGCACCTCAAAAAACTTTGGTAGATCTTCAATTAAAATAGATAAAAAAATAAAATAAAAAATTTAAGTAAAACAAGACATTCAAAAATACTTCAAAACCAATCCAACAATTATAAACATTGGAAATGAACATCTCAAAAATTAATAAAAGTAGAAGTGTTAAAAATATATATTTTTTCCCCATAAAGAAGACACTATTGAATTGTTGTATCAAATAATAATTAATTATTTTCTAAATCTATGACCATTACATCTACAGGCTCTTCTCTGTGCTTTATGTTTCCTTCTATAAGCGCACCATGTCTTGAAATTCAAGCCTATCAAATTTAAAAATATTGTTTTAACTTGCTAAGAAAAGGAAAAGTATGTGTATATAACTATATATTCATCAAGTCTTTGCAAATGAGACAATTAAATATGAACCATGTAATGTGATGTATGTAGTGTGTGTCTCTAATTTATGCTTTCGAAGACGCCACCCATAGTGGACTAAACTTAAATCACTCACTCGCTGGAACCGAAAAATATTATATGTTAACGTGATTTGAAATAAATACTCTCCACGTGTGCGTGTCGGCTTTTTCTTGTTCTTTACAACAAGACAGTGAACCAAATAAAAAATTTAAAATATTGCAGTGGAGAGAAAGTGTATATTTTAATGAGTCTAATTGATGTTCTCTGCGTTTATCTAAACTTTTAAAACTTTAATAAATTTATCTTCCACTAAGAGTTTAATAATACTTCGGACTTTTAAAGCTTTAATAAATTAATTTTTTTTATAAGAATTTAATAATCCTTTGGACTTTCGGCGCATCAAAAACTACCGACTTTTTTATAAGGTTTTAATAATTCTTTGGACTTTTAGCGCATCAAAAACTATGGAGCATAAAAAACTAAGGAGCTTGTCAAAAATTAGATGATAAGATGTTTTATAATCCTTCGGACTTTTAAAACTTTAATAAATTGAATTTTCAGAGCGTAAAAAACTATGGAGATTTTTTTATAAGACTTTAATAATCCTTTGGACTTTTAGCACATCAAAAGCTATGGAGCATCAAAAACTAAGACTTTTAGCGCATCAAAAACTATGGAGCATAAAAAACTAAGGAGCTTGTCAAAAATTAGATGATAAGATGTTTTATAATCCTTCGGACTTTTAAAACTTTAATAAATTGAATTTTCAGAGCGTAAAAAACTATGGAGATTTTTTTATAAGACTTTAATAATCCTTTGGACTTTTAGCACATCAAAAGCTATGGAGCATTAAAAACTAAGGAGCTTCTTAAAAAAAATTAGATGATAAGATGTTTTCGTTTGTTTATTACCCACATCATCTTTACATACTCATTTAAATTTTAATAATTATTAAATTTAATAATATTAGTGAATAAAATAAAGTAATATATTATTTTAGATTTATTTTAATTTTGGATTTATTAAGTTATGAGAGGGCTCAAAGCTATTTTCACTCTAAAAGTAGTGTACATGTCGAGAGATTTGATCTCTTTAGACCCTTGATAGATCTGAGTGAAAATGGATCTAGGATGGTTTCATTTCCCTTCAAAATAGGTTATATTCCACATAAATACCATGGGTTCTCAATACCAAGGGTCAATATATGAGTCATTTTTATTTTTATTTTATTTTGTTACTTTTATTTTGACCGAGTTAAAATGTTTACATGATATTATGTTGCAATGTCTTTACCATATGGGGTTGTAGAGCGTCTGAGTAATTTGTGTGAACTACATTGTTGATATTTCCTTATGATACAAAACTCTCTTATGTGTGCAGCCTTAGGGATTTATTGATCATGGCTCCCTCCGATGGAGCAGTTGCGCCCTCTTCCTACAAGAATGTAGTGGTCGAGGGAAGCCATGGCTCCCATCCTTGTAGACCCAACAATATGATTGGAAATAAGGCTTTGGAACAAGATCAACCACCATTTTCATAGCACAAGGGTTGCTCCTCCTCCAGGTCTTCGATTCTAGTGGCAAATGAACAAGAAATGGACACCCAAAGAAACGAGATCAACTACCATTTTTCATAGCACAAGGGTTGCTCCTCCTATGGGACTTCGACTCTAGTGGCAAATGAATAAGAAATGGACACCCAAAGAAAATATAGCACATGCATTCCACATGTTGTTAAATTTGTACATTGCTTTATGTTGTTTCAATTACTTTAGCCCAACTCAATTATTCATTAAGCAATCTTTCAATAACAATTAATACTTTTCATTAATCAATAGTACCTGAAGATAGAACATTAATGCAATTACAATAGGATACAATCAACAAATCAATAAGAGACACCATATTTGGTCAGTGACCAGGGAAAAACCCACTATGGGGAAAAGCCTTTGAAATTATTCTTCTATTAGATTGTCATAAAATTTTCAATAGAGAGTACAAGGAGTCAATACAAAATCATCCAACAAAATTAACCTAACAACATTCAGAAATATGTTCCCAACATCAATATTAATTGGAGATAATTTTTCCTGATTGCGGTTAGCGTGGTCAAATGTCAAATTCTAACCTTGGATCCCAACCACATGGAGGAAGAGGTATGTGTTCGGTTGAGAGCTTCTAACTGCACAAATGAGCCTGCATGCCTACAATTGTACTCGAAATTTTCTTGCGTGAAGCTTGTGATTGGAAACCAAAACCCTAAACACATGTGGAAGCTTCAAACCCCATGATTTCAGATTGTATGAACCAATCTCGGCGACCCAACCTTAGACCTATGTGAACCAAACAATGAAGAAGGGAATAAGAAGATGTTTGATGATGATGATGACCAAATGAGCTTGAGGTCACTTGTATTTATAGGCTTCCAAGGGTCTCCAATTTCCTATTAGGGCCAACCTTATCAAATGTAATATTGTGGGCTTCAATTCGAAAACACATTTTCCCTTGTCCAAATTGAGTGCTTCAAAAGTCAAAATTTCTCCTCTCGAAAAGAGGAATCTAGTCCCATGATTAGAATTTGTTACCAAGCTGCCAAAAATTAACACTCCCTCTCAACTAGGGAGAAATTCCAACTGCATCATGCAGTCATTACAAGTATCTTGTCACCATATCATGTCCCATCTCTGCTCAACTTTATCTGTCGAAACATTCTTGAATATAAAGAAGAAGAATCATAAGGGAGCTTCACCTACCACCCTCTATCCATCGGGGAACCACTTCTACTATAGAAATTAATGTGTAGATTCTAAACTGCTAATGAAATTTACTAAATCACAAGACTTGAAGCTATTCTACTCATCCACAGAAGTAAATTCAAGATCGAGAACTCAAATCATTAACATGCATCAAGATTTAACACACATACACAAAGATTTATCTAGGAGAAAGAAACTGCTGAAAACCCCTTACTATCTTTATTTCAATAATCAAAGAATATGGATGAATACAATATGCTCTGTTCAAGCTTGAGCTCAACCTGCACTTGTATCTTCTATCCTATGCCTAACTGACTGACCTTGGTCAATACTTAGCCCAAATTTTGAGCCTCCAAGCTCCTATTTCCGTGTACCATTCCTTAAGGAATTAACCCCCTATTAATTAAGAAATTCCTCAATTTGGATTGCGCAATTCTTATAGGTCCTTCTCTAACTGCATGCATGAACTGTACAACTTGGAATAGTTTACAACTGATAATACACTGCCCTTGAAATCCAATCTAAACTGGGTAACTCGAATTATCTGCATGCAACAATTATTTTGGGTTTATTGATCAGTTAACTGGATGATCACTTAGTGTGAAAAAAGTTACACACCCTTATCACTCAGTGTGAAAAAAAGTTACACACCCTTGATTGAACCTCCACTAGTTCTACTAATAGTGAGAACTAGTTACACTGACAATAACTCAAATTAACTAAAATAGATTGCTACAAATTAGCAATCAATCATGTAGAATTGAACTCAAGTGTCTCCAACTCGAATTTACTGAGTTAACTGAGTGACAAGATCCATGTCACCTCGATTAACTACCTCCAGGTATTCTTTTGAAATTGAAACTCAAATTTCTCCTAATTTAATCAAGCGAAAATTAAATTAGCAATTTCTTGCTACATTTTCAATGCTTCTTATCAGCAAGAAAGGGATTATCAGATACCCTAATCCTGCTTCTATGGAACTCAAATTTTCCTCTTGAGAAAGCCTTTGTCAAAATATTTGCATCTTGTTCCTCTATCAGATTGTACTGCAACAATCTGCCTCTACACACAATCTCGTAGATGGTGATATTGGATGTCGATATGCTTGGATCGATTAGGAAATACTGTATTCTTAGAGAGTTTGATACAACTCTGAATGTCACAGTGAATCATTGTAGGATCCATCTTCGGACAAAATAACCCGAAAATAATCTTTCTCATCTAGATAGCCTCACATGTTGCTTGACTTGTAGCCTTGCACTCTGCTTCTGCTGAGCTGAGTGCCACAGATCTCTTCTTCCTTCTGTACCAAGAAATTGTTGCTGAACCAACATTGAAAATTCCTCCTGAAGTTCTCTTCCTATGCCCAATTTGCATTTGTTAAACCTTGCAACTTCACTCCCTCTGTCTATCTGTACTAAAGACCAAACTGAGTAGTGCCACCGAGGTATCTCATCACATGCTTTGCTTCCTTCCAATACAATTTGGTTGGTTTAACCATGGATTGACTAAGCTGGTTAACCAAATAACACATGTCTAGTCGTGTGTTCACATAATACATCAGTGAACCCACACGTTGCCTATAAATGGTAGCCTCCACTTCCTCACCTGAAGTGGCATCCTCTTTCCTCCAATTACTTGCTAGAGGAGTGTCCATGGGTTTGCTACTCTCCATGCAAAACTTATTCAGTATATCGTTGGAATACTTACCTTGAGAGTCAAACAGTTCCCCATCTCCTTGCCATACTTCCAAACCGAGGAAATAATGGATGAATCCCATGTCCTTCATCTCAAACTCTCTTGCAAGGTCCTCCTTACAAGATTTGATCAGTTTCTCATCACCAGTAAGGATCAAGTCATCGACATATAAAACAATAATCAATAATTTTCCTTCTGCCACAATGTGATAAAGGTTTGCATCTGCTTCACTTTTGGTGAAGCTCAAACTGACGAGATAGTTATCGATCCTAGTATACCATGCATGTGGTTCTTACTTGATTCCATAAAACACTCACTTGAGTCTGTAGACATGTGACTCTCTGTCAAAGGTCTCAAACCCCTCCGGCTACTCAATATACATCTCTTCCTCAATAACTACATGGAGAAATGTTGTATTCACATCCATCTAGTGGATCTTCCACCCCATCTGTGCCGACAATGCTAGAATCGATCTGATGGATGAGTACCTTGCTACTGGAGAAAAGGTGTCCTCATAGTCAATTTCCTCCACCTAAGAGAACCCCTTGGCCACAAATCTAGCCTTGTGTTTCTCTATGCTCCTGTTTGCTGCATGCTTTATCTTTTAAAGCCATCTTGAACCAACCACTGATTTGTCTTCTAGTATTGGGACCACTTACCAAAAACTATTTCTTACAATGGAATCATATTCCTCTACCATAACATCAACCCATACTGGTTTCTCCACAACGTCCTCGAATGAGGATAGCTATGTCTCTACTAGATCACTCATCAGATCCATGTAACTAGTGTAATGATAAAGTGACCTCCTCTGTCTGCACTGTGATGTGGGTGCTCCCAAATTATATCTATCATCCTAAAATAATATGTCAGCTTCCCTAGCCCGCTTCCTTCCTTCTCTGGATGTATCTTCTTGAGTGGATGTCTCCACTCTCTACTCCTCTGCTTTTGGCTACTCCACAATTTCTTGGGATTCTTCTTTTAGAGCTAAAATCTCTTGATCAAGTTGCAACTGAAGCTCCCTCTCAAGAGAACAACTAATTTCCTTCTCCTCATTAAATTTCACATCTTTTCCGACCACTATCATCCCGAGGGATGGAAAGTATACCCGATAGTTGTGACGTGTATCTATGTACCCCACAAATATGCCTAATTATGCTATCAAATCTAGCTTTTTTCTTGCTTCCTCGGAAACATGAAAGTAAATTGATGATCCAAAGATCCTGAAGTGTGACACATTTAGTTTCTTCCCTGAAAAATATTCCTTTGGTGTACTCATTCCAAGAATCATGTGAGGACTCTTGTTCCTCAAATAGACTGTTATGTTGCATGCTTCAACCCACAAGTGTAGAGGTAGGATTTGGTTATGCAACATCGACTGTGCTGCGCCCAAAATACTTCTATTCTTCCTATCACCCACACCATTTTATTGTGGGTTATGAGGTGTTGTCAACTCCCGTCGAATGCCTTCCTTTGCACATAATTTTTTAAAATCATTCGACACGTACTCACCACTATTATCACTCCTAAGAGCCTTCACTTTCCTACCAGTATCTTTCTCAACAAGTGCTTTAAACTCAAAAATTTTGGATAATGTATGGTTTTTCTTATCCATTAAGTAGATCCAAAACTTCCATGAGAAATCATCTACAAATATAACATAATACATGCGCTTGGCAGTGGAGGACATCGAGAAAGGTCCACAGACATCAGAGTGGATCCTTTCAAGGATTTCATGCACCTTGTTGTCCAGATCATTGAAGGTGGATTTTTTGTACTTCCCTAATGTACACCCTTTGCATGTATCCTGCTTCTCCAGTGCTCCACTAGGGAGGCCTATAGAAATCTGCTACATGATATTCAAAGCACCATGATGAAAATGGCCAAGTCTTATATGCCATAATTCACTGACATATTGACTCTAAACCTTCTTTTATTTTGTGCTCAATGCTGCACAATCTTCCACATTTAATGTGCAGAGATTCTTCACTCGAACCTAGATCTGCTTCACTTTTCACTTGGTGATGTGTCTCAAGAAAGACTTCCTTTTGTGGAATATCACATCGCAGCCATGGTATTCCAAAACCACGACGAAAACTAGATTCTTCTTCAGGTCCAGTACATACATCACATCCTTGAGCCTGAGAGGGAAGCTAAAATCCCTTTGAAAAGTAACTGTACCAATGGTCTCACGATACATTCCATCATCTCCCATCTCCATGTGCATCTGGAGATCCTTCTCCTCCAAGTCATTGAAAAATTGTTTGTTTCCCATCGCGTGGAATGAGGTACCACTGTCAAGATACCACACACTACCCATCAATGTGCTTTCCATGCATGAAATGAGGGTAAAATAAAGTTTAAACTATGAAGCCATGGCTTCACCTGCTGCTCCTCCTATGATCTTCTTGCTTTCTTTGTTGTGTGTAAATTTCGTGGCATAGTGTCACAGTTCATGACAATGAAAGCACTTGATTTTGGAAAGGTCTTTATTCTTTCCCCCCTTGACCAGATTCTGCTTTGGATTGGGATTTATTCCCTTTCCCTTTCTTTACCTTTCCAACCAAGGCACAATTCTTCTCATCCTTGACCTTGGATGAAGTCTCATTTTTCTTGCTCTGCCTTATTTCTTCCTGCACTAGATCAGACCATAACCGCTCCCAGCTTAGTAGTTTCTCTCTACCATTTTGATAACTATGCTAGCCATTGGGAAGGCCCAAGAGGGCTAGAGCTACTAGATCATCTTCATGGACAGTAATACCAACCCCACCAAGTTCATCATGAAACTCTGTAAACCTGGTCAGGGATTGCGGAATTGTTTCATTCTTTTGAATCTTAATACTTAGAAGCTTGTCCTTGAGGTCCAGCTTCCTGTGGTCACTATTATTTTGAAACAACTCTATCAGTGTCTTCCACATCGTGAATGAAGTCTCTTTCCCATGGATATTCAAGGCAATATGATCCTAAAATCCATCCAACATGATCCTCCTTGCTTTAGCCACATCCTTCTTCCACTAAGCAAGATCCTGGGCATCAGATGCTGGGGGTTTTGCTACATATGTACTGATGTGTTTTAGAACCCCATTATAATCCAATACTGCCTTGTTATAGAAATATTTGGGCACTGCAACCCCAATCACATATGTCCATAAACCAAGGGCTTCTAAACCCCTAAAATTGTTGTTTCATACCCTAAAGGAACAAGGTTAGTTGATTACATCATTTCCCCAGAAGTTCTCCCTGAAAACTGCTCAGAATTGGTCAAAACTAGACCATACAGATTGCTCCATGCCGAGGGAGCGATGCATATCACTTGTTACACATAGAAGGTGCGATGCATACTGAAAATCCCTTCTATAGGATGCGATGAGCGAGAGCAGACAAATGGCAGAGGCAGTTTTCTAGGTGGAAACCCACAGAATCTTCTTGAAACTGCTCATTTGACACTTGCCTCTCTAAATTCGCTTAGGGATGAGTAACAGATCATGAAATTTCCAAGTGGAACCAAGAACTATCAATGAAATGACATTAATCAAAATCCCAGAAGCTAACTCACCCACTTGCAAATATCTATATATGGATCCCTCATCCTAAAGATCCAAAGGCTAGAATTTTGCATTTTGTAAAGAAGTGTTGTTGGTTTCTCTGTGAAACATTGTATTATTGGGTGATCTAGCTTTTCATGAGGTGAAGAGGGCTTTCATGCTGGGAGGATGGCGCTGGATCAAAAAGCTTGGTTGTAATCCTCTCTTCTACTACTTCTATCAATAAAGCTATTTGAGTTTTCCTCCATATACTTGTATATTTCTGAATCCTGTATTTGTGTATGCATTTGTATGGTTAATGTATATCTGATCCTACATTGTTTATGGTTATATATCTCTATGCTTTGATGGTATTATGCAGCTTTGACTCTACAGGTGTTCTTTGAAGTGGGACAAGTGAGGAAGGAGTGGTGAAACTCTATCAAAGGAGGGAGGAAATAAGCAAGGAGCCAAGTGAAAGACTAAGGTTGGTTCTCTTTGCTTCTCTCTCATCTATCTCTCATAAAGGAAAACACAAGTTACTTTAAATTGTTTGTTTCTAAGATAGCTACCCGTCTTAGTGGGACTAGCAGCTCTGAATGGACACTAGTTTTCCCGATAACAAAATGGCGACTCTGTTGGGGAGCGAATAGTTTGATTGTTAGTCACTATTGTTTGCTTTATAAACTACAGATGGAGCTTGAAGTTAAGCTAGCTAGCATTCGAACTGATTTTTCTATGCAACTGCAAAGTAGATCAACGCTGCTTTAGTCAATCTCCGGGTGGGTTTATGAACTGAACATCTTACTTGCAAACATCCTAAGTGCCTTGGTGGTAGCTCTATAACCTCATTATATCAGTCCCTATACTTTGTGTTTATTGCCTATCATAAGCTCAGCCTAAACCCCTGAACTTAGCTGCAAATTGTGAGTAAAAATTGAGCTTAGTCTCGTCCTTGGACCATCACACTGTCTCTCATTGGCAGTCTGGATGCATCACACCTCCTGTGTGCTACAGGTGATATGCATCCCTGTTTCCCTGTGTTACAGGTGCGATGATTGAATGAGACTGTTTCTGCCTCCAGATTTTGGTTTTTCCTTCATTGTTTTCAGCTCTATTCAGTAGTTTTGCTGTCTATGATCAGTATATCATTGTTGAAACCTTCTTCCTTTACATTATTCAGCCTCCATTGATAAGGAATTGTGAATGTTTTTATGTGTTTTTCATCATTTACAGTCCTCCTTTGCAAAAAGTAGCTTAATCGAACTGTCGTCTTTTGATTTGAAAGTGTCGCAAGTGTCGTTTTCAGTCAAAGAAAAGAGTTTCGTAAAGTCTTCCTCTTTTAGATAGTCGATTACACTTTTGCCATTGTATTTGATTTGAATCATCAATTGTTTGAAGTGTCGAAAACAGTTTTCAAGTCGAAATTGAAAGTGTAGTCTAAATCTTCCTTTCATTTTTGAAAATAAATTGCTAAAGTGTCGCTTTGAGGAAAGATAGTTCAGATCTGTACTTAGTTTTCTTTTGTCATTCTCACATTAAGGAAACTAAAAAACAAATACGTGCATGTGCATTTGCATTTAGACTACATGCCGAAATTGATTTAGGACAGTGCATCTTAGTGTGTGCTCTCTGCTCTATGTTGAAAGAATTTTACTTCTCTTTCCTTAGTAGCTAGGATTTTCATTGCTAAAAGAAAGCAAACGATTGTTTATCATCTTAGATTGCATATTTAGGAATTGCATATCTATATTACGTGGTGAAACTTAAAGGAAAACTTCTTAAGAAAGATCAACTGTAAAATAAACCTCAATGAATATAAAAATGCTTTGGAACCTAACGCACAACATATAGAAGTCTAGGCTAGAGACGTATTCCGGCGTCATAAAGCCTGGTAACTATCGTTTTCATCGTAGCTTGGGTGATTCCTCCTCTTTGATACGACAAGTGCTAGTACCGACTTGTGCTCCCACATACCGTCGAGTATATATGGGGAGACCACAATAGGCTATATCCTTTATCCTTAGGAAGTCGTGTCTGCCGCCCTATCAATCACAATGCATTGAACACAGCATTCAGGAAGATTGGCTGCCGTACGTAAAAAGTATTCTGCAGTTTTGTGATTGGTTTGGTAATCCCTCTGTCTAGATTTCCAGAGTAGTCACTTTCGTTCCTTTTCAGACTCCTTAAAAGAAAAGGTCTATCTGAGCACTTGTCACTTCAGGCTCATTAAAAATCGTAGGCGACTAGAGTCATCTTTAGCTTTTTCTCTACTCTTAAAAATTGAAAAAGCAAGTTGTGTCAAAGCGTCATAAAATTTATTTTAATAGGAATAACATCATTGTTCCCTCGTTGGTCTTAGGTTGAGAAAATGGAGTCCACCAATCAAGGATTTCCCCTTGGGGGGACTCCTATTCCTTTCTCTTCTTGGGGAGATGTTGGTGCTCCACACATGGCTACATTGTACCTTCCATGACTCACAATTGGCCTGCTAGTATGGCTTTTTTCGACCTCTGTCGTTAAAAACACCGTAATTCCTCATCAATCAAATCAACAACCATATGATACTGAAGTCACTCCTAAACCTTCTACTTCGTTTGTTTCTCCCTCTCCTTCTTCCTCTTCGCTTAGTGAAACTAGTAACACTAAAAACCAAGTAACTGAGAAGAAGAAGAAAGGGAAGGAGAAGAAGAAGAAGAAGAATCCAATAGCGAAAGGGGGCAACCATGCATCATCTGGTGAAAACCCACACACTGCACCATCCAAACATAAATCTCCATGTGTCATTTTCAAAGGAGACCACTATCATCGAGATTGTCATTGCATCTCACAGATCCTAAGGCGCTGGTCTGCCCATTTGCACAATCCGGTTTCTTCAACCTCTGACGATCATGTTGAGAGTACACCATCAACTAGTGAAAATGAAGTCAATGGATAGAAAGGAAGATCTAAATTTCCTTGTAGGCTCTGTGAAGGTTATCATGCCCTCCACCGTTGTCCTTTCCTGGACAAAGCTAAAAGAGTCTTGGATAACCGTCCCGCTTCACCGCAGCGAGTTCCTCCTGGATACAAGAAACTCTTGCTTAGTCCATCGCTAGTTGAAAATCCGACTGACACACCTCTATTGTCAGTTGAAGCATCTATCATTGAAGATAAACCCTCTGAGTCCACACCAAACCAAAGTCAACAGGTCGAGATGGCAGTCGACCTAGTCTTGTCTTCAGAAAGTCCACCTTCAGATGATACAGTCTCCAAAGAGAATGAGAATGACACCATTCAAACTCTTTTTGTTAACATAGAGCCAGATGAACATGGGGGCAATCTACCCGTTCCTTTACCGCAGGAAGGAAGTTCATCATAGATTCATCCGGCCATTTATTCGGTCCCTCCTCCAAGCAATCTAGTCGTTTCCTTCGATTGGAATCTACTAGCGAGACCCCACCTTCCATCTAATGTACCATTCCAGATCATAGTACAAGCTTACAGAATGGTCATGGCTGGCACTATCATAGATGAAGGGGTTTTCGTGAGTATCCTTTCCTCAATTGCTTGGAAAGCGCTTGGTTCACCATCGCTTTTGCTTGAGATTCGAAATCTGCCAGGCTTCAACAAAGGAACCAGTCGACCATTAGGGATCCTTCGAAATTTTCCTATAACTTTGAGAAGGAAAACCGTTTATCTGAACGCGATGGTAGTCCAAGGGCCTCTAGATTACAATCTACTCCTTGGGCATGACTACATTTACAGCATGGGAGCTATTGTTTCCTCACTCTTTTGGGTGATGTGTTTCCTATATGAAGGCAGAATGGTCTAGCTTGTAGACCAGCTTTCATTCCTCGGTTCAAAACGGATACTAGTCAAATGCCATCCCTAACTGTTATAGACATTTTTGGGCCCTACAACCCCAAGCATAAAATGTCCATAAACCAAGGGCTCCTAAGTCCCTAAAAGTGTTGTTCTAACCCCTAAAGGAACAAGGTCAACAGATTACAGCTTCTCCCAGAAGTTCTCCATGAGAAACTGCTCAGAATTGGTCAAAACAGGATCATTGCAGCTGCTCCACTGGCTAGGTGCGTTGCATCTCACCCAAATACACTGTGACGGTGCGTTTCATTTCAAAAGTCCCTTATATGGGGTGCGATGGGAGAGAAATGACAAATGGCAGTGTCATTCCGCGAGGTGGAGAGGCAATGGAAGCTTCCAGAATCTTCTCCTGTGACACTTGCCTCACTGAATTCGACCAAGGATGAGTAAGAGGCCATCAGTCTCCAAGTGGAAGCAAGAACTATCAGAGAGAAGACACTAATCAAATCACAAGCTGACTCATACCCCTTACAGATATCTATATATGGATCCCTCATCCCAGAGATCCAGAGGCTGGAATTTTGCATATTGTAAGGAATTGTTGTTGGTTTCTTGAGACAAACATCAGATTGTTGGGTGATCTAAGCTTTGTTTGAGGTGAAGAGGGGCTTCTTTGCTAGGAGGTTGATGCTGGGTCAGAACAACTAGTTGTAACTCCTCTTGGCTCTTTTCTTGTTTATCAATAAAAGCTATTTGAGTTTTCCTCCATGCTTTTGTATCATTGATGCTTGTTACATTTGTATGGTCAATTTACATCTGATCCTAGATTGTTTATGATTATAGATCCATGTCTTTGTATAGTGCTATGCTTATGTGATCTTATAGGTACTTTGTGAAGCTGGGCGTGCAAGGGAGCAGGTAGTTGAAGGACTATCAAAGAAGAGAGGGATCAAATCAGGAGATTAGCGTAAGACAAATGTTGGTCTTTCTGTTCCTCTCTATCTACAATTCATAAAGGAAAAACTAAAGTAGCTTTTCTCTGTTTGTTTCTAAGGCAGCTGTCACACCTTAGTGGGATAGAGCAGTTCTATATAGACACTTTTCCCTGTAACAAAATGGCGACTCCACTGGGGAATGTAATTAGTTTGTTTGTTTATCATTCTTTGTTGTTTGTTTCATAAACTTACAAGTAGCATTCGAACTGCATTTGCCATAACAAATGCAAAGTAGATAACTGCTACTTCAATCCATCTACTGGATCTGTTTATGATTTAAACAACTGATTCACAAACTATCTGATTGCCCTTGTGATAACTCTTAGATCCTCCTTAGATCTACCCTTGATTGTTGCATTACTGATTGCTTTTTGCTTGGCCAAAACCCAAGAAATGAACTGCAAACTGTGACCCGGAACCCGAAAAGAGTCTCATTTCTGGCCCAGTGCAGGTACTGTTCAGAGATTCTGAATTTCAGTGCACTTCCTGAGTGGACAACCTGCGCTGCATTTCAGATTCTCTATGTTACAGGTGCACTGATCAGACTAGCTCTGTGCAGTTGTGGCTTCTGTGGTTCATTCTTTCCAGTTCTATTCCTGAATTTTGCTGCCTGTGATCAGTATATGTCTGTTTGAAACCCCTTTTCCTTGCTGTTATTCTGCCTCCTTTGTACAAAAGAACTGTAGATGTTTTTGTATGTTTGTTGAGTCATTTACAGTTCTCCTTTGCATAAGTAGCATAATCGTACTGTCGTCCTTTGGTTTGAATTTGTCGCAAGTGTCAATTTCAATCGTAGGAAAGAGCTTGATTGCTGTTGATGGTTGATTATCCTGTTACTATTGCTTTTGGTCTGAATTTGTAATTTTCTAGTGTCAAGAACAAGTATTCAGTTCAAAATCGTAAAGTGTTGTGATCGTCTCCATTTTTGATTTCGAAAAGAAACTTGTTGATATTTGTTGCTTGAAAAGAAATTCAGATTTGTGCATCAACTTTCTTTTTAGCATTCATATACTAAGAAAGTCGAAAACAAATACATGCATGTGCATTTGCATATAGACAGTCTGATTGGCTTGATTTAGGAAAGTGCATTTAGAGTGTGCTCTTTGCTCTTTGTGAAAAGATTCTGTCTTTCTTTTCCCTAGTAGCTAGGATTTTCATTGCATAAAGGAGATAAAAAGTTTGTTTATCATCTTAGATTGCATTTTAGGAATTACATCTACATCTCGTGGTGAACCCGAAAGGAAAACTTCATAAACAAGATCAACTTAAAATAAATTCAATGAATCTAACAACGCTTTGGAACTTAACGCACAACATTTAGAAGTCTAGGCTAGAGACGTATTCCGGCGTCGTAAAGCCTGGTAACTGTTGTTCTCACTGATGGTTGGGTGATTCCTCCACTTTGAGACGATAAGTGCTAGTACGGACTTGTGCTCCCACGTACCGTCGAGTATATTTTGGGAAACCCCAATAGGCTTAATCCTTTATCCATAGGAAGCCGTGTCTGCCACCCTATCGATCGCAATGCACTGAACACAACATTCGGGAAGATTGACTGCCGTACCGTAAAAAGTATTTTGCAGTTTTGCGATTGGTTTGGTAATCCCTCTACCTAGATTTCTAGAGCAGTCCCTTTCGTTCCTTTTCAGACTCCTTAACGGAAAAGGTCCATCTGAGCACTTGTCACTTCAGGCTCATTAAAAATCGAAGGAGACTAGTGTCATCTTTTGTTTTTTCTCGACTCTTAAAAATTGAAAAAACAAGTTGTGTCAAAGCGTCTAAAATTTATTTTAAACGGAACATTCATTACCCTTTCCTACGTTGATCTTGGGTTGAGAAAATGGAATCCACCAACCAAGGAATTCCCCTTTGGAGGAAATCCTAGTCCCTTCTCCTCTTGGGGAGATGTTGGTGCACCCCATATGGCCACATTGTCACTTCCAAGACTGACGATTGGTTTGCCTGTATGGCTCTTCTCAACCTCTGTCGTTCAGAACACCACTATTCCTGAACAATCGAATCAGCAACTAGACGAGTCCAGAGTTACCCACCAACCTTCTACTTCCTCTAATTCTTCCTCTCCTCCTTCCTCTTCGCTTGATGGGGCTAGTAAAGCCAAAAGTCAAGTACCTAAGGAGAAGAAAGAAAAGAAGAAGAAAGAGAAGAAGAAGAAGGAGCCAAAAGCGAATGGGGGAAAACGAGTGTCGTCTAGCGAAAATCCACACACTGCACCGACCAGGCCTAAATCGCCATGTGTCATTTGCAAAGGAGACAACTATCACAGAGATTGTCCTTGCACCCCTCAGATCTTAAGGGACTGGTCTCCTCGTTTGCACAACCCGGTGTCATCAACCTCTGATGATCATGTTGAAAACACACCGTCAACTAGTGAAAGTGAAGCCCTAGGACAAAAAGGAAAATATAGATTTCCTTGTAAACTGTGCGAAGGCGATCATGCCGTCCACTGTTGTCCCTTCTTAGATGAAGCTAAAAGAGTTTTGGACGATCGTCCGGTTTCACCGTTACGACTTCCTCCTGGATATAAAAAACTCTTGCCGAGTCCGTCACTAGTTGAAAATCGGCTGGCCCGCTCAGGTGGTCGGCCGAAGCATCTATCATTGAAGATAAACCATCTAAATCCATACTAGACGAAAGTCAAAAGGTCGAGGCGGCAGTTGACCCGGTATTTCCTTCAGAGGTTCCATCTTCAGATGATACAATCACTGAAGAGAACAAGGATGACACCGTCCAAATTCTTTTCATAAGCACAGACTCCAACGAACATGGGGGTAGTTTACCCGTTCCTTTACCACAGGAAGGAAGTTCGTCAGAGTTGTACCTGGCCGTCTATTCGGTCCCACCTCCAAGCAACCTAGTTGTCTCCTTTGACTGGAATCAACTAGGCAGACCCCGTTTACCAGCTAGTATACCATTCCGAATCATTGTTCAAATATATAGAATGGTTATGGCTGGTACCATCATAGATGAGGGGGCTTCTATGAGTATCCTTTCCTCAACTGCTTGGAAAGTGCTTGGTCCGCCATTGCTTTTGCCTGAAATGAGAAATCTAACAGGCTTTGATAAAGGAACCAGTCGACCGTTAGGGATCCTTCCCAATGTGCCCATAACATTGAGAGGGAAAACCGTTCACATGAATGTTATGGTAGTTCAAGGACCCCTGGATTACAATCTACTCCTTGGACGAGACTATATTTATTGCATGAGAGCCATTGTCTCATCACTCTTTAGAGTGATGTGTTTTCTGCACAAAGGAAGAGTGGTCAAGCTCGTAGACCAGATTTCATTTCCCAGATCACGCATAGCAAATAGTCATAAACCATCCCTGAATGGTCTTTTCACACAAGAAATGTCTCAATCCCCAGTCCGTCCACCAGATGAGCGCGAGTGATTCGAGGGACATGACTGAAACCCAGGGGGCATGCACCCTGGTCTGCTTCGGCAGGAAAACCTCGGGTATAGGGTAGGTTTCTGCGAGAGTATATGACCTTCGTACTCCCATCTGTGATTGGAAGAGGGAGTTGGACTGGAATAAGATCCTCTTGTCAAAGTTATGTGAGTTGGTGGGCATCGTCGCTCACCTTTGTTTATCTCGGTAGACATCACCGAAGAGGTGTTTTGTTTATGCCGTAAATAGAACAATCTTTGTTAACCTATAAGAGGTAGGCCTCTCTCGGTAAAACAAATGTTTTAACGGACTAAAGAAGTGGTAACCTTGAAACTCTGTTTTATACCTGGGGGCATGCAAACCTTTTGGCATGCAAGCGAAGAGCGACTATTTTTTTTTTAAATTTGTAGGACCTCTAACCCTTTAAACTCGTAGGATTGGTCGTTTCCTAACTTGCATAAAGAAAGGATGTGGGGAAAAACTCTAAAAGTTTCCGGTTTTATATGAGATATTCTTATCACACGACTGGATTAATCGAGAAGTTTTAGCACATAGTTCAAGCTCGTTAAAAAATAAACATAAGACATGAGAAAATTTCCCCCCCCGCGTTTAAGCTCGTTAAAAAATGAACTATTCCCCGGTAAATAACCATCGTGAATGTAGTACTTCAGCCATTAAATCCTTGGTTGTGTTTGCACCATCACCTCCACTTTTTCATTGGCCGATCATTCACCTCCATTTGATTGTTTACCCATTTTGAGGAACAACTACGAAGAGTGATTTCACTAGCCATCCTTGTGACATTGCCGTGATTGGAAAATTCCAAACCTTACCTGGAATTAACTGCTACCCATTTTATCACTCGTTCCTCAAAAGACGAGTCAACTTTAGGCTCTTTTCAACTGACTCGTAAAATATGAAAAGATTGCCGAGCCATTGGCCTCTCCAGCTCGTTAAAGGGACAGGAAGTGCTATCCCTCCTCTAGATTTTAATATTTTTGGACTTGAGGGATTATTACACAAAAATATTGAGCGCTTGTTTTGTTCGGCTCGTTAAAAGTATCGAAAATTCATCCCTTCTGTATTGTTTTATACTTTTTCAGACTTAAGGGATTAGATGACGAAAAAGGAATTTTGGAGTTACCTTTACGTCCCTTTTCAGACTTTCTAAAATTGAAAAGGACCGAGTTATCTTTGTCGTTAAACTCATTAAAAAGATTAATAGCGACAAACTTGTCTATAGACGAGAACAAGTTTCACTATCGCTAGGCTCGTTAAAACATAGCGATGGGTTTGCCCGAAGGGAAAATTATAGAACAAGCATATGTTATCCTCCTCAAGCTTGACAAAAATAAAGAGGTACTGGTTAACAATGACTGGGGAAAAATTGGGAAGAAAACTTGAAGAAACTTTGTTGGTAGTAAGTCGCTCTTGAACATGACACTTCCACTCCGTGTCCGAGTCGGGTTGAGTTGTTTCATTCACTGGTCACATCACCATGGTCACACCATACCATCCACATTTGGGGTTAATGCTACCAATCCATCACATTAGTGTCGCCAATATGTTTAAGAGAAGTCATTCAGAGAATTCACCTGTGTCTCACCCACTACCATACATTATACTCCATTCTTTGATGACCGCCACCCTGAACCTTATATCACCAGATCATTTTCACCTCCATTAAAATCATTTGCTCTATTCCGTGTCATTGATGTGGGATTCATTAAGGCCCTCCTGTGACGGATCACTTCTTGTCGACATCAGCTCATTATCCAAGAAGTTGATCTAGGAACACCCCATTCAGTACTTTGAAGATTGCATGCCTCAATGGCAAGTTTCTCACTTCCGGCGACAGGTTTACATCAATGGCCTTCGACCGAAAGATTTTGCGTGGTGTTCGACGCCAAGTACTTTATTCACACCACGTGAATTGTACTGCAGTACCTTGAGGGTCATTATCATTATCGGTGATTCCTCTCGCGCTTGTTAACAATTTACATCATTGACTGGTAATCAAGCGATGTATTTCCATGTTCGACTTCAAAACATTTCTCACATGGATTGACTTGTACTCCGAGTGAAGATTGAAAGAGATTGAAGACCCCGGATCTAGTTTCATCCATCCGGACTGCAATACATATTCAGGGAAATAAAGACATTAAATATACATCATTGCTGCACAGATAATCATCCACTCAAAAGGAAGATGGCTCTATCAGAATCATCAGTCTACACTCAGACGATTGTCTATCCTATGTACATGAAAATGAATTTATAAAGCTGAGCATGGGAATGCCTGCCTCAGCTAGATCATGAAAATAGTATGAAGATAATGTATTGTATTGTATCTTATTAAAGGTCTCCTCCCAACATTGAAAGAACTTCGGATCCTCATAATAAAGCATTTCACCCGACATCAAAAGATTAATGGCCTCATGCTTTAGGGGGCAACTGTTATAGACATTTTTTGGCCCTACAACCCCAAGCATAAAATCTCCATAAACCAAGGGCTCCTAAGGCCCTAAAAGTGTTGTTCTAACCCCTAAAGGAACAAGGTCAACAGATTACAACTTCTCCCAGAAGTTCTCCATGAGAAACTGCTCTGAATTGGTCAAAATAGGATCATTGCAGCTGCTCCATTGGCTAGGTGCGTTGCATCTCACCCAAATACACTGTGAGGGTGCGTTGCATTTCAAAAGTCCCTTCTGTGGGGTGCGATGGGTGAGAAATGACAAATGGCAGTGTCATTCCGCAAGGTGGAGAGGCAATGGAAGCTTCCAGAATCTTCTCCTGTGACACTTGCCTCACTGAATTCGACCAAGGATGAGTAAGAGGCCATCAGTCTCCAAGTGGAAGCAAGAACTATCAGAGAGAAGACACTAATCAAATCGCAAGCTGAATCATCCCCCTTATAGATATCTATATATGGATCCCTCATCCCAGAGATCCAGAGGCTGTAATTTTGCATATTGTAAGGAATTGCTGTTGGTTTCTTGAGACAAACATCAGATTGTTGGGTGATCTAAGCTTTGTTTGAGGTGAAGAGGGGATTCTTTGCTGGGAGGTTGATGCTGGGTCAGAACAACTGGTTGTAACTCCTCTTGGCTCTTTTCTTGTTTATCAATAAAAGCTATTTGAGTTTTCCTCCATGCTTTTGTATCATTGATGCTTGTTACATTTGGATGGTCAATTTACATCTGATCCTAGATTGTTTATGATTATAGATCCATGTCTTTGTATAGTGCTATGCTTCTGTGATCTTACAGGTACTTTGTGAAGCTGGGCGTGCAAGGGAGTAGGTAGCTGAAGGACTATCAAAGAAGAGAGGGATCAAATCAGGAGATTAGCGTAAGACAAATGTTGGTCTTTCTGTTCCTCTCTATCTACAATTCATAAAGGAAAAACTAAAGTAGCTTTTCTCTGTTTGTTTCTAAGGCAGCTGTCACACCTTAGTGGGATAGAGCAGTTCTATATAGACACTTTTTCCTGTAACATTAACTGGTATTTTTGCACAAAGAATGTCTCATCAACCTCCAGTCAATCCACCTGATGAGCGCGAGTGATTCGGTGAATGTGACTAAACCCAGGGGGCATGCGCCCTGGTCTGCTTCGGCAGGAAAACCCCAGATATACGGTAGGTTTCTGTGTAGGATATATGACTAGTCTGACACATCCGTCCGTTTAGGAAAATGGGATTAGACTGGAATAATATTCCCTTGTCAAAGGTTATGTGATTGGAAGCTCCCACCATTCACCTTTGTCTATTTCAATGGACAAAGCCAAGGAAGTATTTTGGCTGCTACACGGACAAAAAAATCTTGCAAATGCAAGAAGTTCCATATGGTAACCTAGAAGATCTACTTCTCTTTATATCTGGGGGCATGCAAACCTTTGTACGCAAGTGAAAAGCGACCAGCATAACTCTAACCCCGTAGTTTTTCTAACTTCAACTGCTTAAGTTAGGTGATTGTCTGGTCAACCATTCACTGTTGCTAGGACCGATGGAAACGGCAAAGTAAAGGAGGTGGTTTCCCGTTGAGAAGCTATCCTACCTAACCTTAGTAGTTCTTTAGCCCCTAGGACAATAGTTGGTCATTCCTAGCTTGCATACAAAAGGCTCCGGAGCAAATTTGCGCATGGGGCAAGCTCCCTAAAATGAACCTACTAATGAGAGACATCCTTATTATATGACTGGCACGAGTAGTTTTACGCGAAGTTCAAGCTCGTTAAAAAATAAACCTAGCAATAAGCATATGTTCCCCCAGAGTCTAAGCTCATTACAAAATGAACCCACCTTTCGGTAAATAACCTTTGTGATCGCATTGCTATCAGCTTTTGACCTCCACTTTTTAGCTGATCATATGCCTCCACTTGATTGTTTACCCCTTTTGAGGAACAACTGCGATGAGTGATTCTGTTAGCCACCTTCTTTACACTGTCGTGATTGAAAAGTTCCAAACCTCCCCTGGAACCAGCTGCTACCCGAAAATATCACTCGTTCCTCAGAAACAAGTCTCTTTTAAGCTCTTTTTAGACTCGTAAAATATAAAAATATTTCCGATCAATTGGCCTCTCTAGCTTGTTAAAGTGATTGGAAGTGCCATCCCTCTTGTATTTTAATCTTTTTAGACTTGAGGGATCATTACACGAAAAGATCGAGCACTTGCCTTTTTCGGCTCTCTAAAATGATCAGAAAAGTCATCCCTTTCATATTATTTTACACTTTTTTAGACTTAAGGGATTATACTACGAAAAAGGATTATTGGAGTTTCCTTTCTGTCTCTTTTCAGACTCTCTAAAATTGAAAAGGACCGAGTTATCTTTGTCATTAAACTCGTTAAAACAATAGCGACAAACTTGTCCATTACGAAAAAGAGCGAGTTTCACTGTCGCTAGGATTGCTAAAACATAGCGATAGGTTTGCCCGAAGGGAAAATTATAGAACAAGCATATGTTATCCTCCTCAAGGTTGACAAAAATAAAGAGGTACTGGTCAGCAATGACTGGGGAAAAATTGGGAAGAAAACTTGAAGAACTTCATTGGTAGTAGGTCGCTCTTGAACATGACACTTTCACTCCATCACCATGATTGAGTCGAGTTGGGTTATTCCATTCACCAGTCATATCACCATTGGTCCTCCATACCATCCATTTTCGAGGTTAATGCTACCAATCCATTTTAGTGTCACCGATATGTTCAAGAGAAGTTGCTCAGAGAATTCACCAACCCAGCTAACATCTCATCCGCTGCAATACCTTCATGCTTCATTCTTTCATGACCGCCACCCTGAACCTTGTATCATCAGATCATTTTCACCTCCACAAAATCATTTGCTCCATTTCATGTCATAGATGTGGGATTCATTAAGGCCCTCCTATGATGGGTCACTTCTTGTCGACATCAGCTCATTATCCAAGAAGTTGAGTTAGGAACAACCCTTTTAGTACTTTGAAGCTTGCATGCCTCAATGGCAAGTTTCTCACTTCCGACGATAGGTTTACATTAATGGCCTTCGACCAAAAGATTTTGCGTGGTGTTCAACATCAACTCATGTATTCACACCACGTAAATTGTATTGCAGTACCTTGAGGGTCATTATCATTATGCTGGTAATCAGGCGATGTCTTTCCATGTTCAACACCAGAACATCTTTTCACATGGATCGAATTGTACTCCGGGCTAAGATTGAACAAGTTTGAAGACCCCTGATCTAGTTTCATCCATCCGGGCTGTGATATATTCAAGAAAATAAAGACATCAAATGTACATCATAGCTGCACAGATAATCATCCAAGCCAAGGGATGATGGCTCTACCAGAATCATCAGTCTTCCACACAGAAGGTTGTCTGTCCTATGTCCATGAAAATGAATTTATAAAGCTGAGCATGGGAATTCCCGCCTCAGCTAGATCACGAAAATATTATGAAGATAATGTATTTTATTGTATCTTATCACAGGTCACCTTCGAGTTCGAAAAACCTCGGATCCTCATGATAAAGCATTTCACCCAACATCAGAGGATTTACGACTCTGAATTCACCCAGGGATGAGTAAGAGATCATGAAATATCCAAGTGGAACCAAGAAATATCAGTGAAATGACACTAATCAAAATCCCAGAAGCTGACTCACCCACCTGCAAATATCTATATATGGATCCCTCATCCTAGAGATCAAAAGGCTAGAATTTTGTATTTTGTAAAGAAGTGTTGTTGGATTCTCTGTGAAACATTGTATTGTTGGGTGATCTAGCTTTTCATGAGGTGAAGAGGGCTTTCATGTTGGGAGGATGGCGCTGGATCAGATAGCTTGGCTTTAATCCTCTCTTCTACTACTTCTATCAATAAAGCTATTTGAGTTTTCCTCCATATACTTGTATATTTCTGAATCTTGTATTTGTGTATGCATTTGTATGGTTAATGTATATATGATCCTACATTGTTTATGGTTATAGATCTCTATGCTTTGATGCGATTATGCTTCTTTGACTCTACAGGTGTTCTTTGAAGCGGGACAAGTGAGGAAGGAGTGGCGAAACTCTATCAAAGGATGGAGGACATAAGCAAGGAGCCAAGCGACAGACTGAGGTTGGTTCTCTCTGCTTCTCTCTCATCTATCTCTCATAAAGGAAAACACAAGTTACTTTAAATTGTTTGTTTCTAAGATAGCTACCCGTCTTAGTGGGACTAGCAGCTCTGAATGGACACTAGTTTTCTTGATAACATGCCTCCATTCAGGTCTTCCATGCCACAAAATTTGTGGTTACTTCCAAAGCATACTTGAGCCTGAGTCCATTGAAAGCCATCTTCTCAGTGCTGGAGAAAACTTGTAACACTGATCTTCAAATTCGAACCTCTTGCAATGACAACTTCGAAATATCTTTTCTACTGTGAATCTAGCTCTGATACCATGTATAAATTAATGTGTAGATTCTAATTTTCTCATGAAATTTACTAAATCACAATACTTGAAGCTATTCCACTCATCTGCGGAAGTAAATTCATGATCGAGAACACATATCATTAATATGCATCATGATTTAACACACATACACTGATATTTATTTAGGGGAAATCAATTGCTCAAAACCCCTTACTATCTGTATTGCCTTAATCAAAGGATATGGATGAATACAATATGCCCCGCTCAAGATTGAGCTCAACCTGCACATGTATCTTCTATCCTCTACCTGACTGACTGACCTTGGCCAATACTTAGCCAAATTTTTGAGCCTTCAAGATCCTATTCCTTGCGTTGTTCCTCAAGTAATTATCCCCCTATTAATTAGGAAATTCCTCAATTTGGATTGCACAATTCCTATAGGTCATTCTCTGACTGCATGCATGGCCTGTACAACTTGGAATAGTTTACAACTAATAGTACACTGACCTTAAAATCCAATCTCAACTGGGTAACTCGAATTCTCTGTATGAAAAAATTATTTTGGGCTAATTGATCAGTTAAATGGATGATCACTTGGTGTGAAAAACGTTACCCACCCTTATCACTCAGTGTGAAGAAAAGTTACACACTGTTGACTAAACCTCCACTAGT
Organism: Pinus tabuliformis; assembly: GCA_031772625.1. NCBI lineage: Eukaryota > Viridiplantae > Streptophyta > Pinopsida > Pinales > Pinaceae > Pinus > Pinus tabuliformis. The sequence continues at coordinate 198,011,658 of CM062813.1, forward strand.
TCTACTAATAGTGAGAACTAGTTACACTAACAATAACTTAAATTAACTGAATTATATTGCTACAAATTAGAAATCAATCTTGCAGACCTGAACTCAGGTGTCTCCAACTCAAAATTACTGAGTTAACTGAGTGACAAGATCCATGTCACCTTAGTTAACTACCCCTAAGTATTCTGCTGAAATTGAAATTGAAATTTATCCTAATCTAATCAAGGGAAAATTAAATTAGGAATTTATTGTTGCATGTTCAACAACTACCACCCAAAAATCACTTCTAGAAAGAAGCCAATGTTCCTACCTGGGAAAATTCAACCAGCGGTGAGCCAATGCTATGACCCGAGAAACCTCTTCTAGTAGGGAGCCAGTTCTACCACATAGGAAACCTTTGCCAGCGGGGAGTCAATGCTATGACCTGGTAAACCTCTGCCAGTGAGGATCCAATGCTACGACCTGAGAATCCTCTGCTAGCAGGGAGCTAATGCTACGAACTAGGAAACATTAGATAATAGGAGGGATGCCACTCACCTTAGGAGGTAAGGATCACACCTATCCCACTTCCTCGAAATAACAGGAGGGATACTGTAACACCTTCCTCCCACATCTACCAAAGAAACTATCCAGTCGAGGTAAACATGTGACGAGAGGCCACTATGATATGATTCAACCTCCTAATTCATGTTAAGGAAGTGGAATCAACGAAAAAACAACATACATACATTCAACATCAATATTAGGAACCTCAGGAGCCAACCCAACCTTTTTGCCAACCAACCCCTGGGTCCCACTGAAATTTTGGACCACTTGACCTATGGACACTCTCATGCTATGGGAATTCCAGTGTTGAGAGACCTCTGGACGCTCTCACAGGCCTCCAAGCCAGCGTCCAGGGACTATTTTTCTTAATTTTGTGCCAGCATCTCTGGGATTTAAGCCACATTTTCAAGCCTAGAGCCCAGATCACTACCCAAAATTGAATGACACCTTCAAAATAGTAAGATAACATGGAAATTAGAGTACTAATGCAATTACTTGAATAAGACCTTAACTGGACCCCTACTAGCCATGACAAGCATTTCGTCAAACATATCACAGATATGTAACCTACATGTGTAAATAACAAATCTAAGCATAGGGGTCTCATACTTATCTAAGATACGTTATTAGCATTGTTTTCTTATCACTTTAGTTTTAGTTTCATCCATTAGGCCATATATACATTTTTCATTCATATACAAGTAAAAACATGATGGGAACCATATGTTGGGACAGGGTCCCTTGGGGTCAATTTTTCTAATAGTTTTGATTTTTTTGTAAAGTCTTCGTATTTTGAGGACTGGGCACAAAGGTCGTTAGGAGTCAAAGGGGCTTTAGGAAGGTCAAATCCCCTTAGTTTCTTAGAAGTAAGTTGTTTTGTGACCCGCCCATGGCTCGCGACCATGGTATTGTAAAAGAAGATGATATAAAAGAGTCATAGATGGTCATAACGAAATTAGTGAAGATATCGAAGAACATAGATAGGCAATTTTTGGGTTTGTATTGCCTATTTTGTACTTAGGTGAAGGGGAAGGGTCCTGTAGCTATGTGCACAGAGACCTTGGTAAGTCTACAACTGAGTGTGCGGGCCCCTACAACTGTGTGTGCAGGGAAGAGAGAGTCTGTAATAGAAGTTCTGAACGTAATAAAGACTATTTTTGAGCAATATCTATGTATCCATGTGTTTATGTTTACTTCTGCATTTACTATGTATTCGATCTGTTTACTGCATTTATAATAAGAAACAATTAATGGATGCACGAAAGTGGTAGATCTGTTACTTGATGTTATGAATGTTTAAAGCAATCGGCGCAGGTTTAGAATCTGTTATTTGTAAGCTATTGTAATTTCCAAGTTTTAAGGATTAGGGTTCGTGAAGGTCTGAACAAAGCCCTAGAAGTAACCGGAACCCATCATACAGACCTATGGATGTAGAAACTTGGTTCTGTCATCCCCCAATACTACCTCGGGTGAGACTACAGCTTGCACTACATAGGTTGTTGTCGAAAGGGCCAATAGTTTAGGGTTTTGTTGGTTGGCACAACTAAATCTGAACTTGGGTCCAGACCCCCTCGATCCAACAAATCGTTCCATATTAGGACCGGGATTTGTCTGAGGAATGTGTGATGTTGAATAAATGGTTCCCAACTAAGAAGGAGATCGAGAAGTGGATAGATCAGAAGCCGCACAAATTTACAGCCTAGAAAAACAAGAATTTGCATCTGTCGAAGGAAGGGTGGTTGAATAGATACCTATATATAGATGAACACAAAAACGAAATTTTCTTATTCTCTTTTCCATGTGACTTATACGAATGGTTGTCTAAATTGCAGGATAGTCAAGGTATGTGGAAATTGGATAACCCTATTGTGTGGACTCCAAAGTTGGTGAGGTACCTGGAAGCTTCAGAAAACAAGATCGCAAGGGATTTCAATTACTAGATTGATAACATTTTGGGTGGATTCATTACTGAGTTTGTGATCGATTCATCTTTCAGTTATAGTGAAGCTGAATGCCAGTTTTTGAAAGGACCAAGAGGTAAGTATCTGAAGTCCTTGAAAACTTTGATTAAAATGATATTGTGAAAGAAAAGGGTTATGCCATTGAATTAATGTTTAGAAGAGACTTGACGAGAACTACGCGAAGTGGAAAGATGTTTATAAGAGATATAGATTCAGGTGCTGAGTGTAGTCCTCTGTTGGGAGTGTCTAATAGCGACGAAGAAAGTAGTACTCTGAAAACACCTCAAGGTGTGCTGCATACGGTAAATCAGGGTATCGCGGGAATACCACATCTATCCACTTCACCTCCACCATCACCCTAACCTCAAACAGCTACATCTACACCTCCACCTCCACCTCCACTATTTAACATGGTGAACACTATGAAGATGCTCATATTCAAGGGTCTAGGGATAGAAGACCTTGAACAGTTTTGGTTTGTAGCAAATGTTGTATGGAAGTCACAGGAGATTACAGATGATGACTTGAATAAAGCATAGTTGGTCACAACACTGCAAGATTGAGCACTGTGCTAGTATATTAAGTATTGTTCGAATAATCCAAACATAGTGTTGAAAGAAACAAAGGAAGCACTAAATAATGAATTCAAGAGGCTTAAGTCGCAGGCCCAATTAGTAACAAAGGTCAAAGAGATCCAACAAAAGGGTAATGAGTCTGCATGGGACTTTGATCATAGGTTGAAATTTCTGCTCCAAAAGGCTAATATGCAGATCACAGATGACCAACAAAAGGATTAGTATATTGCTTTGTTACTACCCCATTTGAGATTGTCACCGTCACAACAGAATATTGGAATGCATGTTGAGGCACTAGAGATTGCTATGAAATTGGAAGCCTCACCTATTTAGGAGTACAACAGTCATAGTTGGCTAGCTTACATATGGATTTTCAAAGCCTTAAAAAAGGAAAATAAGTCCAGAATGAGGTCCGTGGAAGTATGATGTTTGAAATGTAAGGCCCATCGTCATGAAAAGGACCATTGCTCGGTGTACCAGAATTCCCTAGTTGCGAGAGGTCTTGTTCCCCTGAAGCCAGAAAATATTGCTGGGACAAGTATGGGTGAGGTACCATGGTGCGTTATTTGTTAGATTATAAGAAAACATACGATGGATAATTTTCATTTACTACAAAAGTTTATGTAGAATCCCCAGGAGATGTTCTGTAATTTCTGTAAGTCCATGGGTCACGATGAACACAATTGCCGAAGTTATGAACTAATGATGGACAAAACACCAACGTATAGAGTACAAATGGAGGCACATCCTCAGGATCAAGGTGCAACTACAACATGAGGAGGATTCCAAGGATGAGGAAGAGGATGAGGGGGAGGATCTGGAAGGGGTCGTGGCCAGGTCACTTTGTGCGCAATTGTTAGAATCCAATGCACCCCTCATACCAATATTGTTGACAGATTGATCATGTCATAGAAGATTATCCCTTGCTCATCACGAAGATGTAAGAAAAGAAAACCCAGACTCATCAACCTATCCAGAACATCCAAATGATGAGGTCTGAACCACACGAGGATGGGAAAAGTGTTAATATTGTTATGTGAAGTGGTATAGCTACGGGGGAGGATAAAGGAAAACAACCAGAGGAGAATGTATGGGTCTGAAAGGCTATTGACAAGGAGGTTGGATTCAACATAAATAAATTAAAGAAAAAATTCATGGAGACAAAGAGGAGCTTCATGGATGCAGGAGATTCTACATCAAGGACTCAATTTACGCACATGGAGAAGCCTGAAGGAGTCAGTGCTGCACAATAAAAAAATCCATCATTGTTAGCATGTTTCTTATAGACATGCATGAAGATCCCGAGGGACCAAAAAGCAATAGAGGGACGACAAGAGTTGATAGATAATTGCACTAGAAAGAATAAGCCAATGTTGGAATAGCATGTGATACATAAGGTGGAAAAAGGTAAGAAAAAGACTGGTCATGAAATGAGATTGACTGCCTAGATAGGAGAATTCAAAATGGACCAGGTAATACTTGATTTGGGGTCTGATGCAAATGTTCTGCCAAAACAAACCTGGGAGAGAATGGGAAGACCAACATTATAGTGGTCACCAATTCATTTGAGATTGGCGAATAAAAAAATTATTATTCCTTTGGGGCACCTACATGGGGTAACTGTGGATATTGAAGGGGTAGATGCCATAACCGATTTTGAAGTGATCAAAACAGTGGATGATAGTAACCCATACCCATCGCTACTTGGAATTGATTGGGCATTTGATATGAATGAAATCATCAACCTTAAGAAGCACAATATGACATTTGAAAAGAAGGAACTAAGGGTATTTTTTCCATTGGATCTAGCCAAGGGTGCATGCTATACTAAACCAGTCCGCGATTATTATGAGGATGACGATATTGAGAAAATCTATAAGCTTACTGTGTGGGATGAAGATTGGATCAATCCTATAGCGGATAGGTGAATTATGTGGGAGAAGGACAACTCCTACGATTCATATTCAGATGAGAAGCTTAAACACTGACATAACTGGTTGTATAAGGTATCATCATTACGATGCAATAATATTACTAAGTCACTCCGATGTATATCCACTGAGGTATGCAAATTACCGTATTATGATGGTTTAAAAGATGTCAATCTATTTCTGGATAAATTTGAAAGGGATGTACCAGAGGAACATCAGTTCCAGGCATTAGACATCATGCTGAGAGCTAAGCCTACAAGATGGTGGGCTACGCATAAGAAAAACTTTTCATATTGGGAGGAATATCGACAGATGATGAAGCTGCGGTTTGGGTATGCTAATACCCGCATTACAAAGAAATATACAGGGAAGGACGATCCGTGTGAACATATGGCTCAATGGACAAAAGCATGGGGAGAAGAACCACAACCATAATGGGTTCATATATTCCGCCACACTTTAGATACAATTCTGATGAACTGGTATCTAGAAATAGAGCTGTGAAACGTAACCGCAGAATGGGATGTTTTGAAAGAAATTTTTATGCTAACGTTCAGTTTTCAGGATCGATTTGAGTGTATTGATGAAGCATTACAAGAGATAAAATCTACAATATTCATAATGCCTGAAGAACATGTTGCGTGGGTACAACCAAATTGGAGTATGTAGCTACACCATATGCTCGAATGCTACAATGTGATTACTGAAGAAGGCGAAGAAGATCCTAGGAACATCAGCGTTCCTAAGTCAGAAGGATAATGCGAAGTTGCAGGAACTAAGGTGGAGGTTCATCATATCTTAGAGCCCTTGAAGATCAAGCAGGTGAATATTGGATTGGAAGCGGAACCAAAGTTCGCAAACATAGGCGACTATTAGGAGAAAGACATAGTGGACAAAGTCGCGGAGTTATTGCGGGAGTATCAGGAATTTTTTCCCACAAAGTTATCTGATATGAAAGGGATAGTAGGGTATCTGGGTGTCATGAAGATCACTCTGAAGCTGGATGCGAAGCTAGTAAAGAAATGCCCCTATCTATTGAATCTTAAGTACAAAAAAAAGGTGCACGACGAATTGGATAAGATGCTTGCAACTAGGATTATTCAACCTGTCGAGGAATTAGATTTGGTTACTCCTATGGTGGTTCAGGAAAAGAAGATGAAGGGTGAGATTTGGATATGCGTAGACTTAAGGAAGTTTAATGATGCTTGTGTCCATGATCCATTTCCTACGCCATTCATAGACGAAGTACTGGAAAATGTTGGAGGACAAGAAGTATATTCGTTTATTGATGGGTTCTCAAGGTATCATCAAATCAAGATCACGCCAGAGGATCAGAGTAAGACCACCTTTGTGACTGAATGGGGTTGTTTTCAGTATACAGTTATGCCTTTCGGACTTAAAAATTCCCCTGCAATCTTCTCTAGGGTGGTAGTCGCGACCTTCAAAGAATTTATTCACAAGTTTTTGGAGGTTTACTTTGATGATTGGATAGTGTTTGGATTAGTAAAGAGACATGTTGCTAGTCTTCACCTCATGTTGGATACTTGTCAAAAGTATCAGATATCCCTTAATCTGAAGAAATGCATATTTTGTGTACCCTATGGGATACTCTTGGGCCATGTTATTTGCAAGCAGGGATTGATGGTAGACACTACCAAAAATGTAGTGATTATTAAGCTAGAGCCTCCAAAGAATGTCAAACAACTGCGCATTACATTGGGCCACACAGGGTATTACAAAAAATTCATTAAAGCATATGCGTAGATCATTGCGCGAATGGAAAAATTGTTGAAAAATGATGCGATGTTCTGCTGGGATAATGATTGCCAGAAAAGTTTGGATGTCTTGAAGGAAAAAATGGTCACTAAACCCATTCTAGTGTTCCCCGACTGGAATAAGGAGTTTCATGTACATGTAGATGCATCCTGAATAGTGCTAGGAGTTGTGCTAACCCAACTAGGTGAAGGTGATATCAACCATCCGAAAGCATTTGTGAGTAGGAAGTTAGCGAAGGAAGAAAATAATTATTAAACCATAGAGCGTGAAGAATTAGCAATGGTGTATGCGATCTAGAAATTCAAGAACTATTTGTTAGGTGCGCACTTCAAGATGTACACAGACCATTCTTCTTTGAAGTACCTGGTCAACAAGCATGTGTTTGGGGGGAAATCTATAGATGGTTGCTGCTCTTTCAGGAATATAAATATTTTGAAGTAATCATAAATCCAAGGCAACTAAATTCTGGACCAGATCACCTTATGCACAACTATTTGCGGTACATGTTTCCAATGACAATTTCACAAGCATAATCGAATTCTTCTCTACGGGTACCGCTCCTGAAGGGTATACAACACAACAAAAGAAAGAATTGGTGGTATGGGCTATAGATCTCTCCGTTATTGCTGGACACTTATATAAAATGGGATCTAATGAAATATTACATAGGTATGTCCTGGAGTATGAACGACAAAGTATCCTCACTAAAGCGCATGGAGGAGTTGTGGGAGGATATTATGCGGGAAGAGAAACGACGCAGAAGATCCTATGAGTAGGACTATGGTGGTCAAATGTGCATACAGATTCCAAGGTTTATTGCAAGGCATGTGATGTCTGTTAGAGAATGAGGAGGCCATCACGATGAGATGAATTTCCTCTAAACCCGCAAGTGTCATTACAGGTATTTGGAAAGTGGGCAATAGACTTTGTGGTACGAATTTAGCCACTGGGAAAGAAAAGAAGAGCCAGATACATCATTACAACAACCAAATATTTAACCAGGTGGGATGAGGCGCAACCTGTAAAGGATTATAGCACAGCTACAATTGCAAATTTCATTTTTGAATACATCTTGTCTCAGTTTAGTTTCGCTAAGATCTTGATGAGCGATAGGGGTTTGCACTTTTCGAATGAAACAATTGCTTCTTTGCTTGAATAATTCCTGATGTATCACTAGAAGAGTACGCCGTATTACCCTCAAGAAAATGGCACAGTGGAAGCCTTTAACAAAATCATGGAGAATGTCTTAATGATGATTTAAAATGTGAAGCGAAATGATTGGGATGTGCGCATACCGGCTGTCATATGGGCGTATAGAACTACATGAAAAAAGTTGACTGGACAAATGTTGTTCAGACTGGATTATAGACATGAAGTTGTAATGCCAATGGAGTAAATCATGGAAAGTTTTTTGATTGTTGCAGTTATAGACATGGACAATTGAGATACCATGTAAGAATGCCTCGTGCAACTAGTTTAGTTGGAGGAAGATCACTTCTTAGCAGTTTTTCATCAGCAGGTGTAGAAGGATCGTAAAAAGGCATGACATGATCGCCATATCAAACAACGCATATTTAAGAATGGAGATTTGGTATTACTATAAGACAGTAAGTTCACGAAGTTTCTGGCGAAGTTCCAAATGCATTGGCTACAACCATATACTATTAAGGAGATTATGGATGGAGGCACAGTTTAGCTCATGAAGATGAATGGGGAGCTATTTCTGGGAAATTTCAATGGGAGTCAGTTAAAAGTGTACAACAATGATCCCGCCCCTATGCATTGACTATATGAATGTGAGATAGTCTTAGTACTCCAGGCATTTGCAAGGAAGTGCGAGACTAGAAACTACAATGCCATAAGGATGGTTGGGCAAAGCGAATGCACTGCAAGATGAATCAAGGGAAGGTGCAGAGAAGAGCTATGATGAATGAGCTGTGCTAAAATAGTGGGTCTCTGGAAGCCTAGCCAAAAAGTGACCGTTTGAAGCACTATCGCTGATTGGATGGCCATTTTTCCGTTAAAGGGAGCGTGGGGGGGGGGGGGGGGGGGGGGGGGGGAGCATTTAAGATGCTTATATTTGGAAATCGGCCGCTAAAAACACATTAATGACAATGATTTGGGGGGAACAAATGGATTTGAATTCAAATTGGGCTATAAATACAACATCTCGCCCCACACTCGAACACTTTTCTTCCTGATAATTTGCCTTGAGATTTTTCGCTTTAGTGCGCTAAGAGAAGTGCTATATATCTGCCGAGGATTGGGAAAGAATTAAAGAGAATATTTCACAGTCAAGATTTGTGAATTTATCAGATTGGAAGCGTGAGAAAATCATTGAGAGAATGACTAAAACTTGAACTGAGATGGAGCTAGCCCAACCTGTACCTACAGGGTTGCCTACTACAGCGCCTAGGTCACCAAGACCTAAGCCATATGCTTCCATGGCAGGGGATAAGAAGAAGAAGAATCCCAAACAAACACCACTGTAGCAATCGCTGCGCAAAAATCCGATGGATATTCGACAAAAGGGAAAGATAGATCGCTTTAGGCAACCAATGGATCCCATAGACTTAGATGAGGAAGAACTAGCCGGGATTGTTGAGGAGATTGATGTAGAGGAGATTGAGTTGACAAATCAGCTACCATTGTATATACTACCAATAAAATCCATGACTAAGTGCCTAAAGACCTGGATTCAGTGAAGTTCATTAGTCTCCACACCTTTGTTGTCGGAGAATGTGCCATTTGAGGCCAATTTGTTGGCCTGAATACCATACTTGAAAATGGAGGATTGGGACCTAGGGGACCACACGAAGTTCCCACAGTTGGACCTGAGAAAATACCTGAAGAAGTTTTATTATGAAGAATTGGAGGTCACGAGGATTGAGCTGATGAAATGGGTGGCTAGAGTTTGGTGCATAGGGTTACTAAACATGTTGTGGGTGCCGCATTTTAGCGATAGTGCTATAAACATGGTCTGTGTGCATCAACGTTTGACATTGGTGCATGATGGGTGACTCTGGTTGGGAGGGACCATCCTGATCACTGATATGCTAATCCACATAATAACTTTGTTGCCTTACCAAGGAGTGGACCCTGCGGAGGCTTTCGTGGGAAAGTCACAGGAGAAGAAATTGGTAGATCAATTGAAGAGTGACTTCAAGCTGACGAAGAAGTCATGCGACTATGCAATAAATTCCATATTAGATGGTGCGGTGCAGTTTCTTGCTAATATTTTTCCTAGAAAAATCATGTGGAAGTGTCGCGTAGATGAAGTACCAACACCAGTAGTCTCTTTGGCTTTGCAGAGCGCCAAAGGAGTCCAATACAACTGGGCTCAGTACTTGTGTCATGATTTTTTGGAGGACCGTAGAGAACCCTAGGATGAGGGCAAGGTGTTCCACTATGCGTGGTTTTTGTAGTTGATCTTGTTGATGGCATGGAGGATTCTCGAAGAAAGTCAGTCTGCTCAGCATGATCCAGATCTACCTAAGGCAACGAAGTTTTCCTCACTGTGGGCCACTAGAGACCCTGAGCGCGTTATGGAAACGAATATCTTTTGGGTCTTATTTGAGTCAGAGCTGAGGATGGTGATTAACCAATGGGCCAATGTTATCACCAAGTTTGCACATGTAATACAACAATGTTGTAGATTTCAAGGCAGATTTCCACAATTTTCGCATCTGTGTGAAGAAAGACGCCACACGCACATGGCACAAGTTGCCATAGTTAGCCGCTGAGCACGATATTCTGGGGGTCGTTAGTAAATCACCGAGTGACTGTCTTACCCCCTCTGATGCTAGCACAGGAACTAGTAAGGCTGCTGAAGGTGAAGCAACATAGACCACAACAACAAAATCAGCGACAACAGAAAAGAAGAAGGAAGCACATAAGGCTTCCACGAAAGAGAAGGAACCAACAAAAGAAAAGAGCATGCATCATAAATAAGTTGTTGCAAGGGAGAAAGACGCAACCAATGAAAAGGTCTCTGCTAAAGAGACCAAAGCACTAAAGGAAAAGACTACCACTATGTTGTAGGCCACTATCGACATTGGTGAGTCTGACACGGAGCACACCAATGTGGAGGAAGAAACAAAGGGTGAAGAAGAAGGGGGCGTAGGCTGGGATTCCCCCTTCACCGTCAAAAAGAGGCAGATGAGGAGTTTTATAGGGTCGCGCAAGAAGCATTAGTCAGACAAATCAGCCAGCACGATGCCTTTGGTCCTCATAGAGGGGGACTTGGATGAGATTAGAGATGCGGTCTACGAAGAAAAAAGGAACATTTGGAACCACATCGAAGACCAATATCATCAGACGCTGGATATAATACAACATGGCCTTTGGGAATTGCAGGTCCAAACCAACATCATTCGAGTAAGCGTGGGACAAGTTAGCCTGAAACAAGCGAGTGGGTCAGCCATAGTAGCGGAGCTCACCATAGACCTTTGTACAACCTAGCTACCAGAGGGGTCACTACACGTTGAAGCATCATAAGATAAAGTGCACCTCCTACACATGAAGGATATGAGTCTGAACCTGGTGGCGCTTCCTATCCAGACATTCCACGAGATGCATCAAGGGGTATCTGATGAGCTCAGAGTTCGGGAACACCATGCACTATTGATCATCAACGAAGTCAAAAAAAATAATCAACATATGTTTGAGGAGAAGGTGCAGGCCTTGAATGAAAGGGAGGAAGTAATGATGCAAAGTCAAAAATTGGAAGCAGCGATCGCGCAGGCTTGTAGTGAGCTTCCCGAGCTCTAGACTCTAGCCAAAGCAGACTCTGCAGAGAATATTCATAAGCTAGTTTCCATATTAAAGGAGTTGAAGGCATAAATTGGTAAAGTCAGATTTGAGATGCAACTGTAGATCTCTGGGCTCCAACTTAAGTTTCAACCAACCACTCCTCCAAAAGTCAGAGAACAACATGAGGCTGCTATTAAAGAAGAGATGGATACCTTAGAAGCTATCGCCAAGGGCTACACTTAGTTGTTTGAACAGGCCATGGAACTGTGGGCCTCGCTGCAGGAGGATCCAAATCTACAAAAGATTAAAGAAGATATCTGGGAAAAGAAGAGCAAGTTCGATGAAATCCGGTTTACAATGCGAACCTTAGCACCAGCGCAACAGTTCAACAGATTACAGGAGGGCAAGCTCATCCATATTAAGATCGATGAGCTCCATTGAAAGGAAGGCATTATATATTCAAGGATGAAACCCTAGGTGGATGAGGCAAGTCAGTCGATGCTATTAGTACAAAACGAGTTGAAGGTAATGCAGCAAACACAAAGAACCATGGGCCTTGTAGTCGAAGGCCCCACCAAAGAAAAATTGGTTGAAGAAGTCCGTCAGGCTATTGTACAAGGGAAAACAAACCTGCAAGTATTGAAGCTAGAGTTCAGTGAGCTGCAGTTGAAGATTGAGGTGCCACTAGTAGAATGACTCGAGGATGAGTCACGACTTTGTGTTGGGGGCCTGTTGGGACAGGGTCCCCTGGGGTCAATTTTGCTAATAATTTTGTTATTTTGTAAAGTCTTCGGATATTGAGGAGCAGAGTGCGAAGTTTTTTAGGAGTCAAAGGGGCTTTAGGAATGTCAAAACCCCTTAGTTTGTTAGAAGTAAGTTGTTTTGTGACTGTCCATGGTTCGCAGACCATGGTATTGTAAAAGAAGATGGTATAAAAGAGTTGTAGAAGGTCATATGGAATCCAGTGAAGATAGCGAAGAACACAGATAGGCATGTTTTGGGTTTGTATTTCCTACTCTGTACTTAGGTGAAGGGGAAGGATCATGCAGCAGTGTGTGCGGAGACCTTGGTAAGTCTGCAGCTGAGTGCACGGGCCCCTGCAGCTGTGTGCGTAGGGAAGAAAGAATCTGTAATAGAAGATCTAAACATAATAAATACTATTTTTGAGCAATATTTGTGTTTCTGTGTGTTTATGTTTACTTCTTCATTTACTATGTATTCACTCTGTTTACTGCATTTATCATAAGAAACATTTAATGCATGTGTGAAAGTGGTAGATCTATTAATTTACTTGATGTTATGAATGTTTAAAGAAATCAGCGCAGAGTTAGAATATGTTATCTTTAAGTTATTGTAATTTCCAAGTTTTAAGGATTAGGGTTTGTGAAGGTTTGAACGAAGCCCTAGAAGTAGTAGGAACCGATCACAATAGACCTCTGGATGCAGAAAATTGGTTCTGTCATCCTTCAATAGGGCCTCAGGTGAGATTGCAGCCTGTGATATGCAAGTTTTTTATGAAAGGGCTGACAATGGAGGGTTTTTTTGGTTGGTGCAACTAATTCTAAACCTGGGTCTAGACCCCATCAAGCTAACACCATACATAGCCATTGTCATAATACATATATATAACCAACATAATAGCATAAAAAATACTAATTAAATCACAACCATATAATCCACATATAGACCAATATAATAATGATAGAAATACAAGGAGAAATAACCTCATATTGATGATGCCAAATCCAAACACAGGATGGGACTTCCACATTCCACCTGACCGTAGAATGGCTGGGCCAAATCTCTCTTCAGACATTCACCCTCGTGCCATATTCCAAGCATGAATGTGGGATCTCATAAAAAACATCAATAAAAAACCATCCAAGGCTTCCAGAGGCCATCCACCTCAACCCATCAAAAAATGATTCCACCTCATGGTAGGACATCACAAAACCATCATCGAATTGGTCTCTACCCAAGCCTTCGAGGGCTCTAGAGCATTTGTTCCAACCTTGCTTCCAGGACTAGTAAATCAACCCATAGATGCCACTGAGCTTCTAAAGCGTTTGCCCAACCAAGGCTTCCAGGATTAGTAACTCAACCCACAACTCCCGACAGGCTTCCAGAGTGTCTTTCCAACCAAGGTTTTAAGGACTAGTAACTCAACCCACCAAGGGCTTCCAGAGCATTTGTCCAACCAAGGCTTCCAGGACTAGTAACTCAACCCAAGCTATTATAGGGCTTCTAGAGCATTTGTCCGAGCAAGGCTTCCAAGTCTAGTAACTCAACCCAAGCTGTTACAGGGCTCTAGAGTGTTTTTCCAACCAAGGCTTGGGGAACTAGTAACTCAACTCAAGCTAAGGAAACATGAGAAACAACTAGAAAAACAAATAAATAAACCCACAATACCATGGCTATCCAGGAAATGACAAGGCTAGGAAAATCCACTGTCAATCTAGGCAATCTTCCATTTCAATGACAAATCATAACCAAGAAACCACATGCATGTGCCATGCATGCCAAAACTAGTGAGGAAAACATACATGCAACTCAGTACCTGCAAGCAAAACCCATTGTGGCTATTGATCTCGATGTCCTCTTACACTTTCCTACTCTTCCTTTGCCTTCTTTCTCCTAAACTCCAAGTATGCCACACTCTCTAAGAGTTCTCCAAGAAAACTCTAATTATTCAAGAGTATGAGAGAGAGAAAAGAGACAGTGCTCCAAAATTGAACTAGCCAAGCTTACACTGACCAAGACTTGCCCACTAATCCTCATAATCCTTTTCGTTAATGAGGCCTCTATTTTCTTCATTTTCCATTATTTTCCTTCAACCTCCTCCTCACATGCAACCTGTGACCTTTCACCTTCCTTTTCTCCTAATTTCCATATCTTCATAAATAAAAGGCCAATTAATGCCTAATGCCTTTCCAAAGCCTTTTCCATTTCATTTGCCAATTTCCTTAGCCATAATACCGAATGAACACCCACTAGGATGTATTTCCCACCATTCAAATTGGAATATGTGTCCCATGACCATGGTATTATATAGTTTTAGATGAATTTTTAACCAGAGCTATTACAAAACCCTCCCCCTTGGGGAACACCATCCTCGGTGTTCAATGACACCTATAACCAACAATACTGCTGCAAACAAAACATACTACCCATGGATATTTATAACACAACTCATTGCAGTATTTATAATGACCATCTGCTAAAACATGACAAACATATCACTTATTGGAGCTTTATAACACAACTCATTACGATGATTACAATAATACACACATATACCATATGCACATTTTCTTCACCCAGAAAATGATCATACTGCCTATGGAGCTTTATAAATGAAGCTTGATACAATATTTACAATAATATACACATATACATATATGCACATTTTCTCATCCAACAAATAAAATGATATGATGATTGCATCCGCAAGAAGGGAATCTAGAGGCTCACACCTCCACCCTCAAAGTAATACCAGGATTCACCTCCTTCCAATTTCCACTGCTAGAGTCAAAATGCATCCAATTTCCAGCGCTATAATCCTGCACCACTTGTCCTCTCAGTGAACAGTTATCGACTCATTGTTCCAAGGCACACTCCCAATGTGAATATGATTCCATATGGAAATTCTAATGACCAAAACAAATCCATCCCTAACTTTCCCTTCTCTGCTACATAGTCCCTCGGGCAACCCGGTCACCCCTTTTGTGTAGTCACTCACCTGCCAAGTTCCACAGGCACCCCCATCCCGGGCAGTCCATCCCTTGGAAAGGATTCCTCGCATAGAAAGATACAAAAACCAAGGCATATCCCTGCCTTAAACCATCATACCGACCATAGCGTGCTCATGGAAGTCAATGGACACTATGGGTACCGATATCCCATAATGGCCCTACTCCTAAAGTACTTTACTAGCATACTGTTGCACGTTCCAATTCATTTCACTGACCCTGCTAGTTATTATAGTTAGTTTCAACCACCCAACTAGGGATGTTCATGCATTCCTGTACCAAGAACACAATTTCCATTAGATTTAAGATAAATTAAAATAAATTCAAATCATACCTCATTGGTAGCTTGTTAATAAGGTACACTTTCAATTCCATTCACTTCCTGTCATAATAAGTCAAACTAGCGTCTTTGACCAAATCATCATGTATAAACATATCACATTAGGTTATCTAAAAAAGCAACCATTGTAGATCAAAATCATAAATCACATGTAACCATCATAAACCATAATCATAGATCACATGTAATCATCATAGACTAGAATCATAAATCTCATGCATAATAAAACTGAAATAAAATACTGATATTTATCCTTTAATCAATCCTTAGCTTCTACCTTTGTCCTTATTCCATACGCACTCCGAAGCGATTGCCACACCTGACAAACACCAAATTCCTTCTCCTCAAGCGTGTGCATATACACATAGTGTGCATCACACACATACAACCACACATGACATACAACACCATGCAATACTTGCATCTACACCTATCACACAACACGTACAACTACACCCAATGCACAACAAAACACGATACATGTGCCTACACCTAGTGTACACCACCACAAAGTACACACATCTGCACTCGATGTACAACAGAATACATATACGTACACTGAGTACAACATACTGAATACACATGTCACGATACCACTACACAATGCACATACATAGTATCGCATGCCCACAACACAACATGTACATGTACACAATACCACATGTACACCAATACCATATGTACAACATGTACATAGTACCACATGTACAACATGTACATAGTACCACATGTACAAAGCACCACCTACACAATGTGTGCGCAACATCACATGTAAATGACACCACCTGCACAACGTGTACACAATGCGACATGGACATCATACCACCTGCACAATGTGTACACAAAACTAGATGTACACAACACCACATGCATGACATATACACGGCACCACATGTACACAACACCATATGCACGACATGTACACAACACCACCTGCACATAGCACCATATGTACAATATGTACACGACACCACATGCTCACAACACCACTTTTACAATCATGCACACAACACCATATGTACATAGCACCACATGTACACCATTCACACATCACCATATGTACATAGAACTGCATATACAACATGTACATAACACTACATATACAACATGTACATAGTACCCTATGTACACAACACTGCATATCCAACATGCGCACAACACCATATGCACACAACACCACATATCCATCATGCACATAGTACAATATGTACATAGTATTGCATATCTAGCATGTACATAACACCATATATACCCAACACTACATATGCGATATTCACACAACACTATCTATACCTCCCTGTACATAACATTGCATAAACAACATGTACACACACTATATTTACACAACACCACATGCACACAACATGATAGATGCAACATGTACAACATATACAACATATGAATAATAGTTGTACCACACATCCAAAACCACACTGTCTCTACCAAAAAGCCTTGGTTCTAGTGTCTCTCCGCCATCCATGCTCATCCTAGCATGCCTTAGATATCATTACCTTCATTCAGCTGGTGTATCCCTCAGAGTTACCTGTCATAACATAAACATAGGCATAATACAAGCATACGATATCAATTCATATCCACATGATACTGACCTCGTATATCTATCATGACTACTCTCTCGACTTGATTCCCCATAAGACCAAGAACCTCGTCATGCCATTCACCTGAATAAGCAATCATTCCTTCACAAGAATGATCCCTGACAACCCTGTCGGATAGTGACATAGATACATGGATACATACATACATATACATAAACATTAGCATAAAAATATCATGATCCTTTCAGAAAACGAAATACATACACACATACATACGTATATAAACATCAACATAATCATGATCATCACATAATTTCCAGATAGCATAAGGTCAAGGTTAAGAGAACTCCCTTTATCCATGCACAACCTTGACAAAAATTGTTCCCAACATAGTTGTTGGGTGATTTAATTGTAAGTTAAATCCTTGTCATTAATTATCAACCCAGGGTTCGTAGAACTGACGAGGTATACCTGTACTATATGTGCTAGTTAGTTATTTATTAGAATAGATTAATCTAATGCCACTGAAACTGTTAGCCTCACTAACATTAGGCCCAAAATTGGATCCATATATGCTCTTAAAGTCTCTAAATTTTCTTAAAAATCATCCCAAGGGATCCAAAAATTCTCTTGAAATCTTTAGCATTTGCTCAAAATCATCCAAAGGTCAAAATCAACGCAAACGGAGAGCCCTTGGAAGGGCAGAAATACACTATCGGGAGGTAAAAAACCAAAGAAAACAATGAAAATCAAGTATCACAGGCTTTAAACAGTCAAAGAATACCAACCATTAGATCTGGCCAATCAACGACCCAAATCTAAGCGCCTAATCGCAATCTCCCAAGCAGAGAGGATGATTTAAGTATGGGCGCAAGACCTGTCGATCAACGATCTTCGATGATCAGATCGGCGGGTCGCATCGACGATTAAAGTAAAAGGCCCCAGGCATCAGCGACATGTGATTGCAATTGATTGCATCGCTATATCGCATCGACTATACAAAGGGAGCAGGCATATACACATGGGCGACTCGATAACCGTACCTGATGGTTATATACAACATATTCGATAAAATTTCAGGTCCATAGTAAGCCTGTTTTAAATGCATTTTAATGTATTTCGTTATATAACGAAATAAAAAGGGAAACAAGGCAGCACCGATTGCGATGAAGCCTAGACCCGAAAGGGTCTGGGAAGTGAAAAATATAATTTTTGAAGTCTGCCAAAGTCCATTTTTTAATGATTTTCAATGTTTTGGTGCATTTTTGAAACACAAAGAAAATGAAAAAACTGGCAGGATTTTGGGGGAGCCAAAGGCGATAAGTGGTTTAGGCCAAACTCCACCCGATGCCATACAATGGCCGCCATGTGTCTAGGACGAGGAGAGAGAAAACCACCCTCATTGGGTGGTTAACTCCAGTACAAAAGAGGTGCCCAAAATGGATCACCACCATTGGATCTAGGACTCCCAGATCAACGATGGAGATGTGCTATCACTGCAAGGGCAGACCTGAGAGGAGAATAAGCCATATCTAAGGAATTTTGAAGTTCGAAAAGGACACAGAGGGGCGGCATTTCTCAGTGTTGCTATGCTTTCTGTTTAAAACAGAAACAATCATTGTTTAAGGCAGAAGTCCAAAATATGGCAGTTGGGTCTGGACATCACCAAGCCTTATCATGACCTGTTTTCTTTTGACTCTAGAAAAGTGAAATTCCTGGGGTTAATCAAGGACCTAGCCATCACTTTGTCTTAACTTCCTATGAAAAGCATGATGATGGATATTGTGGTAGCAGATGTACCCCCCAAGTTTGGCATTTTACTTTCCAGAGGTTGGATCAAGGGATTAGGTGGATCATTACAAAATGATTTGTCTTATGCTACTGTCCCAGTTTTTGGAGGTGAGAGCAAGAGATTATACAGAGAGGAGCAGTTGGCTTATATCATCAGCAATGAGAATAACCCTACTAATCATCCCATCTATGCTATTGACATTGATTTTGGAGCATGTATTCTTCATATTGAAGAATCCCAGTTAGCCTCCACGTAGCTTAAAAAACTAGTTTGCCAAATTGCTGAGGAAGAAGGCCTACAGATTTGGGACATGTTCTTTGACGGAGCTTGCTCTAAGGAAGCTGCTAGGGCAGGTGTAGTCCTTGTGTACCCCACACAGGAATACATTCATTTATCTTTCAAATTAACCTTTCAGGTCACAAATAACATCACAAAATACGAAGCTTTGATTTTGGGCTTAAGCACTGCTAAAGAAATGGGTATCAAAGGCCTGAAAGTGTTTGGAGATGTAGACCTCATCATTCAGCAGGTTAATAAAGCATTCCAAGCAAAGAATCCAAGGCTGAAAGCATACAAAGATGAGGTATGGAGGCTCAAGGATTCTTTTAATAATTTCAGCATTTCTTATTCCGAGAATGAAGAACCAGCTTATCGACTCCCTTGTTGTTTCTACTAGCACGTTTATTCCTCCTTTTCCTCCTAAATTGACATATGAAGTTTAGGTAAAATATAGACTGTCTCTGCCCGACAATGTCAAATATTGGAGTGTTTTTGAAGAAGATGAGGAAATTAATAGGTTTTTACAAGTCGTTGAGGAATTTGCTGAAATGCACATCGACCAAGAAAATGAAACCATGGATGAAAGTGGCCAGTCCAAGCTAAAAAAAAAGGTCAACCAAGGAAGCATTGTCCAACTACCTAGTAATCATATACCAAAAGCATTGGTGCCTCTAGAGAAATTGTTCGACCATAATGATGTGCCTTATAAGCCTGCCAAAACAAGAAATGAGTCTGCTATTTGTAAACATAATATAGGGAGCCCAACCCATTCAAAACACATCAATCTGTCCACTCATTTTCCTTCTACCCAGAATTCTACGTATTGCACCCTCCTGAAGCAATTCGATGATATTTTTGCCTAGGAATACAATGATATTAAAACCTATGATACAAACATCATTCAGCACAAGATTCCACTGGAAAATAACACTACCCCTTTTAAGCAGAAATTAAGACCTATCAGCCCTCTCTTATTTCCTTTGATTGAGAAAGAGATCAAGAAGTTGTTGGATGCCAAAATCATAGTTCCCCTAAGGTATTCAAAATGGATAGCTAACCTTGTGGTAGTGAGAAAGAAAAATGGAGAAATCAAGCTTTGTGTTGACTTCAAAAATCTGAACAAGTGCTCTAAAAAAGATAACTACCCCCTGCCTAAGATGGAACACTTGCTGCAAAGAGTTTCAGGGGCCAGAGTCATGTCTTTCTTAGATGGATTTTCAGGTTACAATCAGGTTGTTGTACATCCAGAAGATCAGGAAAAGACCACCTTCACTACTCCTTGGGGCACTTTCATGTACTCCAAGATGCCTTTCGGACTAATGAATGCTGGGGCTACTTTTCAGAGAGCCATGGACATAGCCTTTGTGGGAGAGAAGGACAAGTTTGTCCTCATTTACCTTGATGATGTAACAGTCTCCTCTAGTAGCCACAAAGACCATTTATAGCATTGGAAGAAGGTCTTCCTAAAGTGTAGACAATTTGGAATTTCAGTGAACACAAAGAAGTCACAGTTTTCTCTAGAAGAAGGCTTACTTCTAGGACATATTGTTCATACTGAAGGTGTGAAGATTGATCCATCAAGGGTTCAAGCCATTCAGACATTGTCCATCCCAAGGTCAAAAGGGGACATTCAATCCTTCCTGGGTAAGCTTAACTTTGTAAGGATGTTCATTCCAAACATTGCAGAGTTAGTAAAGCACATCACTTCCATGTTGAAGAAAGGTTGAGAAATAAAATGGACAGATGCTTCAAGAAGCTCTTTTTAAGCCATCAAGCAAGCTATCATGGAAGCTTCCACTCTAATCATCTCAGATTACACTAAGGAGTTTTGTATATTCTCTTTTGCCTCTTATGATACACTTGTAGCAGTTCTGTTGCAGAAAAATGATGAAGGCGTAGAGCACCCCGTGGCCTTTTTCAACAAAACTTTAAGGGATGCTGAACTAAGGTATGACCTTATTGAAAAAAACGTTTATGCTGTCATAAAATCTTTAAATGCATTTAGAATTTATATTCTGCATTCCAAAGTGGTTTCATATGTACCTTCATCCTCAGTAAAGGATGTTTTAACTCAGCTAGATATTGATGGAAAGAGAACTAAATGGATTGCAAAATTCATAGAGTTTAACATAGAGGTGAAGTCCACAAAGCTTGTCAAGGGCCAGGGCTTGGCTAAACTTATGGTTGAAGAAAATTGCAGCTTGTTAGACATAAATTCCATAGGTCTAAATTCATATGATGAGCAGATAGAGGGAGTAGCAGAAGAAAAAAAGTAGAATCAGTCTCTGGCTGAAAATCTAGCCACCTACAAATGGTATTCTAGCATAGTTCAATTTTTGCAAAAGCTATAAGTCCCTCCAGGGCTTAGCTCAAGTCAAGCTAGGGCCATTGAACTCAGATTATCCAAATTCTGCATAAATAAAAATCTTCTTTATTGGAAAGACCCATCGGGAATCCTCTTAAGATGTCTAGATAAAGAACAAGCTATGGAAGTCATACACCAGTTCCATTCTAGCATCTCCGGAGGGCATCATTATTGGAAAACCATAGCCCAAAAAATCTTGAGGGCTGGGTATTATTGGCCTACTCTTTTCTTTGATGTGTTTTCTTTTGTGAAAGCTTGTGACAAGTGTCAGAGGTTTGCAGGAAGACATCAGCTAAAATTTCTGCCCTTAAAGCTAGTACATGTCAATGGTCCCTTCCAACAGTGGGGCTTGGACTTTATAGGTGAGATCAACCCACATTCCAGTGGCCAACACAAATGGATCTTAGTAGCCACTGATTATTTCACCAAGTGGATTGAGGCTATACCCACTAAGAATGCCAATCATCAAGTTGTCATAAAGTTCTTGAATGAGAATATTTTCACTAGATTTGGTTGCCCAACCATACTAGTCATAGATAATGCAGTAGCTTTCAAGGCAAAAGAATTGGTGGACATGACTGAATCCATGGGCATTCAAGTGGTGCATTCTACCTCATATTATCCTCAAGGCAATGGCCTGGCAGAATCATCTAACAAGAGTCTGGTAAGGGTAATCAAAAAACTGTTAGAGGACAACAAAAAGAGCTGGGATTCCATGTTGAAGTTTGCAATATGGGCTGACAGAGTTACCATCAAAAAGTCCATAGGGAATTCTCCATTTAAACTAGTTTATGGTGCTGATGCTGTTTTCCCTATCCAGCTGATTCTCCCTATGGCTAAATTCTTGCAAGAAGAACAAGATGAAGAGAATGACATGGTAAGAAGAATGAATAACCTGGTTGAACTACAACAGATTAGAGAGCAGTTGGTTGAGAAGTCAAAGGCTCATCAGAAGAAAATCAAAGAAGCCTTTGACAAGAAGGCAAAAGTGGACAATTTCCAAGTTGGTGATTGGGTACTTAAATGGGATGCATTTAAGGAAAAGAAAGGCAATCATGGCAAGTTTGACTCCTTATGGACATGTCTGTTTGTCATCGCTCAAATTTGGTAGAACAATACATTCATTCTGCATAGTCTGGAAGGAGGAGATACTTTTGGTAGCCCAGTAAATGGGAAGTTCTTGAAACTTTATTTCGTTTAATGCTTTAAAGCCTTGTCATTGTAAATATGTTTCTCCAGTCTTTTTTTCATTACAAAATAGACTCCATGCCCAATGGAACATTAGAAGGAAGATTTGATTTTTGTTTTACAGGAAAGGCATTGATCTGTGATCCTTGAAACCTCACAGGGAGGATTTCATCCCCAAAAGGAGCCAATGTTAGCCTTGCTGACATTAGGCCCAAAATTGGATCCATATATGCTCTTAAAGTCTCCAAATTTTCTTAAAAATCATCCCAAAGGATCCAAAAGTGATCTTGAAATCTTCAACGTTTGCTCAAAATCATCCAAAGGTCAAAATCAGCGCAAGAGGAGAGCCCTTGGAAGAGCGGAAATACACTATCGGGAGGTAAAAAACCAAAGAAAACAATGAAAATCAAGTATCACAGGCTTTAAATAGTGAAAGAATACTAGCCGTTAGATTTGGTCGATCAATGGCCTAGATCTAAGTGGCTAATCGCAATTGGCTAAGCAGAGAGGATGATTTATGTATGGGCGCAAGACCCGCCGATCAGCAATCTCCGATGATCGGATCGACAGGTTACATCAGTGATTAAAGTAAAAGGCCTCGGGCATCAGCGACATGTGATTACAATTGATTGCATAGCTATATTGCATCGGCTATACAAAGGGAGCAGGCATATACACATGGGCGACCCGATAACCGGACCCGATGGTTATATATAGCATATTCGATAAAATTTCAAGTTCGCAGTAAGCCTGTTTTAAATGCATTTCAATGTATTTCATTATATAATGAAATACAAAGGGAAACAGGGTAGTGCCGATTGCGATGAATCTGGGACCCGAAAGGGTCCGGGAAGTGAAAAATATAACTTTTGAAGTTCGCCAAAGTCCATTTTTTAATGATTTTCAATGTTTTGGTGCATTTTTGAAACACAAAGAAAATGAAAAAACCGGCAGGATTTCGGGCAAGCCAAAGGTGATAAGTGGTTTAGGAAAAACTTTGCTCGATGCCATACAATGGCTGCCACGTGTCTAGGACGAGGAGAGAGAAAATTGCCCTCATCAGGCAGTTAACTCCAGTACAAAAGAGGCGCTCGAAATGGATCACCACCGTTGGATCTAGGACTCCCAGATCAACGGTGGAGATGTGCTATCAATGCAAGGGTGGACCCGAGAGGAGAATAAGCCATATCTGAGGATTTTTGAAGTTTGAAAAGGACATAGAGGGGCATGATTTCTCAAAATTTAGTACACAAACTCGCCGTAATTGTAGCCCCTCAAAAACAATATCATCTGTGAGCAACAGAGTTTGTAGGGAGCTCTTGCTCTCGTCTATGTCCTTCGGCACCTTGGCTTTACCCTTGCGCGAAGGAACATATTTTAGTAGCTTGGTAATAGGGTCCACACCCTAGGTTTCAACTTCCATTTCTACATCCTCTTCATTCTTCAGATTCTTCCTCATCGGCCTGTAGATTAATGGCCTTCCCCTTTTCCTGCAAGTTGAGCTTGGTCCTTTGTGGGTTTCTTGGTGAGACGCGCACCGGGATCATACCCTGCTTATCCTTCTTAGGTCTTAGTGTTCTGGGGGATTTAGGGACTTCAACTATTACTTGGCACACTATGGGGCTTCTACTACTACTATTGCAATTTCCTGCACTACTTCCTCGGGTGTCGACATTATTCTAGTCAGGAGGTCCTTCGTCTCCTTCAACAATGTCACAAACATTGAACTTGCTCTCAAAGCATAAAAATTCGTAAGGTCCATACATACTTGATAACACAACCATTGAATTTTCAAAATCCCAAGTGTTTTTTGCTGGACAACCACTTGTAATTTATAGGGCCTTTTGAATTCAAATTCGGCTGTTCCCCCCACATTCAGCCAATTAATGCTAGATTGGCAGCAGATTTCCAAGAATCTAATCCATAAAGTTCGCCTTAAATGCTTGCCGCTCACTCCATTTGGCCTCAAACTAGCCATCAAATCATGAATAGTGACTTTAACGGTCACTTTTTGGCGGACCTACGTGCTAGCACAGCTGTCTTCGCACCGTCGTGGACCCTATGACACTTTGCTGCTTTGCGCAGTCTTGAAATCGCTAAGCTCCCCAACATGGGCAGTGTAGTTTATAGTCCCGTGCCTCCTTTCAGCTACCTAGAGCACTAAGACTATGCTCCTATCACATAGTCAGATGGCTAGGCCACCTATGTATGGCTTCAATCGACTGCCATTCACCTTTCCTGGGAAGGGATCGCCATTCAACTTAACCAGTTGGACCGCGCCACGTTCGGTAATCTCCTTAATAACATAGGGCCCTAGCCAATGCATTCTTAATTTCCCTAGAAATTTTATCAAACTTACAATCATACAACAACAACAAGTCATTTAGCTTAAAGGTGCGTAGCTTAATATATCGGTCATGCCACACGTTTTCGTGCTGCTTTTGGACCTGCTGGGGAAATCCAACCAAAAATCTCTCTTCTTCAAGCTCATCCAACTGTGCGAGCCTCTCTTCTAGGGCTTCGTTATTTGTCATACCTATGAGTGCTGCTATGCACAGACTAGGGATGATGTATTCCATAGGCATTACCGCTTCAACCACGTGTATCAGCCTAAAGGGTGTTTGTCCCATTAACTTCTTGCACGTCGTCTGTTAAGCCCATAATACTTCAGGTATGCGTAGGTCCCAATCACTTCGGTGAACATTGCAAACCTTGGTCAACGCAGTTTCAAGCACTTTGTTGAATGCCTCCACTATCCAGTTAGGTTGTGGTTGATAAGGTGTGCTCTTTGGTGATACACCTGAAATTCTTCCGTTAGTGCGCTAATTGTTTCATTCAGAAAGTGCGTACACCAATGACTCATCAAAATCTTTGGACATCCAAATCACATCAGTACATGCTCAAATAGAAACTTCGCGGCAGTCATGCCCATGCAATCCTTCATCGGCTGTGCTTCTGCCCAACGAGTCAAGTACTCCGTCGCAGTGATAGTGTACCTCGTGTCTATCTTCCCTTGGGGCTAAATAGGTCCTACAAAATCTATTTCCCACTTTTTGAAGGGATGTAACATTATTTGTGGATTCAAAATTATTTCATCCCTCTACGATGGCATTCTTGTTTGCTGACATACATCACACACCTTGCAATATGCTTTTGAATCTTGATGAAGGGTTGGCCACCACAACCCTGTGCGTAGAATCTTCTGTGCGATTTCTCTCCCTGCCTAATGACCTCTCGCAATGCCCCCATGAGCATCCGTGAGGATGCTGCTTCATTCAAACTCAGGTACATACCTTCACAATATCTCATTAGTCCCCATCTTGTATAGATGCCCAGCAATGACAGAGAAATCTGTTGCGCGCACCACTAATTCCTTCTTTTGTTGGATAGAGTATCCTTCTAGTGTAGTTCTTGTTTTTAGGAAGTGTATTATATCCTAAAAATGTCCATCCGCAATGCACACAGCAAAGAGCTATGCGTCAGATAATCCTTCCTCCAAATTAGTGGGTTCCGCCCCTGTCTCAATGCACAACAGGTGATTTGGTCCCGCGTTCAACCGTCCAGGCTTCACAACAACTTCAAAATCGTATTCTTGGAACAATAAGAGCCATATTCAAATTCTCCCCCCAACACAGGCTTATTGACCAGGTACTTTAGTGTAGAGTGATCCGTATACATCTTAAAGTGACCTTCTAGCAAGTAGTGTCGATACTTCTGGAGCACATACACTATAGCTAGTCCCTTGCGCTCAGTGGTGGAATAATTCTTCTTTGCTTTGGATAATTTGCAACTTAGGAATGCGATAGGGTGGTCCAATCCTTCTCTGCTATCTTGTGTTAGTACTGCCCCTAGCACTATACATGACGCATCAACATGTACATGAAACTCTTTCTTTAGTTCGGGAAGACTAGGATTGAAGAGATAACCATCTTTTCTTTCAATATATCCAGGATTTTCTCACAGTCATTGTTCCAGCAGAATGAGACATCCTTCTTCAACAATTTTCCATAGGCATGGTGATCTGGGCATAGCCTTTGATAAACTTTCTATAATATCCCGTATGTCCCAGAGTAGTGCGCAGATATTTCACACTCCTTGGCACTTCCAAGTTCAGAATCACCACAATCTTCATGGGGTCTACCATCAGCCCTTGTCTACAAACCACATGCGGCAATAGGTTCCCAAAAGGAATGAAAACCAAACACTTCTTGAGGTTGAACGTGATCTGGTATCTTCGACAGGTATCCAGAACTAAGCGCAAGCTTGCTACATGGCGCTTCACCAGCCCAAATTCAGTGTAGTAATCAAAATATACCTCCAGGAACTTATGAATGAATTCCTTGAATGCCGCAACAACGACGCACGAAAAGATAGTAGGTGCATTCTTCAACCCAAATGACATTACAGTGTATTGAAAACAACCCCACTCATTCACGAAGGTTGTCTTACTCCTATCCTCCGCCGCGATTTTTATTTATTGGTACCCAGAGAACCCATCAGTGAAGGAGTATGCTTCCTGGTCACGTACATTGTCCAACACTTCATCTATGAATGGAATTGGGAAAGGATCATGCACACAAGCGTCATTCAATTTTCTGAGATCCACATATATCCTTATCTCATCCTTCTGCTTCTTCTCTTGCACCACCATTGGGCTTACCCAATCAGACTCTTCCACAGGCTCAATGATGTTGGCCGCTAACATCTTATCTAGCTCTAAGCGAACCTTCTCCTTGTATTTCAGATTTAGGCGGTAAGGCCTCTGCTTAACTGGCTTTGCGTCGGGCTTTAACGTGATCTTCATCACTCCTAGATCTCTGATTATTCCTTTCAAATCCGTAAACTTGGTAGGGAATAAGTCCTGATATTCGCGGAGTAATTCAATGACCTTATCCACCATCGCGTCGTCCCAGTAGTCTCTAATCTTTGCGAATTTGGGTTCTACCTCCGTACCAATGTTCACCTGTCTAGTTTTCACCGGCGTGGTTATATCAGAGTTCTCAATCTGTGGTCCCTGAACCTCGTGGTGGCCCTCTATTTTTGGAATGTTAACCTTTCACGGATCCTCGTCCTCCTCTTTAGCAGTTACATTATAACATTCCAGTGTGTGACTTGGCTGAGTAGCCCATTTTGGTTGTGTCAGGTCTAAAGGATATTGTGGTATCCTAAAGATGGTTGCTTTCACCTCTTGTAGTGCTTCATCAATACTATCAAACTCGTCCTCAAAACTAAATTTCATCATGAATCCTTCGAGAAGGACATCCCATTCACCTCTCCCATGGTGGAGGTCTGTTTCTATATACCAATTCATTGGGATAACATCCAGGGTATGAGAGAATAGGTGCACCCATTCAGGTTGTGGCTTTTCTCCATAGGCTTGTGTCCATTCGGCCAAATGCGCGTGTGGATCATTCTAATCGTTGTACTTGTATGTCAGTTGCATCCTAGGCCTCCCAAATCATGTTGTCATCATCCTCCTACATTCGCGCCAATAATCAAAACTTCACTTGTGAGTACCCCACCATCTTGCGGGCTTAGCGCATAGTGCCCAGTCTGAGGCTTGGAAGCATTGTTTTTCTGGCACCTTCCTTTCAAATGCATCCAAAAAGACATCTACCTCATTTATACCATCATAGCTAGGTAGAGCTCTTACCTCTGATGACACATAGTGCAACGACCGGGTCATCATGTTGCAATTCAATGTAGTTACTTCATGTAACCGATTCTGCGAGTGTTCTATTTCTTCGTCGGAATCTGAAGTTCAGGAACTCTCATGATCCCATGTAAACGTCCATCCACGGTGGGATTCACCCATTCATGGTCTTGCACTATTATCTTATAGATGCAGTCTAGTTCATCATCACTCTAATAATCGTGGACTGGTTTTGTATAGTGCAATCCTTCAGTAGGATCGAGGGGTATTATTACGCATAGTGATTTCTTCTCAAAGATCATCTTTCACTTCTTTAGATTGATTACCCCGTTCATGTTAGTAGCCCAGTCAATTCCCAGGAGCACAGGGTAGGGATTGCTATCATCAACAATATCTATTACTTCAAAATCTGCCAGCGCGCTTGCTCCCTCAATATCCATGGTTACTCCCTGTAGCCACCCCATGGGTATGATTTTCTGCTGATTCACCATCCTTAGCTGAATTGGAGACCATTGCAATGCAGGTCTCCCCATTCTCTCCCATGTCTGTTTCGGTAGAACATTCACATCTGATCCCAAATCCAGAATGACTTGATCCATTTTGTCTTCTTTGATCTACGCGGTGGTGTAGTCCCATCATATCTATTGATGAGTTATTGTAACCCTTTCACAACCTTACTATCGTGTAGTAACTTCATATAGGTTTCCATGAAAGTTGTGAGCATATAGGGGTCCATCTCCGGCTTCGATTTATCCTTGCTTCCTGAAGTGGAGGCCTCAATGAAGCTCTTCTTAGCTTCCACGAATTCTTCATGAGCGCGCTCCAAATTGAACTCAGCCTCTTTCGTCAGGGCTTTGCGAACCCATGTACTGTCTTCTGGATGTTTCCCCTTGTCATCTCCCATCACGATTCCACTCTGAAGCACTATATTTACGTTCGGATCTTCCTCGCGTAGCTCAGACTTCATTATCTGCAGGTTCTGAGTTGGGGGAGGCGGTAGCGCCCCTTTTTCACGTATCCTAGATATCAGCGTAGGAAAATCTTCTGTTTCATGATCAAACAACGTGAAATGCTTGCATGATGGGCATGTTGGATTAGTGCAATCATGGGTGTAGTGTCCTGGTCCTCCACAATTGTAGCAAATCAACTATCTGCAACCTTTACCAGGTCCTCCTCCACCTCGGCCTCGTCTGCACCCCTAAAATCCTATCCGCGCCATCCCTGCATCCTAGTCAAGGGCCCGCATTTTGGCCTGAACCCTGTAGGCGGGAGTTCTATCCATCACCAATTCATAGCTCCTACAAGTACGCTCATCATGTCCTACCGACCTACAAAATTTTCTGAACAACTGTTGCGGTGTTTGCACATACTTCTGTAGCAAGTGACAGTTATCCGTAGCATGCGTTTTGGCTACCTAACAGATAGCGCACCATAAACAGGTGCTAGGCTAGGTCCTGCTTGAGATTCCAACCTTAAAGGCATTGGTCCTCCTCCTGCAAGGTAATTTGTAAAGACCGGGAAGTGGTATTTGTCATGACCCTGACTTTTGCATTTCAAGCACCATACCTCCTCGCATACCTCTGGTTGAACCGTCCTATCCTGATTCAAACTTTGCATCTCAAGGCACAGATTCTGCAGCTGTGCATGGATCTGCTGAACTCCTAGATTAGGATCTTGCATCAGAGTCTCATGTAGTCTCATGGAAATCTCCAAGGCCTCTACCTGAGTTGTTATATTCTGCTGCAACAACGTGCTCCTTAATTGGGGTAGTAGCGAAGCCACAAACCACTCGCGATGCCGTCCATCTATAAAATTCATATTGGCTTCATGGATTTGACACTTCAATCTTTGATCCAATTCCCATGACGTCTTTCCTGGTCGCATCATGATCTCTTTGAATCCCACAATCGACTACGACTTGAACTTAGGCCTGCTAAATTCCCTATTTAGTGCTGCTTGGATGTCCGCTACTCTAGCATTTGGGTTATCATTAGAGTACTTAATGTACCAGGTATCTTGCAGATCACTAACCAACGTCACCTTCTTTATATGATCATCTGTAACACCTTGAGCTTCCCATACAACCCTCACAATGAACCAGAATTCGTCCGGATCCTCATTTCCCAAACCTTTGAAGAAAGGCAACTTCACCGTGTTTGCCATACTGAATTGTGGTGGTGGTAGAGGTGGTACAGGTGAAGTTGGAGGCGATGGTGGTGAAGATGAAGGTGGTGTGGGTGGAGGTGGTATTTTTGATAATCCTTGTCTTATCAACTAAATAACGCTTCACGGAGAAACCTTTGTTATTCCTTCTTCTTCCCTTTGCAGAGGTGAAATCAAGGGGCTATACTTCAGACCCTTATTTTCTTCGCTTTTGTAACTTTTTCCACTTCGCGTAGTCCCAAACATCAAGGTAGCCGCATAACCCGTTTTTCACACAACAACATTTTAATCCAAGTATTTAGGGGTTTTACGTACTTACCTCGCAGTCCTTTGAAAAATCATTTCTCTACCTCTCTATACCAGACCAAGGTATCGAACGTGAATTAAGTAACAAATCCTCTCATGATGCGATCGAGCCAATGATCGACAGTGCGTGCAATCTTATCCTCCGATGCTTCCAACCTTCGCACTAGCTCTGGGATCCACACAATAGGACTGTCAAGTTTTCACCTTCCTTGCCTATCTTCTAGCTTCGCGATCCACTCATATAGCTCAGTAGGAAAGGAGGCGAAAATATTTCGTGGATATCCGTATACAGGTACCAGTCCAACCACTTTTGTTTTGACAGTCATGGGTTTTTGTTTTCTTGTGCCGCGAACTCATGAATCCTTCTATCCAACTAGCTTTCGATTTCCTTTTTAGTTGGATTCCAGTGATACGACATCGCACATCTGTTATGCAGATTCCGGTCTCGACAACGGAACCATTTGTTGGCTTGAGGGGGCCTGACCCAGGTTCAGCATTAGTTAGCCAAACAAATCCATACACTACTGGCCCTTTCAGCATCAGCCTGTGGAGCGCGGATTGAAGTCTCATCCGAAGCAGTATTGGGGGATGCTGGAACCAAGTTTCTGCACCCTTGACATGGATGTGATGTCGGTTTATTCTAGCTATACCTGCCTTTGCGTAGGTTTCTTAGCCCTTTGTTCCACCCTTCAGTACCTTCGTGAAAGGGTACCATCAGTGTTCGCGCAGCCCTAACCAGGGGTTGATATACTTTCTCACTGCTAGGGCAGCAGACTGTGATATTTCCCTAACCAGGCTAAGTGTATTACTTATCTTATTAACAAATCTTAGTTAGCTTCGTGTAATAGATGTTCTTACTTGCATTCATTTATCCACTACAATTACATATATTCACGCATCATATAAGCATTATAAGTGAAATTCATATCCAATATAACAAGATGCATAAACAGGAAATAAAGACGCAGAAATTGTAGAATACTTCTCTTTATTGATAATTCCGAACAATTACAAACTCGACCCGTATTGCGCACTTAGCTGCAGGGGTCTACGCACTCAGCTGCAGACTTCTAGGCCACTGCGCACTCAGCTGCAGAGCCTCTACCTATGCTAGAAACCAAGACTTAGACTTCTACCTCAGAGCTATCTCTCATACATCATATCTTCATTGCTTCCCTTTTTTTCATTCTTCTAACTACTTAGAGCTTAGGTCTATTTATACAATCCCATGGTTAGCGGACCATGGGTAGATATTCTACAGCTGACATTACATTTCCAAAATAAGGGTGGACAATGCTATGACTCTTTAACATCTACGCACTTTGCGACCACAAAATGGATAGTCTTTACACTTGGATTACAAAATTATGACCAAAATATGGGCTTTTAGCCCCAAAACTGCCCTTGGGGGATCCCACGCTAAACACCTTTCTTGATTATCTTTCCCATGCCTATCCTACCATCGTCCATTTACACCAATGGACCCAACCAGTCCAATTGGCTATCAATCTCTTTCCTTAAAATACCCTTATACATGTACAACCTTCATCTAAGTATTACATTTCCTACTATATTTCATTCATTTCTCTATGCTCCACTAAAATTCATCTTTCCCAACTAATTCCCAAGGGTCAAGAAGAAAACCATGAAAACCAATAACAATACGATACCACAAACAAAGTGGCGTGATAATGCACTAGACATAACAAAACTGCAAATCAAGTGAAAGAAAATCACAAAATACCAAAAGAAGAAGACTAAAAACAAACACCATGACTCAATCCCCATAGTTCCCAGTGCTTCCAAATGAAAACACAACCTGAGCCTTCTTCAATATTTCATGGAAGTTTATTTGCCATGCAATTCCGTGCATCATATTTCCATAAACAGAGAATTGTCAATGTATAAATAAATATAACAATATACCAGTTAGATTACCTTTTTATTCCAAGCACATTTCCTTGCAACTGAACACATCCACACCATCTCTCAAGGGACTCTGATTCCCTTAACAGATCTAGCTATAACTAGAAACCAGTTGTTATCCCTGTCAAATACATGTCCATGAATATAACATGTTATCACTCAATTTGTTCCCTTTGACTCCGAAGGGAATACGGCTGAGGTAACCACTAACCAATCTTTCTGCCACAGGTCCTAGCCTACCTGCAACCAGAGAGGGCTCTCTCTTTCTGATTTATCTTTGTTTGGTGTAATTTTAGGCTAGTTATGGTGCACAGGATTTTGTTTTGAATTTGTTGGGATGATGATTTCATTCATAATAGGTATGTTTTTGCAGAATAATCTAGACCATTGGGCATGGAGTCGATGGTGGTGAACTGCTGGAAATATCTTTTTGAGGAAAAGGTTATGCTACAGAGCCAGAGAAGCATCTATGGAACAATTTTTCAAATCTGTAATATGATGGGATGAAATCAGGGAGTGAAAGGCAACTAAGGATCTTTCAGTGAACTGATAGGGGGAATAGTGGGAACATTACTTAGGAGCATTTAAGAATTCCTGAACAACATTCATAATGATGGAACAAATACAAACATGAGCAGTTAAGAATTCATGTTTATGATTAGTTCTGAAGAAAACATTTTTAACAACAGAGATTGAGCATAGGGTGTATTTAAACAATTCCTGTACTATTCTTTTTCTCTATTGCTAAGCTAATGACACATATATTTGAGTTAAGCAAACATAGAAAGACAAAACATAGTTTAGGATAACTTATTGTTCCATTAGACAACACAAGAATTCTGTAGCAGAACGCAGATCATCACTTTGACATCAAACAGTGCAGAGATCATGAACTTTTCCAGCCATTTGTATTAGATAGTCTGAAAATATACAAAACAGTGTCTCAGAGAGAAAATCACCAACCCCAAATACCTTGTATGGGGAGGTATATATACAAAATTTAGATACAAAATATCTAGCTGATGAGTTAATGGCTCATAAATTCTATGCCAACCCCTAAGGAATTATAGCTGAGAGAGTAAATGCTGTAATAACTATTTAGTGCATTAGCTGTCCATCTTTGTCAGAAGGTTTTGAATTTTGTGACCCATTGAGTCGGCTAGAGCCGTGCTGTCCAAAATTTGCGCGTTTCCTATCTTTGGCTTGCTGTCCCAGTACTTGGCTGAGTAATTATTCTCACCCGCTTTGCCTGCTGTCTTCATGCTGTATTAACTTTTGTTGACCTGAGGCTGATTAGAAGAGACTGAACTGGGATTATTGGGGAAAAATTTGCAGCATGGCTTGCCACCAATCCTCCTTAGGCAGTTGGTGTCTTCGTATTTTTATTAGAGTTTCATCTGCCTCTGTGTACCTGTAAATTTGGTGGGACCTCAAACAGGTGATTAATTTCATGCTCAATGTAGAATAAATTTTCTAGCTTGTTATAGAGTTTCTGCCCTGATGGAGGTCCTGCTTCTTCAGAAGTGCTGGTGGATGCTGTGATCTAATTTGCAATGAAATTGTTCATCCTAGTGGCATACTGCTCACGGGTGAGCATTCTTCCTACGCCAGTCAATAGGCTGGGCAATCCTTTGTCTTGTAATGCACCCATTCTAATCTTGTAGTCATCTACCTCAGCCTGCATTTCCTGACATTTTCTCTCCAAAGTTTGGACAAAATTTCTGAGGGTCGGCACTTTTTTAGCTGTTAGAACAATATCTGTTCTGCTGCTGATGTCTAGGGCTGCCAACTCCTCCTTGGTGTGAGTGTCGAGGAAATGTATCATCCTGCTGGCCTGCTCAGGCATATTCCCTAGTGTTGCTCTGGCCTTCTGGCTTTCAACTTGTGCTTGGCCTATTAACTCCATCTGCTCATGCACTGTTTTGATTGAATTCCACTGTTTGGTAATAGAGTGGTCAATCCGGGTCCACAAAATCTTCTTTATCTCAGCCAGAGTCTTCTCTAAATTTAGTTCCTTTTCCAAGGCCTTTATTTTGTCCTTTAGGGCCTTAATCTCTCTGGTCTGCTCTGCTACTGTCATTTTGGATTTGTCATATTTTGTTTCCAGCTCAGCCAATTTTTCTTTGGCTTGTTTAATCTCTGTTGCCTGAAGCTCCAGCTCTTTGACAGCTTTGGTCAAATCATCCATGCTTATGCTAGCCTCAGGAGCTGTTGTTGTTGCCGCTGCAGCATCTGTAGTTGTTGTAGCCGTTGGAGGGGTCACTGCTACTTCTGTAGTTGCTGCAGTAGTTGGGGCAGTTTGAGGAGGCTGGGAGGTTGATTCTCCCTGTTTGTCTTGCAGTGCTCTCTCCAACTCCCCTTCCAGATCAATTACTCTTTGGTTCAGTTTCATCATCAAATCCAATTGATCCTCAGCTTCTTTCTCTTTCTGCAATTCTCCTATTTGAGGGTGCTCAGTAGGAAGCAATCTCAATCTTTTTTTCAATGCAGCAATATCATCATCTTTCTTCTTCATAAGGGCCCTCACACCCTTAGGATCCTTAGGATCATGTCCTAATTCCACAATAATGTCCTCCAATGTTTTGATTCTGTTGTCTTTAGCTATGGAGGACATTCTTTCTAAATCAAGCTGAGTGTTAGTGTTCTTCAGAGATTCCTTTAATTCATGGGCCACTGTGGCCTTGTCTACCAATGTGGCATAGACCATTTCCCCTATTTGCTTATGCAGTTCTATCTGATCCATGGGGTGAATGTCTTTTGCCATAACCTCCAACTTTGTTCTGACATAATCTGCAGCTGAGTGAGGCTGCTGTTCTTTGGGTTAAAATGGCTGAGGATCATCTTTTCCTCTTTGATGTCATATGCTGCTATCAGCCTTTCTTGTTTGGCCGGTGTTGCCTTGAGAAATTGGTCATATAACTGCACTCTTAGTAGCTCATTTTGTGCCTTAATTTTGTTTGAAGGTGGCCTTGGTGCTAGATGGCTTCTTGCTTTGCTTAGTGGAGGAGGACACCTCCATGCCATGCTGTCTTTCCTGCTCTTGTTGAAAAGAGCTTGTGGCTATTTGTTGACTATCTTCTTTATATTTCCTTGGGCTTCCAAGGATTTCTTCACCGATTTCCTCTATAACTGGAGAATCAACCTTTTGCCTTTTGGCTTCGGGTTGCTGAGTGGATCCACTAGCAGGTGTGGAATCCTCTCGGTCTCTTTTTCTGCCTCTTTCCTCATGTGCAGGAGTCTGCAAGCCAGGCACTGTTGGTGCCTCTGTTTGTTGTGGAGGAGTCTGTTCTTGCTGCTTCCCAATTGAAGAGGCAGGCTGCTCTGTGACCACTTCTTTTTCTGCACCCATTATCCCCTTGCCCTTTTCTGTACCTGTTGCTAATGTAGATGGCCCCTGGGTGGCTGGTGCGGTTGCAGCAGTGGTTGTACCTTCTCCGATTTGATGTGGCAGCTTGAATGTTACCTACTGCATAGAATCCAAGTCAAGAGTTTTTTCTAAATCCTTGACATTTTTCTCCATTATTTCCTCTTGAGTTAATTCCTCAACTAATGTACCTTGCAACCATTCATCTTGGTTGGCATACTACTCAATTTGTGGATATTTACAGTGGTCATAACCTAGTAGCCTGTATTTAACTCTTTTGGCACTAATGAAGCCTTCTGGGTCATAAGGGACCCACCAGAAGCTCCTCTTTAGTTTATATTTATCCCTGAGAATTTGATCAGCATCTTGCCAACCTTCTTTCTTGTTCATGATGAAGGGGCCCAGATGGTCTTTAAATTTGAGGTGGGCTTTCTTTTTGGCACTATGAAAGTGGGTGAGGTCAGAACTAATGAGTTGCCTATAGTATTCCAAGGTGAACAATCTCATCGGTACATACCTTGGGAGCCTGTAAGGATAGAGCTCATAGCCATAGATTCTGATGACCGTATGGTTTTGATATAGGTACCAATCACCTATTTTATAGCTCTTGGACAGCTGCAAGGTCTTCTGAATCTCAAATGACAGTCTGGGAGGAGGGGATCTCATTAAGAGGCAAGAGACTGGGTAAACAAATTGGTCAACAAACTCACAGTAAGAATATGGAGAGTCTTGAACTTGGTGGAAAACTGATGACCAGAAGATGACAGACCTCTTTTCACCCCTAGAATCCAATTTCTTGATGGGGCATTGGAAGATTTCAGACTGATAATACATGAATAAGTGGTAGATATATGATGAATATTTAAATACTCCCTCCCTATCCACTTTCAATAGCTGGTCATGTATTTTATTGGCTATAAACTTGGCAAAGTTATACTTGTAAGCAGGGGGTTGGCCTGGACTATATGCAGCTAATAGTACCAACACTGTTTCATCAATGTGCTCACTGGTTTTGAAGCCCAACACATAAGAGATCATATCAAATAGGAGCTTGCCTACCTCATTGAAATGGACATATAAGAAAGGAGGTGGCCCTGTAGGCTGGCGGTCTGCCCTCATGAATGTCTTGGTGATCTTTTCAATGTCAGCACTGGAGAGTTTGGTGCCTGCATCCAGCAAATAGTTCATGGAGAAGGGAAACAACAGCTGAGTCTGCTTGAAATTGAGCATTTGGTTGATGGATTCAGGATTAATGTGAAAAAGTATGCTCCCAGATGGAGACTTAACAGTTCTCTGAGTTGGATCATAGTTCTCAGCACATAAGCGGATGAGCTCTGGAAAGATATTGACAGATGGGAGGAAATAATAAGGCAGATTGGACTCCCATATACCATATGTGTCATTGTTGCTTAGATAGCTGTTTCTCAACTGGCAGAAGGTCTGTAAGTGGTTTCTGTCACCAACAAGATCTTGGATAAGGTAATCTCTATCAGCAAGAGGCATGGCTTCAAGCTCCTTGTTTGGTGGATTCATAGGAGTGAGACTAAGAGCTGATGGTGTAGCCATTTTAGAACTGTCAGGTGTTATCTTTAGAATGAAGTTTTTGAGTATAACAGGTTGAAGATGATAGCTTATGAGGATTTGAAGAGGAGTGGCAGAATGAGTGTAGCTGGAGCCAAAGTTGCTTTTTGAAAAGAACAACTTGAAGAGTTTGATTTGAGCTTTGGTTTCTTCTGGTGAACTCTCAGAATTTAGAGAGAGTGAGGGTAAATGCAGAGGAGAAAAGGATTGCAGCTTAATATTACTAGAGCTTGAATCGAAACCCGACAAAAGGGAACAATGTCGGGCAGGTGTGAGAGTATATCGAAAATTCAAGCTCGAAAATGATTCTGTGATAGTGAAATTATGTATAGTGCTCGGCTATCTTAAACAGCCTTAGATTATTTAGGCCAACATTTACACGACAGTACCATTAAATTAAAGAGTTTTATAGGTACTTTAGTGGAAAAATTTGCAGAGAACGGGAAGAACACGGGCAAGCAGGTTGAATTTGGCAAATACCTGGATTAGCTAACGCCGAGGGTGGTCAAGTTGATTGGAGGGTGAAGACTGTCGTCGAATTTGCGGGTGGCAATGTCCAAAGTAGTGAATTTTGAAATCTGGAGGCAGTTGGAAGTGACCAACAGAACAACGCAGCCGCAATTGCATAATGAAAATGACCGAAAATGGTCACTTTCGGCCTTTTTAACGATAAATTTGGCGCATACGCATTTTTGGCGCTTTCCTGCGATGACGTCAGCATGACGTCATTAGCGGGCCCCGGGTACGAACGGGTGACGTGGATGCTGACTGGGATGACAGCGTGGCGGGACATGGTGGCATGATGTGGGGGGTGAAAAGACAGCGTGGCGGGCGACATGGGATAGTGGCGGGGGCCCAGGCGTGATGTCATAGTGACGAGAGCGCTGTCGTAATGGGGGGTGGCCGGTTTGTGGAAGGCCGTTTTCGGTTTCCCCGCACCGCCTTTGGGGAGAAGAGGTTTCGGGGGGAGGCCTCTGAACACCCCGGGCTGCCGACACGTGGCAGGGGTACAGTGGCAAAACCGCCCATCCCCCAGACATTAAAGCCCGGCACGTTGGCGGCGCAAAACACCCACCCACTGTTAGATTGGGCGCGGTGGGAGATCAATGGCTGGCGGAGCCTCCGACGCGACGTGCAGGTTTCGGCCCGGGACCCGCCCATTATTTAAATAATATTTTTTGGCGCGGGTTTAAAACTTTAGTTCGGGTGGGTTTTTGGGTTCGAATTAATACAGATCATGGCGCCACAATATCTAATAAAAAGTATTTAAACATTTAAGATTGGGCTTAGACTGCGGGGTGACTTTCAAGGGTTTAGGGGAATGGGGGTTTAGGTATAGGCTATTAATCTTAACTAGGGGTTAGACTAATTCCGGGGTAAGGACGCAAAAGGGTTGACTATAGTCCTAGATGGACTAACGTCTCCCATAAGCATGTTACTTAGCTATAATGCTAAAAAGGGGGGGATATTTAATATGCTCTTTTGGGAATTTTACATGGTTTTTTGTAGAAAATAGGGATGGGGATGTATTAGGGAGCTATATAATACGGTTAGAAGTTAATATGGGTATGTGAGGTGAAGTGGTAAACCAGAGATAGATGAAGTATGAAGTGAGGGCTTTTAAGAAGAAATGTGGCTTCTTTTTGAAGAAGAAGGTCACAACTTGTCATGACTTTGTCAAGGGAGAAATGCAAGGAGGACTGTTTAGGTAGATCCTAAAGTCCTCAAGGGGATGTTAATAAGAAACCTTTTGAAGGGAATGAGGGAAGTTAGAGATGGTTTGATAATTTGCCATATGGACCATTTTTCTTTCCCTTCTCTTATTGGTGAGATAAGATATGATTTTCAACATATCACGTGATCAGATCTTGCTTCTGCAACCTCCAACTGCCTACCCTGCCTAATAGACCTAAGATTTTTCCTTCTTTTGGATGGGTGCACTTAGCCTTGCAAACCCTGATAATCCTCTTTTCTTTTTGCTGCCCTCCTATCTAAATCTACCCTTATGTCTTCCAAGGGTCTAGATTAAGCAATTGGGCTCCTTCCTTTCTCTATCCAGCTACTCATCTGCCAAGCTTGAACTGTTTGGACAGGTATTCATTCTCTAGTCTAGAACAGGCAATTTAAAACATGGCATGGCCTAGCTTGAACTGTTGGGCCATCCATTAAGATAGCAGTGGCATTTTGGTTGGCCAATTTCCTGGTCTTTCTTTGGGGTTCATTTCAATTATTTGTTCTGACCAATTCATTTTCTTGCCTTTTGATTATTATTTTAAGGCATACCCTCTTTACATTTTTTAACTGTCTGTTTCTTTCACAAAATACGGAACCTTTGTATCATCAAAGATGAACATTTTTGGCACTTCCACTGTCAATCATGAAAAATGAAACCCTATTGGTATAGGAGACTAACAGTGGCTCCACTTGGGGATGAATTTTCTAGCTGAAAAGTCAAGAACAGCAGGTCAGATCGCCTTATTTTTTCCAATCTTGCTGCAGCCTGAATTCTCCTTTTGTTAAAGACCATTCATCTGAATCTTTAGAAACTTGTATGAAATACCCACTAAGCTGATTTGCTGTGAAATTACAGCTCTGTTTTTGCTTGTTTCTCTGAGTGTCCCTCATCACCTCGATAGTTCCCAAGTGTTTTCTCTTGCTTTCCAATGATGGGGTCAAAACATATATCAAAAAAAAAAATGGTGCATTACTCTGGTCTTCCTCAAAGTGTGCCCCACTTGGTCCTTTATCTATCTGCTGTAAATGAAAATACTGAAAATACAAATATTTATGTACAATATATAACTGTGCAGTGTTTCATCAAAGGGGGTCAAAATAATGTTTGAGCATCCTCCCATTGGCCAGGCCTTCCCATAGAAAATTTTAGGGGCGAATGTTCGCCCTTTGGCGAAATTAAGGGGTTTTAAATTTTTAGTGGGCGAATATTTTGTATCATAGTACATTTTTACAAATCATCTCAAATAGCCCACCTTATTTTAAGGGAGAGGGTAAAAAAGGTAAATTTAGCCCTTGAAATTAGGAGTTACAACCTTCCATTCGCCCATTTTCAAGAATAGATTTTATTTAAGTGAATCCATTTGCCCATTTTCAAGAATAGGTTTTATTTAAGTGAATCCTATGGGCCAAATACCATATTTATAAAAGAGGTATGGTAAATTAATAAAAATATAAATAAATGAGAGGTATGGTAAATAAATAAAACATTTTTTATATTTACTCCATAAGTCACCTTATATACATGCAAGGGTGTAAACAAATAAAAATATAAGTAAAGTGGAGGTATGGTAAATAAATAAAAATATAAATAAACTAGATGTATGGTAAATAAATAAAACCTCTTTTTATATTTAGTCCATAACCCTCATTCTATTTATGAAGGCTCAAGAAAGAGGTTTTATTTAAGTGAATCCTATGGGCCAAATACCATATTTGTAAAAGAGGTATGGTAAATTAATAAAATTATAAATAAACGAGAGGTATGGTAAACAAATAAAACATTTTTTTATATTTACTCCATAAGTCACCTTATATTTACGAACACTCAAAAAATGTGTTATATTTAGGTGAAACCTATGGGCAAAATACTATGGGACAAATACCATGGACTAGATTGTTATTAATACCATACAAAAAAACATTATTAACCCTAATATTAGTATTAATAAAAATAAAAATGGCACATGGTATTGACCCATGGTATTCACCAAAATGACACCTGGTATTGAACCATGGTATTCACCAAAATGGCACATGGTATTGACCCATGGTATTCACCTGGAATGTAGCCTATTTAAATGGGGGAATTGAACCAGCATAGATCCATCTTTACTCTGGATCTACTAACCCCCGAGAGGTATCAAATATCGTGATATGCAAACTAGCATAGAGTGAAAAAATATTTGATCCTCTCGGGGGTGGATCAAGAGTAAAAATGGATGTTGTAATTTAATGTATGTTAAACATTTTAGCTTGGTTAAAATAAAAATCAACTATTAATTTTATTAATTTTTATAAATTACTAATAGTAACTTTTAAGCTCCAGGTTTATAATAACCCATGGTATTGACCCATGGTAATACCAAGATCTTACAAGATTTTATAATTGAGTAAAATATTCGCCATGCCTGGTGAGAGATTCGCCAAAAAATTATATATACATATTATATTATTGATAAAATCGCCTTCCATTTTTCCTATATACCATGGAGATTCGCCCATTTATTATATATATAAATTTAGGGGGGGTTCTTAAAATTTTCCCTAGGCCTTCCTCAGTGTTTGAGCCATCCAAACTTCTCAGAAAATAGGTATTACCCTGTACAACATAAATGACATAGGGTCCCTTCCATAAGAAGTCAAACTTGCCATGTTTTCCTTTATCCTCTCTCCTGGAATCCCATCTCAACACTTTACTTCCTATGAAGAAGTCTTCAGCTTTGGTTCTTTTCTCAAATATTCTCTTGAGCTTATCTTGCAGTACTTGGGTTCTCCGATAGACTTCCTCTCTTGTTTGCTGTAGGTGAATTGTCTGATTGATCCTTATTTGAATGTCATTTGGCTCAGCTTGTATCTCCTGCATCAACTTGATTACAGGGATCCCCAAAGATGAAGGAAATCTTGCTTCCATTCCATAAACTAGTTCATATGGGCTTGTGCCAATAGATCTCTTGGTGGTCAACCTGTATGCCCATAGAGCATTTACCAGCTTCTTATGCCAATTCTTTTTGTTCTCCTCCAAAACCTTCTTGATGATGTTGATGAGGCTTTTATTGGAAGACTTAGCTAGGCCATTGCCTTGAGGATAATAAGCTGTGGAATGACCCAAGGTCATGTGATATTTATGGCAAAAGTTGATCATTTTTTTGGACTTGAAAGCAGCAGCATTGTCTGTAATAATTTTATCTGGACAGCCAAACCTGGACAAGATGTTGGTTTCTAGGAATTGTATAATGATGGAGTCATTGGCTTGCCTACAAGGGATGGCTTCAATCCATTTGGTAAAATAGTCTGTAGCAGTCAAAATCCACCTATGCTGACCAGAGGATGAAGGGTGGATTTCACCAATGAAGTCTAAACCCCATTGCTGGAATGGTCTCTCAGTTGAGATAGGTTTGAGTGGTAAAGGCAATAGCTTTCTTTTGCCTTCAAAAATTTGGCATTTGTGACAAGACATTACAAATTTTCTCACATCAGTAAATAGGGAAGGCCAATAAAATCCAGCCCTTAGGATTTTGTCAGCTGTGGATTTCCAGTATAGGTGTCCTCCACAGTCACCTGCATGAAATTCCTTGAGGACATTGTCAGTTTCATCGAATGTTAAGCATTTAAGTAAGATTCCTTCATGATTTCTCCAAAACAAAACATTATCTATGATACAAAACTTTGATGCTTTCATTTTCAAGAACCTTTTCTTAGTTCTGGACAACCTTGGAGGAGCTTGCAGGTTTAACAATACAAAACATATATCAGCATACCAGGGAGATTGCAAAAAGGCTTGGTTGATCTGTGGAGTCGCCATCTCCTGTTCGTTGTCCAGTTCATTAATGTCAAGGGCTTGGAAATTGGTTTCAGTCATTAGCTTGGCTAGACCTTGTCCTTTTATGAGTTTGGTAGGCTTGATTTCAATGTCATATTCTAAGATATTGGCAATCCATTTGCCCCTTTTGCCTTCAATTCCTTCTTGAGTTAAAATGTCCTTAACCACTGCATTTGGGACATAG
Organism: Pinus tabuliformis; assembly: GCA_031772625.1. Taxonomy (NCBI): domain Eukaryota; kingdom Viridiplantae; phylum Streptophyta; class Pinopsida; order Pinales; family Pinaceae; genus Pinus; species Pinus tabuliformis. The sequence goes on from CM062813.1 coordinate 198,055,190, forward strand.
GCAATTATATGAGAGTACAAAATATAGATTCTAAAGTCTTTGATGGCCTTTACCAATGCATAGGCTTGCTTTTCCATAATCTGATATTTCAAGGGAGCATCTCTAAGGGCTCTGCTAAAAAATGCAATGGGTTTTTCACAGCCCTGGTCATCTTTTTGTAATAGGACTGCAGCAATTGTATGCTCAGATGCAAAGGAAAAAATGATGAAGTCTCTATCAAACCTAGGACTTGTTAGGACTGGTGTGTTTGTCAATGCCCTTTTGATGTCCTCAAAGGCTTGTTTAGCTTCCATGGTCCATTTGACCTTGGAATCCTTCTTCAACATATTATTTAACAGTCTTATGAGCTCGGCCAAATTAGGAATGAATCTTCTCAAGAAGTTAATCTTACCTAAAAAACCTTGCAATTCTTTGATGTTTCTTGGATGAGGGACCTGAAGGATAGCTTGAATTCTGTCCGGATTGATCCTAATACCATCTTTTGAGATTATATGTCCTAGGAGTTTACCTTCCTCTAGGCCAAACAATGATTTCTTTGGATTCAAAGATATGCCATATTTTCTACAAATTAAGAAAACCTGCCTCAAATGCTCTAAGTGTTCTTGGTCTGATTTTGAAAAGGCAGTGAGATCATCAAGATAGACGACTAGGAAATCATGGATTTCTTTGGAAAAGGCTATATCCATTGCCCTTTGGAATGTGGCCCCTGCATTTTTAAGCCCAAAAGGCATTTTGACATATTTGAAAGTCCCCCAAGGTGTTGTGAAGGCAGTTTTGTCTTGATCATCTGGGTGTACTAAAATCTGATTGAATCCAGAGAACCCATCTAATAATGAGATCCTAGAGGCTCCCACTACCCTTTGTAGGATATGATCCATTTTTGGTAAGGGGTAATGGTCTTTGAGAGAGACCTTATTTAAATTCCTTAGGTCAACACACAGTCTAATCTCTCTCGTTTTTTTCCTAGTAGGTACTAGGTTTGAAATCCACTCTGAGAACCTGATTGGAGCAATGATCCCTGCTTCATACATACCTTTCGCCTCTTTTTCGATGAGGGGAAGGAGCACAGGGTTCACTCTTCTAAGCTTTTGTTTGAAAGGTTTTTGGTTTTCTTTTAAAGGTATGGTGTGTTGGATAACTGAGGTGTCATAGGACTTAAGGTCCTCATAACTCCAGGCAAAGATATCTTGAAACTCTTTGAACAATTCAATGTATTTAAACTTTTGATCATCTGGTAATGCCTTAGATAATTTTATGATTTTGGGATTTTCTGTGGTTCCAATGTTACAGTCTTCAATTTTAGCATTCAGCGGTTGCATTTTTGGTTTTCTTGAGATATCATTTGAATCAAACAAATCCTCCAAAGGGGTTAAACCTATGGGTAGAAAATTGTCTTTTAGATCAATTACTTCGGCTTCTGTCTCAGCTATTTCATCTAAATCTATTTGCTTCAGCTCCTGTACATTTTCGTTATTAAAGGTAGTAGGGTGCAAAACCAGATTTGCTGTTTCAGCTGATATATTTTGCTTGATTGTGTATGCCTGCTGTTGATCATCCATAGTGCTAGTATCAATGTTAATGCCAGAAAATTCTTCTTTTAAAGTAAGGAAGTTATTTATCTGTGTGTCACTCTTAAAGACTTTCCAATTCTTGATGTTATCCGGGACTGCAGGGCTATGTTTGATTTCAGCAGTGAAAGTGTGATTGGGTTTGAAAGGTAGCTTGCAAGTGCTGGCAAATGTTGCCAAGCTATGATCATGTAAATTGGGCTTTCTGGAAATTTTAGTTAGCTGAGATTCTGAGAAGGTATCAAGTACTTGGATAGCTGCTCCCTTATAAGCTCTTAACCTTAGATCATTTGTGATAAAGTTTCCTTTCATCTATTGTATGATCAAATCTGAATCACCTAAGATTGAAACTTTGGTTGCACCTAAATTTTTTATGAGTTTGAGACCTAACAAAAGGGCTTCGTACTCAGCCATATTGTTTGTGCATCGAAAATTTAACCTATATGCATGACCTTCAGCTTGGTCATTCTGCATATTGTGAATCCAGACTCCTGCCCCAGCTCCTAACTTGTTTACAGAACCATCAAATTCTAAATACCATAAGGTTTCATGGTCAAGGTTTGGATTGAGACTCTTAGAAAGTTGGATCATGGGCAGATTGGTTTTTTGTAAGTCATTTGATACATCATCCTCCTTTGTCATATCAATTATATCAAAAGTATTTTGGTCTTGAGAGGCAAATTGTTCATTCAATCCCTTTGTCTGTGCTGCCACTAATAGTTTAGAATAAGCCTTGTTGCACATGTCAGCATTATACAGAATAAATGAATCCATGTCAGAATGTATTGAATAGATAGGGAAGTTTTGGGGCTTCTCTTGACTGCTCACCACATATTTCATTAATGTTTCACGGTATAATCTCTTTGGCTGTCCAAAGACTGAAATGGTGGCATAGGACATGTCTAATTGCAAAGATCCTTGGAGTTTGGCCCCCCAAGATCTGGACAAGAGCATACCGTACTTAGGTGGAATGTCAGCTACCACCACATCCATCAAAATTGTTTTGGTTGGGTATTGGACCAGGGAGACACACAGATCTTTAATTAAGCCTAAGCACCTGACTTGGCTTGAATCAAATGAGAATAGATCTTTGTAAGGTCTTGTGATATCTAGGTCTAGTTTTTCCATTACAGATTTGGGCATTAAGTTATGTGAAGCCCCAGAATCAAACATTGCATTGTGTAATACCTTGTCATGAATGTTTAAACTGACATAGAAGGGTGGAACCCCTCCATTGGCTGTCTTTCCGTTAACCTCAGGACCAAACAGTAACTCAGGTTGATCATCTAGAACATTCACAGCATCCTTATTGTCTGATATTTGGAGTGACCTATTAATATGTTGTCTGTACACTTGATGTTTGGCCAATTCAGAAAGAGGGACAGCTATCTTTAGCTTACTTATTTCTGTTTCTAAGTTAAAGGGCTTTTCCATTTGAGTCTTGGCATTAACTGCAGCAGATTTTTCCTTTTCAGCCGGATTTTCAGTAATCCTTTCTTCATGATTGGTATGATTTTGAATGAAATCGGTACCAGATTTATTTTCAGGGATGTTGTTTGAACTTGCTTTTGAAGGATGGGATGGGGATGGCTGGTTTCCAGAGGGCTGTTCATCTGATATATCCTCCACAGTGACTTCTGTGGGATGCGGGTCTGTTGTATCAGAGGATTCTGGAAGAACAGTTTTATCCTTTATCTTTTTTGGCTGCTTACTGTCTTTTGGTTTGAAAGTTTCAGGCACTTCTATGGTTCTACTCCTTAGTTTATACTGTTTATGTACCTCATACACTGCTGCATCATAGCCTTCCCTAAAGTCAAAAGACTCTCCTGATTTGGTTTGAAATTGATTACAATTATAGGCCTCTTGATCTTCTTGTGTTAGAAAGACCTGATGTTCGCTGTCCAGACCCATTAGGTTGATGTGAGGATCCTCGGTAGGTTCACTAGATGTTGAGGCCTCGACATAATTTTCTTGAAAAGGGGGTCTAATGTGCTGGTCAGGATCAGTCCTTCCAACATTTGGATTTTGATTCTTTCTAAAATTTGGGTTTCTAGCAGTACTTGGTTGACCTTCCCATGATGATTTTCTTTCTATGGTTTCTACCCTGTCCCCAATTCTATCCATGCCCTTGATGATTGCATCTAGCTTTTGCTCAAATACTGAGGGTTCTTCCTTAAAAGTGGTTCTTCTCTCAGCTCTTGCTCTATTCCTTTTAGCAATAAGGTTTGCCTCCACACTGACAGCTATGTTTTGCATATCTGCCAAGATTGTAGGGGCTCTTTCCCTTAGTTGATATGCGATATCAACATCAAATCCATCAGGGAATTTGATTAAGGCCAAATCAGGTGGAGGTCTAAGGTTTTCAGGGATGGCAATGTAAACATTGTTGAATCTGGCACAATAGTCTGAGATAGTTTCTTGTGGGCCTCTCCTTATGGTGTCATATTCAGATAAAATACGTAGTGGGTCTTTTTTCTTTTCCCATCTGTTCAGGAAGGATTGATAAAGAGCACCCGAATTGGTATTAGAGTTTGCAGCAAGTGCTCTGAACCAAGTTCTTACTTCACCTGTTAAACTTTGGAAAAAAAATTTCATTCTCACATCATCATCATCTATTTCATAATTTTCAAAGTAGTCTTGCATTTTCTTGGTATGCTGCAAGGCAGCATATGTGCCGGTACCATCAAAATAAGTGATCTTGCTTTGGTAGTCCTGAGGCATAGCCCTAGGATTACCAGGTAGCTGTAGAGGAGCATAACAATTTGCCATATTTACACGGATCAATGGGACAACAGGTAGGAAGGGAACAACTGGAACAACAGGGACAAGAATGGCAGTTTGTACTGTGGATGAAGGTGTAAAGAATGTGTTTTGAGAGGTGGATGAGGAAGAAGGAGAAGACGGGGTTCCGTGAGGACGAACTGATGGTTTAGCAGGGGTTGGGATATAACTTTGCTGAACTGCCTCAGGGCTAGAATCAGCAAGCTCTTCTTGTTCCTCTTGCTTCCTAAGAATCTTCGGGATTAAATTGGGATTGTCAAAAACAGCTGGGGGATCTGGGTCAGGACTTGACCTAGTATACCTAGTTTTCTTTTTAGGAGCCAACTTCCGAATTTGTTTTTGGTATTTTTGGGAATGTTTTTAGAACTAACAAGGGACTACTCAAGTTTTGGAACAACTATCTAGAGTCTAAAACTAGCATGAAGTTTGACTGAAGCAGCTTTTATCTACTCCTGTAAATGCAAAGCAACAACAGTTTCAAAGGCTTCCTGGCTGACATTCAGGCTTCATCTGTAGTTCTAAAAAGTAGATAGGAGTTGAGAAATTTGTTCTGTCCCCAGTGGAGTCGCCAATGATGTTATCACTCAGGTTGTTCCCTTTGACTCCGAAGGGAATACGGCCGAGGTAACCACTAACCAATCTTTTGGCCACAGGTCCTAGCCTACCTGCAACCAGAGAGGGCTCTCTCTTTCTGATTTATCTTTGTTTGGTGTAATTTTAGGCTAGTTATGGTGCACAGGATTTTGTTTTGAATTTGTTGGGATGATGATTTCAGTCAGAACAGGTATGTTTTTGCAGAATAATCTAGACCATTGGGCATGGAGTCGATGGTGGTGAACTGCTGGAAATATCTTTTTGAGGAAAAGGTTATGCTACAGAGCCAGAGAAGCATCTATGGAACAATTTTTCAAATCTGTAATATGATGGGATGAAATCAGGGAGTGAAAGGCAACTAAGGATCTTTCAGTGAACTGATAGGGGGAATAGTGGGAACATTACTTAGGAGCATTTAAGAATTCCTGAACAACATTCATAATGATGGAACAAATACAAACATGAGCAGTTAAGAATTCATGTTTATGATTAGTTCTGAAGAAAACATTTTTAACAACAGAGATTGAGCATAGGGTGTATTTAAACAATTCTTGTACTATTCTTTTTCTCTATTGCTAAGCTAATGACACATATATTTGAGTTAAGCAAACATAGAAAGACAAAACATAGTTTAGGATAACTTATTGTTCCATTAGACAACACAGGAATTCTGTAGCAGAATGCAGATCATCACTTTGACATCAAACAGTGCAGAGATCATGAACTTTTCCAGCCATTTGTATTATATATTCTGAAAATATACAAAACAGTGTCTCAGAGAGAAAATCACCAACCCCAAATACCTTGTATGGGGAGGTATATATACAAAATTTAGATACAAAATATCTAGCTGATGAGTTAATGGCTCATAAATTCTATGCCAACCCCTGAGGAATTACAGCTGAGAGAGTAAATGCTGTAATAACTATTTAGTGCATTAGCTTTCCATTTTTGTCAGAAGGTTTTTACTTTTTGTGACCCATTGAGTCAGCTGGAGCCGTGCTGTCCAAAATTTGCGCGTTTCCTATCTTTGGCTTGCTGTCCCAGTACTTGCCTGAGTCATTATTCTCACCTGCTTTGCCTACTGTCTTCATGCTGTATTAAATTTTGTTGACCTGAGGTTGATTAGAGGAGACCGAACTGGGATTATTGGGGCAAAATTTTCAGCATGGCTTGCCACCAATCCTCCTTAGGCAGTTGGTGTCTTCGTATTTTTATTAGAGTTTCATCTGCCTCTGTGTACCTGTAGAAATTTGGTGGGACCTCAAACCGGTGATTAATTTCATGCTCAATGTAGAATAAATTTTCTAGCTTGTTATAGAGGCTCTGCCCTGATGGAGGTCCTGCTTCTTCAGAAGTGCTGGTGGATGCTGTGATCTGATTTGCAATGAAATTGGTCATCCTAGTGGCATACTGCTCACGGGTGAGCAGTCTTCCTGCGCTAGTCAATAGGCTGGGCAATCCTTTGTCTTGTAATGCACCCATTCTAAGCTTGTAGTCATCTACCTCAGCCTGCATTTCCTGACATTTTCTCTCCAAATTTTGGACAAAATTTCTGAGGGTCAACACTTTTTAAGCTGTTAGAAAAGTATCTGTTTTGCTGCTGATGTCTAGGGCTACCAACTCCTCCTTGGTGTGAGTGTTGAGGAAATGTATCATCCTGCTGTCCTGCTCAGGCATATTCCCTAGTGCTGCTCTGGCCTTCTCGCTTTCAACTTGTGCTTGGCCTATTAACTCCATCTGCTCATGCACTGTTTTGATTGACTTCCACTATTTGGTAATAGAGTGGTCAATCTGGGTCCATAAAATCTTCTTTATCTTAGCTAGAGTCTTCTCTAAATTTAGTTCCTTTTCCAAGGCCTTTATTTTGTCCTTTAGGGCCTTAATCTCTCTGGTCTGCTCTGATACTGTCATTTTGGATTTGTCATATTTTGTTTCCAGCTCAACGAATTTTTCTTTGGCTTGATTAATCTCTGTTGCCTGAAGCTCCAGCTATTTGACAGCTTTGGTCAAATCATCCATGCTTATGCTAGCCTCAGGAGCTGTTGTTGTTGCCGCTGCAGCATCTGTAGTTGTTGTAGCCATTGGAGGGGTCACTGCTGCTTCTGTAGTTGCTGCAGTAGTTGGGGCAGTTTGAGGAGGCTGGGAGGTTGATTCTCCCTGTTTGTCTTGCAGTGCTCTCTCCAACTCCCCTTCCAGATCAATTACTCTTTGGTTCAGTTTCATCATCAAATCCAATTGATCCTCAGCTTCTTTCTCTTTCTGCAATTCTCCTGTTTGAGGGTGCTCATTAGGAAGCAATCTCAATCTTTTTTTCAATGCAGCAATATCATCATCTTTCTTCTTCATAAGGGCCCTCACACCCTTAGGATCCTTAGGATCATGTCCTAAGTCCACAATAATGTCCTCCAATGTTTTGATTCTGTTGTCTTTAGCTGTGGAGGACATTCTTTCTAAATCAAGCTGAGTGTTAGTGTTCTTCAGAGATTCCTTTAATTCGTGGGCCATTGTGGCCTTGTCTACAAATGTGGCATAGACCATTTCCCCTGTTTGCTTATGCAGTTCTATCTGATCCATGGGGTGAATGACTTTTGCCATGACCTCCAACTTTGTTCTGACATAATCTGCAGCTGAGTGAGGCTGCTGTGCTTTCGGTTAAAATGGCTGAGGATCATCTTTTCCTCTTTGATGTCATATGCTGCCATCAGCCTTTCCTGTTTGGCCGGTGTTGCCTTGAGAAATTGGTCATATAACTGCACTCTTAGTAGCTCATTTTGTGCCTTAATTTCTTTGAAGGTGGCCTTGGTGCTAGATGGCTTCTTGCTTTGCTGAGTGGAGGAGGACACCTCCATGCCATGCTGTCTTTCCTGCTCTTGTTGAAAAGAGCTTGTGGCTATTTGTTGACTATCTTATTTATATTTCCTTGGGCTTCCAAGGATTTCTTCACTGATTTCTTCTATAACTGGAGAATCAACCTTTTGCCTTTTGGCTTCGGGTTGCTGAGTGGATCCACTAGCAGGTGTGGACTCCTCTCGGTCTCGTTTTCTGCCTCTTTCCTCATGTGCAGGAGTCTGCAAGGCAGGCACTGTTGGTGCCTCTGTTTTTTGTGGAGGAGTCTGTTCTTGCTGCTGCCCAATTCAAGAGGCAGGCTGCTCTGTGACCACTTCTTTTTCTGCACCCATTATCCCCTTGCCCTTTTCTGTACCTGTTGCCAATGTAGATGGCCCCTGGGTGGCTGGTGTGGTTGCAGCAGTGGATGTACCTTCTCCGATTTGATGTGGTAGCTTGAATGTTACCTGCTGCATAGAATCCAAGTCAAGAGTTTTTTCTAAATCCTTGACATTTTTCTCCATTATTTCCTCTTGAGTTAATTCCTCAACTAATGTACCTTGCAACCATTCATCTTGGTTGGCATACTGCTCAATTTGTGCATATTTACAGTGGTCATAACCTAGCATCCTGTATTTAACTCTTCTGGCACTAATGAAGCCTTCTGGGTCATAAGGGACCCACCAGAAGCTCCTCTTTAGTTTATATTTATCCCTGAGAATCTGATCAACATCTTGCCAATCTTTTTTCTTGTTCATGATGAAGGGGCCCAGATGGTCTTTAAATTTGAGGTGGGCTTTCTTTTTGGCACTATGAAAGTGGGTGAGGTCAGAACTAATGAGTTGCCTATAGTATTCCAAGGCGAACAATCTCATCGTTACATACCTTGGGAGCGTGTAAGGACAGAGCTCACAGCCATAGATTCTGATGACCGTATGGTTTTGATATAGGTACCAATAACCTATTTTATAGCTCTTGGATAGCTGCAAGGTCTTCTGAATCTCAAATGACAGTCTAGGAGGAGGGGATCTCATTAAGAGGCAAGAGACTGGGTAAAAAAATTGGTCAACAAACTCACAGTAAGAATATGGAGAGTCTTGAACTTGGTGGAAAACTGATGACCAGAAGATGACAGACCTCTTTTCACCCCTAGAATCCAATTTCTTGATGGGGCATTGGAAGATTTCAGACTGATAATACATGAATAAGTGGTAGATATATGATGAATATTTAAATACTCCCTCCCTATCCACTTTCAATAGCTGGTCATGTATTTTATTGGCTATAAACATGGCAGAGTTATACTTGTAAGCAGGGGGCTGGCCTGGACTATATGCAGCTAACAATACCAACACTGTTTCATCAATGTGCTCACTGGTTTTGAAGCCCAACACATAAGAGATCATATCAACTAGGAGCTTGCCTACCTCATTGAAATGGACATATAAGAAAGGAGGTGGCCCTGTAGGCTGGCAGTCTGCCCTCATGAATGTCTTGGTGATCTTTTCAATGTCAGGACTGGAGAGTTTGGTGCCTGCATCCAGCAAATAGTTCATGGAGAAGGGAAATAACAACTGAGTCTACTTGAAATTGAGCACTTGGTTGATGGATTCAGGATTAATATGAAAAAGTATGCTCCCAGATGGAGACTTAACAGTTCTCTGAGTTGGATCATAGTTCTCAGCACATAAGGGGATGAGCTCTGGAAAGATATTGATAGATGGGAGGAAATAATAAGGCAGATTGGACTCCCATATACCATATGTGTCATTGTTGCTTAGATAGCTGTTTCTCAACTGGCAGAAGGTCTGTAAGTGGTTTCTGTCACCAACAAGATCTTGGATAAGGTAATCTCTATCAGCAAGAGGCATGGCTTCAAGCTCCTTGTTCGGTGGATTCATAGGAGTGACACTAAGAGCTGATGGTGTAGCCATTGTAGAACTCTCAGGTGTTCTCTTTAGAATGAAGTTTTTGAGTATAATAGGCTAAAGATGATAGCTTATGAGGATTTGAAGAGGAGTGGCAGAATGAGTGTAGCTGGAGCCAAAGTTGCTTTTTGAAAAGAACAACTTGAAGAGTTTGATTTGAGCTTTGGTTTCTTCTGGTGAACTCTCAGAATTTAGAGACAGTGAGGGTAAATGCAGAGGAGAAAAGGATTGCAGCTTAATATACTGAGAGCTTGAATCGAAACACGGCAAAAGGGAACAATGCTGGGCAGGTGTGAGAGTATATCGAAAATTCAAGCCCGAAAATGATTCTGTGATAGTGAAATTATGTATAATGCTCGGCTATCTTAAACAGGGGGTGCCTTAGATTATTTAGGCCAACATTTACAGGACAGTACCATTAAATTAAGGAGTTTTGTAGGCACTTTAGTGGAAAAATTTGCAGAGAACGGGAAGAACACGGGAAAACAGGTTGAATTTGGCAAATACCTGGATTAGCTAACGCCGAGGGTGGTCGAGTTGATTGGAGGGCGAAGACTGTCGTCAAATTTACGGGTGGCGGCGTCCAAAGTAGTGAATTTTGAAATATGGAGGCAGTTGGAAGTGACCAGCAGAACAGCGCAGCCGCAATTGCATAATGAAAATGACCGAAAACGGTCACTTTCATCCTTTTTAACGATAATTTTGGCGCATACGCGTTTTTGGCGCTTTCCCGCGATGACGTCATCAGCGGGCCCCGGGTACGGACGGGTGATGTGGATGTTGACTGGGATGACAACGTGGCAGGACATGGTGGCACGATGTGGGGGGTGCAAAAACAGCGTGGCGGGTGATGTGGGACAGTGGCGGGGGCCCAGGCATGACGTCATAGTGACTAGAGCGCTGTCGTAATGGAGGGTGGCTGGTTTGCGAACGACGGTTTCCGGTTTCCCCGCACCGCCTTTGGGGAGAAGCAGTTTCGGGGGGGAGGCCTCCGAACACCCCGGGCTGCCGACACGTGGCGGGGGTACGGCGGAAAAACCGCCCATCCCCCGGACGTTAAAGCCCGGCATGTTGTCGGCTCAAAACAGCCGCCAATCGTTAGATCGGGCGTGATGGGAGATCAACGGCTGGCGGGGCCTCTGACGCAGCGTGCAGGTTTCGGTGCGGGACCTGCCCATTATTTAAATAATATTTTGTGGCGCGGATTTAAAACTTTAGTTTGGGTGGGTTTTGGGGTTCGAATTAATGTAGGTCATGGCGCTACAATGTCTAATAAAAAGTATTTAAACATTTAAGATTGGGCTTAGACTGCGGGGTGACTTTCAAGGGTTTAGGGGAATGGGGGTTTAGGTATAGGCTATTAATCTTAACCAGGGGTTAGACTAATTCCGGGGTAAGGACGCAGAAGGGTTGACTATAGTCCCAGATGGACTAACGTCTCCCATAACCATGTTACTTAGATATAATTCTAAAAAGGGGGGGATATTTAATATTCTTTTTTGGGAATTTTACATGGTTTTTTGTAGAAAATAGGGATGGGGATGTACTAGGGAGCTATATAATAGGGTTAGAAGTTAATATGGGTATGTGAGGTGAAGTGGGAAACCAGAGATAGATGAAGTATGAAGTGAGGGATTTTCAGAAGAAATGTGGCTTCTTCTTGAAGAAGAAGGTCACAACTTGTCATGACTTTGTCAAGGGAGAAATGCAAGGAGGACTGTTTAGGCAGATCCTAAAGTCCTCAAGGGGATGTTAATAAGAAACCTTTTGAAGGGAATGAGGGAAGTTAGAGATGGTTTGATAATTTTCCATATGGACCATTGTTCTTTCCCTTCTCTTATTGGTGAGATAAGATATGATTTTCAACATATCATGTGATCAGATCTTGCTTCTGCAACCTCCAACTGCCTACCCTGCCTAATAGACCTAACATTTTTCCTTCTTTTGGATGGGTGCACTTAGCCTTGCAAACCCTGATAATCCTCTTTTCTTTTTGATGCCCTCCTATCTAAATCTACCCTTATGTCTTCCAAGGGCCTAGATTAAGCGATTGGGCTCCTTCCTTTCTCTATCTAGCTGCTCATCTGCCAAGCTAGAACTGTTTGGACAGGTATTCATTCTCTAGTCTAGAACAGGCATTTTAAAACATGGCATGGCCCAACTTGAACTGTTGCGCCATCCATTAAGATAGCAGTGGCATTTTGGTTGGCCACTTTCTTGGTCTTTCTTTGGGGTTCATTTCAATTATTTTTTCTGACCAATTCATTTTCTTGCCTTTTGATTATTCTTTTAAGGCATACCCTCTTTACATTTTTTAACTGTCTGTTTCTTTCACAAAATATGGAACCTTTGTATCATCAAAGATGAACATTTTTGGCACTTCCAATGTCAATCATGAAAAATGAAACCCTATTGGTATAGGAGACTAACATAACACATACCCATATAATGTTAGACAAAATCTAGGTTAAGAAGACTTCCTATATGTAAAGCACTAATTCGTTTGGAATTAGGGTTTCCAAACATAGCCAAAGGAATTCTTTCCCAATTCCTTTCTTTTGCCTTTTGCCTTGATCCCGATCACATCATCCAACTATTAGTTATATAAATACATAAACTATTACCTTGTCATGCTAATACCAAGCATGTTTCCTACAACTCTTCACAAATGTCAACCACATGTTTTAGATATCAAGACAATCATATCTATCAATTTGAAATCAGCCTTTACCAAGACTAAAAATCATGTCATAATCCATAATGATACAAATATGACCTATTACACTCAAGTATATATCATTTGTCTCAACACATATGTGTCCGTACAATCATGTTGAAACAAGATCATTTGAGCACATACTCATATTATGAAATTCATAAAACATTCAACCAACTTGAAAACATACCATGTTAAATAAGTCAACTAGACAAAATAATAGACACCAAACACTCAAACACCAAATAGATGTCATAATCAAACAATTAAGCACAAAGTAGACGACATAAGAAAGTTCATACCTTAATGTATCTTAGGGGAGGCTATCTTGTTTGCAGAATCAATCTAATTAGCACGATATAACTTCAAAACCTATCAACTCAAACATAAATAATATCATGATATTTATAACAGTAATTAACTAACATGTTCTCGTCATAATCTCATAAACATTTTTCGTTCATGCATAACAATCACATATGTACGATTAATATGGATTAGTATGACATAATCTCACAACATATTAACTCATACCTAAATGTCATAATCATAATCATCTGAATAGGTCAATCCAAATTAGCACAAAACATAATAACATCAAGATCTATAATAACCCCAATCATCAAATTACTAGCATATAACAATAATAATTTATATATAAACCTGTATGACGACATGCTCTTGCCTCGAGTGTTGGGTTGTGTTATATTCTTTCCACGACTAGCTCCCCTAGTTAATCGGGGGGTTAGGGGAGGGGGGCAGAGCCCCCTATTCGTTCCACCAATTGTGCAGCGGGGGGGTCACAGGGGGGGGGTTAGCCCACTTCTACGGGGTTCGAGGTAGCGCCCAGGGAATTTTTTTTGGACCCTATATTAGGTGGGCAGACCTACCTATGGTTTTGTGCATGGTTTTCACACATGGTTTTGGGGGAGATGATTTTCGGTCCATGGTATTGGATGTTTCGGCATGTATATATATGTATTGTAACATTGAAAGGAATATAATGAAAAATCAAGTTGGTAGTCCCATTTTTGGGATCCAGGGGAAAATATCTGTGTATATGAGTTTTATGTGTTATTATCTCACATTTTTTATTTTTTGTTCTTAGAATTCATATGCAGGTAATTTCTGTACGGGGTTAAAACATACATTTGGTATCAGAGCTGTTTTGGCTTCAAGGGGACGCCTTTTTTGCTGAGGGGTTTCGCTTGGGCCTGTGGTAGACCTTGTTCAGTGGGAGATCTGTGGGATCGATTTTGGTGGTGAAAGAAGATGGCGAGCAGTGGAAATATAGAGATCGAGAAATTTAATGGTCAACGTTTTGAGTTGTGGAAACTCAAGATGGAGGATCTGTTCGTGTATAAAAATCAGTGGATTGCTGTAGATCTGAGTACTAAACCAACGAGATTGTCCAATGAAGCATGGAAGAAGCTGGATCGGAAGGCAAAGAGCACAATATGATTATGTGTTTCAGATTCAGTATTGCTGAATGTATTAGGGGAAGCTACGGCTAAGGCTTTGTGGGACAAGTTAGGGACTTTGTACCAATCTAAGTCTCTGGTCAATAAACTGTTCCTACGGAAAAATCTATATAACCTGAGGATGAAATATGGAGACTCGGTGATAGAGCATATAAACACATTTAATACTGTGGTAAGTCAGTTATTATCTATTGATCTTAAAATTTCATATGAAGATAAGTGCATCAGTTTGTTGTGTTTTCTACTAGATTCGTGGGATAGTCTAGTTATTGCAATAGGTAGTAATGCAACTGCCTTGGAGTTTGATGATATAGTCTCATCCTTATTGATGGAGGAGATGAGATGGAAAAATATGGAGAGCTAGAATGGTGATTTCTTGTCTGTAAGAGGAAGGTCCTAGAACAGAAACAAAAATAAGTCATCGAGTGGGAGATCTAAATCTAGAGGGAGATCTAAATCTCCAGGAAGATCTGTAAAGGTTTACTAGAAATGCAAAAAGGAAGCACATTAGAAAAGGGACTATAAATCTAAAGCTCCTGACAAAGGAAAGGGATCTGATGATGCTCCTTCTCCATAGGCGAAAACCACATCAGATGAAGGTGGGGATGTGTACTTGGCTTCATCAAGTACACATGTAGATTATGAGGCATGGTTGATTGACTCAGGTGCATCCTTTCACTTCACTCCCCATAGGGAGTGGTTCTGCAAGTATGAGAAATATGATGGTGGCGATGTCTTCTTGGGGGATGACAGGAAGGCTAGAATCATTGTTCACAGAAAAGTTAAATTGAAGTTGCAAGGTGGAAGGATAGAACACTTCCGATTGTTCTGAATATTCCTGCATTAGCGAGAAATATGATTTCTGTAAGCAAGTTGGATGCTGCAGGTGTAAAATCAGTGTTTGAGAAGGATACTTGCAAGATGGTTTGGGGAGCACTGGTATTGATGCACGGAGTTCGAATTGGAACTCTATACAAGTTGAAAGGTAGCACTGTTGTTGATGGGGGCAATAGTTCTGTGGTTCCTGAAAGTAAAGTAGAAAATCTAGTGGTCTCTGGAGAAAAGACCATGCTATGGCATCAAAGGCTTGGACATATTGGAGAGAAGGGCCTTCAAATACTTCATGGTAAAGTTATGGTATAAGGTATGACTAATAACTCTCTAGATTCTGATTTCTGTTAAAATTGTGTATATGGAAAGTAGAATCGGGTGAGTTTCCCCTCTGGTGGTAAGAGGGAAAAACAAATATTAGAGCTTGTGCACAGTGATGTGTTTGGACCTGTGAAGGTTCCATTGCCGGGTAAGTCTGTGTACTATGTATCATTTAAAGATGACTTCTCAAGGAATACATGGATATATTTCCTTAAGAAGAAATATGAAGTCTTTGACAGGTTTAAAGAATTTAAGGCTCTGGTGGAAAAGTAGACAAAGAAGAAGATAAAGGTGCTGAGGATAGATAATGGTGGAGAGTTTTGCAAGAAGAAATTTCAATAATTTTGTAAGAAGTGTGGTATAGCATGACAGAACACTACTCCATACACACCTGAGCAAAATGGAGTTACAGAAAGAATGAACAAGACGTTGATGGAAAGGGAAAGAAGCATGCTCCGTGGTGCTGGGTTAGGACATGAATTATGGGCAGAGGTGGTGGAGACTGCATGTTACCTGGTCAATAGATCACCTTCATCAATGTTGGGGGATAGGACTCCACAAGAGGTGTGGACTGGTAAGAAACCCTCTCTTTTACATCTGAGGGTATTTGGATGTGATGCATATGTACATTTTCCAAAGGAGAAAAGACGAAAGTTGGATAGTAAATCTGAAAAGTGCATCTTTATTGGGTATAAGGATGGTTTAAAGGGTTATAAACTTTGGAACCCAGTAACAAGGAAGGTTGTGTACAACCGAGATGTGGTGTTCAGAGAGGTGAAAGATGTTATTAAACATGAAGTCCCATTAAAGGAACCTGAAAAGATAGAGTTTGAGCTAAAGGAGGAAGAACCAGACTCTACAATAGAAGAGGAATCAGAAGATGAAGATCCACATACTCCGGTTGTGAGAAGATCAATTCAAGAAAGAAAGTAGCCAGAAAGGTATAGTCCATCTACTTTTTGTTCAAATTTTGCTTTATCTATTATTGATGATGATCCCAAAACTGTGAAGGAAGCAGTATATTAAGAGGATGGAAAACTCTGGAAAGAGGCCATGGTTGATGAAATGGCATCTTTGCACAAAAATGAGGCTTGGGATTTGGTGGAGTTGTCGGCTGGAAGGAAACCCATTGGCAACAAATGGGTGTTCAAGAAGAAGACAAATGCAGAAGGAAAGGTGGAGAAATACAAATCTCGGCTGGTATAAAAAGGTTATTCCCAGGTGTTGGGAATTGATTTTGGTGATATTTTTTCTCCTATTGCCAAGGTAGCTTCTATTAGATTATTTTTTTCTGTTGTTGCTACTTTTGATTTTGAAGTAGAATAGATGGCTGTGAAGACAACATTTATTCACAGGGATCTGGAAGAAGGGATCTACATGAAGCAACTTGAAGGCTTTGCGGTGAAGGGTAAGAAAGAACTGGTATGCAAGTTAAAAAAGTCTCTGTATGGGTTAAAACAGTCACCAACGATGTGGTATCAGAAATTTGATATATGTATATAGGGACTTGGCTTCACTAGAAGCAAAATAGATCACCGTGTGTATTTTAAATTAATTGGTGACCGTTTTATTTATCTGGTCTTGTATGTGGATGATATGTTGCTGGTTGGAAATGACAAAGAAATTATCCCAGGATTTGAAGACCCAATTGTCCTCCAAATTTGACATGAAAGACCTTGGTGTTGCAAAGTATATTTTGGGCATGGAAATTAAAAGAGATTGGACAAAGAGGAAGCTATGGAGAAACCAAAGGAAGTATGTCGAGACAATATTGTAGAGGTTTAATATGCAGGATAGTAAACTGGTGAAGATTCCTATTGCTATAGGTGTGAATTTATCTACTGAATAGTGTCGCAAGACACATGAAGAGGAAGATTACATGTCCTGTGTTCCATATGCAAGTGAAGTTAGTAGCCTGATGTATGTGATGGTTTATACTAGACCAGACATTGCACATGTAGTGGGAGTATTGAGTAGGTTTATGTCAAAACCAGGGAAGGAGCACTGGGCAATAGTGAAGTGGGTTTTCAAGTATTTGTGTGGCACTAGTGATTATGGTTTTTGATACCAAGGAAGACCAGGATTGGACAAAGTATTGGATATTCATGGCTTTGTTGATTCAAATTGGGCTGGAGATATGGATTAGAGAAGATCTACAAGTGGGTATGTGTTTAACCTATTTGGAGGTGCAGTTAGTTGGATAAGTAAGAAACAATCTATAATGGTACTATCAACTACAGAGGCAGAATACATGTCAGCCACTCATGCAAGCAAGGAAGCAGTTTGGTTGTAGAGATTGTGTTCAAGTATGGGGTTAGTACACAGAGCTATAGGAATAGAGTATGACAGCTAAAGTTCAATTTTCTTGGCAAAGAACCCTGCTTATCATTCAAAGACAAAGCACATTGATGTTTAGTATCACTTTGTGAGGGATATGATAAAAGACAAAAAAGGTGTTGCTAGTAAAGGTGAACACTTTGAAGAATACTACAGATGCATTGACAAAATCTGTGAGCTCTGAGAAGTTTTCTTGGTGTAGAGAAACAATGGGCATTGTAGGGCTCGATAATTGACTAAGCTCTCCTATGGCCCCCTGTGGAAAGAAAACAACAAGTGGGAGAATGTTGGGCTGTGTTATATACTTTCCATGACTAGATCCCCTAGATAACTAGGGGATTAGAGGGGGGGTGGAGCCCCCATTTCGTTCCGCTGATTGTGCAGTGGGGGGGGTCGGGGTTTGAGGCAGTGCCTCAGGGAAATTTTTTTTGGACCCTATATTAGGTGGGCGGAACTACCTATGGTTTTATGCATGGTTTTCGCACATGGTTTTGGGCGCGATGGTTTTCATTACATGGTATTGGATGCTTCGGCATCTATATATATGTATTGTAAAATTGAATGGAATATAATGAAAAATCAAGTTGATAGTCCTGGTTTTGGGATCCAGGGGAAAATCTCTGTGTATATGTGTTTTATGTGTTATGATCTCGCATTGTTTATTTTCTATTCTTAGAGTTTGTACGCACGTAATTTCTGTACGGGGTTAAAACCTACATCGAGGTTCAATGCCACAACTTCACTTTAAGGATCTGCATCTCTTACTGTATCTCAGCCAAAACATTAGCATCGTAACATACCAATATCATCATGTTGACCTAATTGCATACAATGACCTCACAATGTATGTCTAACCTACCATACATTCATAACCATAACCATGACAATGAATACATATAGACACTGACATGCATAAAAATTCATATACACCCATACACTCATGACAACACCATCAGCCTTCACATGGCGAAAACACTACAACCATGATCAACACCATGCAAATGCAACAAGCACATGGACTACAATAATAAGGAACACATATGCAACCAACATGAATTCATGAACAACACATAACCCATCCATTACCAGGGATGAACCTAGCTCTGATACCACTTTGTGGTATCAGATATGACCAAAAAAGAGCATAACTTGGCTCTGATACCACTTCGTAACACCCTCCTCCCACATTTACCCAAGAAACTGGCCAACTAGGGTAAACATGCGATGAGAGGCCACTATGATATGCTTCTACCTCCTAAGTCACATTAAGGAAGTGGAACCGATGGAAACATTCAACATCAACATTAGGACCCTCAAGAGCCAACCCAACCTTTCTTCCAACCAACCCTTGGGTCCCACTAACATTTTTGGACCACTTGACCTTTGTACGCTCTCATGCTATGGGCATTCCAGCCTCTAGGGACCTCTGGATGCTCTCATAGGCCTACAAGCCAACATCCAAGGACTATTTTGGTTAGTTCTATGCCAACGTCTCTAGGATTTAAGCCACCTTTTTAGGCCCAAATCCCAGGTCACTGCGCAAAATTGAATGACACCTTCAAAACAATAAGATAACATGGAAATAACAATACTAATGCAATTACTTGAATAAGACTTTGATTGGAACCCTACTAGCCATGATAGGCATTTCCTCAAACATATCATGAATATGTAATATACAAGTGTAGATGAAATATCTAAGCATAGGGATCTCATACTTATCTAAGATTCGCTAGATCACTTTAGTGGCAGTTTCATCCATTAGGCCATAGATACATTGTTCATTCATATGCAAGTAAAAACATGATGGGAGCCATACATAGCCACTATCATAATACATACATATAACCAACATAATAGCAGAAAAAATATTAATGAAATCATTGCCATATAATCCACATATAGACCAATACAATAATCATAAATATACAAGGAGAAATAACCTGATATTGATGATGAAAAATCCAAACCTGGGATGGGACTTCCACGTTCCACCTGAATGTAGAATAGTTGAGCCAAATATCTCTTCACCCATTCACCCCTGTGCCATATTCTAAGCATGAATGTGGGATCTCATAAAACACATCAATAAAAAACCATCCAGGGCTTCCAAAGGACATCCACCTCAACCCATCAAACAGTGATCAATATCATGGTTGGAAATCACAAAACCATCATCGGATTGGTCTCTACCCAAGCCTTCCAGGGCAACAGAGCATTTTTTCCAACCCAACTTCCAAGACTAGTAACTCAACCCACAACTGCTAATAGGCTTCTAGACCATTTGTCCAACCAAGGCTTCAAAGACTAGTAACTTAACCCATGGCTGTCATCGGACTTCCAGAGCATTTGTCCCACCAAGGCTTCCAGGACTAGTAACTCAACCCACCAAGGGATTCTAGAGTGTTTCTACAACCAAGGTTTCCAGGTCTAGTAAATCAACCCAACCTGTTACAGGGCTTCCAGAGCGTTTTTCCAACCAAGGCTTCCAGGACTAGTAACTCAATCCAAGATGTTATAGGGCTCCAGAGCGTTTGTCCAACCAAGGCTCCAAAAACTGGTAACTCAACCCAAGCTAAGGAGACATGAGAAGCAACTAGAAAAACAAATAGATAAACTCACAACAACATGGATATCTAGGAAATGGCAAGGCTAGGTGTTACACAAAAATATCGTCACCATGATTATTTGCAGTCAGTATGGGTCTATCATCACTTGTATTGTCCTCCTAAGCAAGTCTAAGAACTCAGCTCTTCAAGTCAAGCTTTGAAAGTAAGAGAAAGACATTGAAAATCAACAAAGCTCTGGTTCTGCACTTTCTCTCACTATTGCCTGCGGTCCCGCACCTCCTGTTTACAAAAACTGCGGACCTGCCCGCTCTGTCCCTAAAGGAGTGAGTGTGGACCCCTATGAAAGTCAAAAAGGCGCAAGTTTATTCTAAAAAACCCACTTTGGGTTAATTCTAGATGATTCTAGAAGGAATTTTAAATTAAGGGGTTAAGGGGTTTTAAATTTTTAGTGGGCGAATATTTTGTATCATAGTACATTTTTACAAATCACCTCAAATAGCCCACCTTATTTTAAGGGAGAGGGTAAAAAAGGTAAATTTAGCCCTTGAAATTAGGACTTACAACCTTCCATTCGCCCATTTTCAAGAATATGTTTTATTTAAGTGAATCCATTTGCCCATTTTCAAGAATAGGTTTTATTTAAGTGAATCCTATGGGCCAAATACCATATTTATAAAAGAGGTATGGTAAATTAATAAAAATATAAATAAATGAGAGGTATGGTAAATAAATAAAACATTTTTTATATTTACTCCATAAGTCATCTTATATACATGTAAGGGTGTAAACAAATAAAAATATAAGTAAAGTGGAGGTATGGTAAATAAATAAAACGTCTTTTTATACTTACTCAAAAGGTATGGTAAATAAATAAAAATATAAATAAACTAGACGTATCGTAAATAAATAAAACCTCTTTTTATATTTAGTCCATAACCCTCGTTCTATTTATGAAGGCTCAAGAAAGAGGTTTTATTTAAGTGAATCCTATGGGCCAAATACCATATTTCTAAAAGAGGTATGGTAAATTAATAAAAATATAAATAAACGAGAGGTCTGGTAAACAAATAAAACTTTTTTTTATATTTACTCCATAAGTCACCTTATATTTACGAACACTCAAAAAATGGGTTATATTTAGGTGAAACTTATGGCCAAAATACTATGGGACAAATACCATGGACTAGATTGTTATTAATACCATGCAAAAAACCATTATTAACCCTAATATTAGAATTAATAAAAATAAAAATGGCACATGGTATTGACCCATGGTATTCACCAAAATGGCACATGGTATTGACCCATGGTATTCACCTGGAATGTAGCCTATTTAAATGGGGGAATTAAACCAGCATGTAGCCTATGCTAAGATTCACTAGGACTTTACAAAGTTTTATTATTTAGTGAAAGACTCGCCAAGATATTACAAGATTTTATAATTGAGTAAAATATTTGCCATGCCTGGTGAGAGATTCGTCAAAAAATTATATATACATATTATATTATTGATAAAATCGCCTTCCATTTTTCCTATATACCATGGAGATTCGCCCATTTATTATATTTATAAATTTAGTGGGGGTTATTAAAATTTTCCCTGGAGAGGAGCTATCCCTTTGAAGGAGGGCTTTATCCATTTAAAGGAGGACCTAGTAACTTCCCTCAATTGCACTATAAATTAAGGCATTGGGCTGGTTGCTAGAGAGGTTAGAAGCTGAACATTTTTTAGGGTAAATGCTGGTGGAATTGAGACTTCCTAGTTAAGCTTGAGAGGAGAGATCACATACCTTTTTGGATTCATTGGGAAGAGAGTGAAACTTATCAAAGTAGAGGAGACTTCTTGTTGGACCCTGGGAGGAGTTTGTATAGCGTCAAGGCACAGATTGTAAATTTCTTCTTTGATTTGAATTAATACAATCAGATTCATTTTTCTCAACAAATTGTCTTATGCCATTTGTTTCACGAATTCCTTGATCTTCATGTTAAATATGTTTTATGATATTGGCTTTTCTGGTGCTATTTAATTTGTTAGCTTGTTTGTGTTTGCAGATTCGCAACAAGGGAGCTCATTTGGATCGAAGGAGCGAGGCTTCCACAAACTTCCATTGGACCCAAGGTAGGCCTAAAACACTTGTTTGCCTTTGTTTATAAATGCATATTTAGAGAAAGATAGTTTGTGATTGGTTTGCTTGTCACTAGGTCTCATTAGATTCTAGGAAGGTCTATCTTATCTGCAAGATCGACTCATTCCGTGTGACAAAATGGCGACTCCATTGGGGACTTGATTTTTTCCTTGTTTTTACTTTGACTTGAGAAACTGTGTTTTTGTTTATGTTTTTGGCTTGTTGTGTGTGGAATTGGGTAGAATTAGTAGATCTAGGGTTATTTTTTATTTTTCATAACTTTGGGAGAGGACCGCAGCCTAGTCTTTTGACACAGTGCGTACTTATCCGCACTTTTTCTTTTAGCACAGAGCGGTACCGCACCTGTGTTAACTGTGGGCCTGCAGACCCTGTCAAAATTTTGGAAAACCTAAGATTTTCTCTATTAGTCAGCTTAGTTTTTATTTAGAAGTTATTATTCCATACCCAGACTTGCATATAACCTGTAAGAAGCTTTCCTTAGGTTGATTTCATTGGTGTTAGGGTTTTAGGTGAAATTCCTAGAAGTTTTTCTTGTTGGGTTTGTTTTTCATTTTAGTCTTGTAGTAGCTCTAAGCTTAGAAGCTGTAGGAACCTCAGATCACCTTGGTTTCTACCAGCCTTCTTATGAGTCTGACCATTTGTGAAATATACCTTTGTTGAGGAATCCACCTTGTGTTTTCTTTTTACAAAACTTCGAAAAGCTTGTGTTTAAAAGTTTGGATTTCATTTTTAAAGAAGAAAACAAAATTGGTTGTTTTTGACTGATTTGTGATTCTGCATAAATTGGTCCTTAGTTTACATCTAGCTAAGTAAAACATCCTTAAAAAATACATCTTATACGCTTTGACTTCAAATAGGTTTTTATAATTTATAGATCTCAAAGTTAGTCGTTTTCATAGTTTTGAGTGTTTTATAAAAATAAAAAATTCTCTTTTGGAAAATGTTTGTTTTGAAAAAGAAAAGGGAATTTTTGTGAAAATAACTAGTTGTCTTGTTTTGAGTGCATTGGAAAGGACAAAAGCTCTTCTTTTAATTTGTTTGTTAAGAAAGATTTGTGTTTACAAGTATTTGCATTCTCAAACTCTTTCCTAGCTAGAAGTTCATTGAAGGGAAAAGATTGTTTAATCATCTTAAGTGCATTTTTAGTGATTTTGAGTCGAGTCTTCTTACCACGAGTTTCATCTCCGCACCTCTTGACTTAAATAAAAGCCAATAAAAATAATGCTTAAAGTAAAATTCATCTAGTAATATTTTATTTCTAGGGCTCTGATACACCAACATAGCTTAGGCTAGTGTCTTGGAGTAGGAGAGTAATTAACTCTCCAAGATAGTAAAACAAACAAGTAGTTGTATCTTGTGGTAGGGAAGAAATCCAATTGTTGCATTTATGCTCTGGGAAAGCTCCTCTTAAAGGAGAAGCACGAGATCGTGTCCGAACCAATGTGGGAATCAATCCTTCCTCATTGGGAACGACGCCAGATATTCACGTATTAAAAACGGTAAACCTTGGATTAACCATTGTCGAGGAGCCTAGGTTCACTTGTTGGTAAACCTTGGATTATGTCAAGGAGCCTTCAAGGGGATTGAGCTTGCTACTCTACCCTTGCGTGCGTATCGGATTAGAGACTGTTCCCCCAGGTATATTTGTTTCGATTGGTAACCTTAGTGACCATATTCTTTAGGATTATTCCTAAGGTGACAGTGGTGGGAAGATCCCACTGTACCTGGAGCAGACGTCGGCTAGACTCACTTGGATTTTCTGGGGGGTTCTCTTCACTCGAGACGGTTTAGTGGAGGAACTTGTGCCAGTCTATTCATTAAGTAGGTTGTCGGGGTAACTGTTCCAACCGCCATTTCTGTATTGAACTCTGCGACGTTGGATTTCATCACCAACTAGTGTTTTCAGGACAGAAAGTTACTGTTTGTGTGTGTTTGATCTCCTAGATTCTTTAGGCGCATGATTCAAATTTGTTTGGTTCTTTAGAGGCTTTAGGTGGTTTTCATTGAGATTTTACTTTTCTTGCGTGTGAAGTAGTTAAATTTTTTTAATCGTGGCTGAATTACCGAGGAAGTCCCGTAGACTTCGGGGCCAACCTCCTGAGTTTTCACTGAGCCGACCTGAAGGATTGAGAGTCCTCGTAACTCCTAGAGATAGTAGAGTTGGGTCACCTGAAGAAGGAGAGTCTTATTTGGTGGTACATCCTAATTTTCAAGATTTAGTAGCAGATTATAATCCACAATCAGTGTCTGTTTCGGAAGTTACCGGTAGCTTTTCATCTACTAGTGATATAGGTGAGGAACCTGAAATATCCGAACCTGAAAGTGAATTTTCTGCTACTCGGACATCGGGGTTTGCTTCTCCAGCTTCTAGTGGTCCTGGTTCACCTAGGGTAGAAACAATAATTACCCAAAATATTCCTTCTCGACTTATAGCTATCGAAGAAATTGTTACTCCGGAAGAAGAAGTAGGCATCCCTATCCCTGAAAATCAACCTGCTATTGAACTAAGGGAGCGTGAATCAATTTTTTACAGTCCACCTAGGAGCAGTGCTTGGTATCTTTCTTTGACTAATTTCTTAGAAAACCCAGGGTTAAGTTTTTCACCACCTCGTGTTCCTTATCACCCAACACCTAGAGGTTACTATCCTCTATTAAATATGTCAAGACAGTCATTCATGTTTACTCAATCGCCAGAATCCTTTTTGTACGACGGTCCTTCTGTTCCCTCCGGGTATCAGTCACTTTTTGGTACTTTTTCGGGAGCATCTCCTCAACCCATTGAACAAGGGTTATTAACTGGAAGCAATGGTACTAAGCCATTGAGCGTAGAAGATATTCTCATGATGTCAGGTACTATTCCTAATCCTCAACCTCAAGGTGGCCAGTTACCGCCTGGGGGGCAGCCTCAAAATCCTCAATTATTGCTTGGGGGGCAACCTCAAGGTACCCAATTTGCACCTAGGGGGCAACCTCAAGGACAGTACATGCCTACATGACAATATGTTCCTCAAGGTCAACCCCAGACTCAATATGTACCCCAAGGTCAACCCCAGTATCAATATGTACCTCAAGGTCAACCCCAGTATCAGTACGTGCCTCAAGGGTATCAACCCCAAGGTCAGTACTCGAACCAAGGTTTCCAACCACCCTCCGGTCAATCATATGTTCAAGGAACGGGAAATGTACCTTTGAATTATCAATCCTATCCTCAACTCGGTTATGGTCCTCAATATTCTCAACCTGTTATAAGTCTGTACCTCAGAATGAATTTAGTGTGGGATCCATCGCAAACTCAACAGGTCTTGCAACCGAATGTACAATTGTCATCTCAAACTGGACAACCCTTAGTTTCTGGTACACCCCAGCCTGTCAAGTCTTCTATTCAAACTTTTGTACCTTCGGTAGTTTCTCAGCCTGGGCCTAGTACACCTCGTACTCTGCCTCAAATGACTGCTGCAACTGCCGTAACATCTGTTCAATATACCCCACCTACTTCTGGAGTATCGACAGCTCCAGTTTCTACTGTTCCTGTATCTACTCCTCATACATCTTTACCTTCGTCTGGATCCACGATTCCAACTTCAGTTCAGATGCCTGTAGGACAACCTGGTTCAAGTACGGTTGTCACAAGTCAACCACAATTTACTTATCAACCGTACTGGGGACAATAACAATTCGGTCCTGCTGTTCAGCAACCAGTCTATCAGTATCAACCGTACCCTAGGTACACATATCAACAACCTCAACAACCCCAGTACGGTTCGGTTAATCCTGGTTTTTCGGGAGGATACAATATCCCAAATGGAATTCCTATTCCTAGTTATCCTGGATATCCTCCTCTTGGGGCTGGCCTCATTACCTAGAGTTTTAGGGACCCTAATCGTCAATTACCGTTTATCGCAACTTTGGACTTGCCTGACTTGTCATGCCTAACGAACGATCCCATTAATTATCTTCCGTTTTGGCTGCCAATGCCGAATAAGTTGCCTAATGATATTCCTAAGTTCGAAGGAAAATCAGGAGAGGACCCGTCAAATCATGTGATGACTTATCACCTCTGGTGTACATCTAACTCCATTTCAGATGATTCAATCCGTCTAAGGCTTTTCCAGCGCACTCTAATTGGTCTTGCGACCAAGTGGTACATTGAGTTACCGCGAGGCAGTTTTTATAATTTTAGTCAGTTAGCTACCTCGTTTTTAACTCATTTTCAGTTGCCAGTCAGATATGAAAATGGCACGGAATTACTAACTTCGTTAAAGCAATCGTCGCCCACCTACATTTCAAATCACATTCATGAATGGAGACGTCGATGGCCTTTAGTGAAGGTTTTTATTTCGGATCAGATCTTGGCTGAATGGTTTGTAAAATATTTGTTGCCAAAGATCACTGAAGATGTAGCTAAGGTCGGAGTTGTTACTAAGGAGCAAGTAATTGCTCAAGCACAGTACCTTGACTTGGTCTACACTCAGTCAGGTACGTTACACGAGAAACGATCTTCCCAAGCAAAATCAAATCGCTGCAACTCCTTCAGGGTCTCATGCCACCGATGGTATGATTGGTACAATTAACACTAAAAGTAAGAAGAAGTCTTCCAAGAATTCTTCTCCTATCATAACCTTGCTTGATTCCCCGACAGGAGATTCTTCCATGGAGATTTCCACCGATATTCACGTTGTAGAGTCATCTACAGCCAAATCAAAATCCAGTGGCAAGAAGAAAGGGAAGAAGAAGAATAAAATGGACAAAAATTCAAAAGAGAAACCTGAAAAATCGGAATCCAATGATGAAAAACGAAAACCTCGTTATCCTTGTCTCATTTGTGACAAAGAACATTTTACAAGAGACTGCCCTCATCATGCAGAGGTTGTGAATATTGTCAAAGGTTCCCAAACGCCTGCTATTTTGAAGGATCCTTTTCCAAGTCAAGATAGTAAGATGATAGGTTCTTCCTCGAGTGCCAATGAAGAACCCATACTGATGATGTCCCATGTTAGGATTGCGACTCGATCGCATGATTATGGTAGTAAAATTCCTGTTGATGGTAAAGAAGCAGAATCTTCTCATTCTAACCCATCAACCTTAGCTCCCGGTTCTGATCCACTACAGATCGAGAAACCTAATCCAGACCTGGTAATGAAACTGCCCACCAAGGGTATACTTCGAAAGTTAGCTTTCAATCCACATGCGAGAGCGGCTCAGAACTATAACATTGTTGAGGATTTAGCTGTTTCACCCTCAACAATGTCGGCTTTGGAAGTGTTGCAATCATGTCTAGCACAATGTAAATTACTTTTGTCAGCTATAGGAGCTGTTGACATTCAGGACTCGAACCTAATAATTTACGATCTAGAAAATAGTACACCGCGCTTACCTCATCAAATGGCTTTCCAAATTCCAGTGATAGTAAAAAACAGGCCTATTCATAGGACTGTGATTGATGAGGGAGCCTCAACGTGTATTATGTCGATATAGTGTTGGAGATCGCTTGGTTCTCCTTCACTAAATCAATCCCCGACGATTCTAAAGGCCTTTTATGGCTGTGGTGTTATAGACATTTTTGGGCCCTACAACCGCAAGCATGAAATGTCCATAAAACAAGGGCTCTTAAGTCCCTAAAAGTGTTGTTTTAACCCCTAAAGGAACAAGGTCAACAAATTACAGCTTCTCCCAGAAGTTCTCCATGAGAAACTACTCAGAATTGGTCAAAACAGGATCATTGTAGCTACTCCATTGGCTAGGTGCGTTGCATCTCACCCAAATACACTGTGGGGGTGCGTTGCATTTCAAAATTCCCTTCTGTGGGGTGCGATGGGCGAGAAATGACAAATGAAAGTGTCATTCCGCGAGGTGGAGAGACAATGGAAGCTTCCAGAATCTTCTCCTATGACACTTGCCTCACTGAATTCGACCAAGGATGAGTAAGAGGTCCTCAGTCTCCAAGTGGAAGCAAGAACTATCAGAGAGAAGACACTAATCAAATCACAAGTAGACTCATCCCCCTTATAGATATCTATATATGGATCCCTCATCCCAGAGATCCAGAGGCTGGAATTTTGCGTAGTGTAAGGAATTGTTGTTGGTTTTCTGAGACAAACATCAGATTGTTAGGTGATCTAAGCTTTCTTTGAGGTGAAGAGGGGCTTCTTTGCTGAGAGGTTGATGCTGGGTCAGGACAACCGGTTGTAACTCCTCTTGGCTCTTTTCTTGTTTATCAATAAGAGCTATTTGAGTTTTCCTCCATGCTTTTGTGTCATTGATGCTTGTTACATTTGTATGGTCAATTTACATCTGACCCTAGATTGTTTATGATTATAGATCCATGTATTTGTATAGTGCTATGATTTTGTGATCTTACAGGTACTTTGTGAAGCTGGGCGTGCAAGGGAGTAGGTAGCTGAGGAATATCAAAGAAGAGAGGGATCAAATCAGGAGATTGGCGCAAGACAGAGGTTGGTCTTTCTGTTCCTTTCTATCTATAATTCATAAAGGAAAAACAAAAGTAGCTTTTCTCTGTTTGTTTCTAAGGCAGCTGTCACACCTTAGTGGGATAGAGCAGTTCTAAATAGACACTTTTCCCTGTAACAAAATGGCGACTCCGCTGGGGAAGTGTGTTTAGTTTGTTTGTTTATCATTCTTTGTTGTTTGTTTCATAAACTTACAAGTAGCATTCGAACTGCATTTTCCATAACAAATGCAAAGTAGATAACTGCTACTTCAATCCATCTACTGGATTTGTTTATGATTTAAACAACTGATTCACAAACTATCTGATTGCCCTTGTGATAGCTCTTAGATCCTCCTTAGATCTACCCCTGATTGTTGCATTACTGATTGCATTTTACTCAGCCAAAACCCAAGAACTGAACTGCAAACTGTGACCCGGAACCCGAACAGAGTCTCGTTTCTGGCCCTTCGTAGGTACTGTTTAGAGATTCTGAATTTCAGCGCACTTCCCAAGTGGACAACCTACGCTGCATTTTAGATTCTCTGTGTTACAGGTACGCTGATCAGACTACCTCTGTGCAGCTGTGGCTTCTGTGATTCATTCTTTCCAGTTCTATTCCTGAATTTTGTTGCTTGTGATCAGTATATGTCTGTTTGAAACCCCTTTTCCTTACTGTTATTCCGCCTCCTTTGTACAAAAGAACTGTAGATGTTTTTGTGTGTTTGTTGAGTCGTTTATAGTTCTCCTTTGCAAAAGTAGCGTAATTGTACTGTCGTCCTTTGATTTGAATCTGTCGCAAGTGTCGATTTCGATCGTAGGAAAGAGTTTGATTGCTGTTGATGGTCGATTATCCTGTTACTATTGCTTTTGGTCTGAATTTGTAATTTTCTAGTGTCGAGAACAAGTATTCATTTCAAAATCGTAAGGTGTTGTAATCGTCTCCATTTTTTGATTTCGAAAGAAGCTTGTTGATATTTGTCGCTTGAAAAGAAATTCAGATTTGTGCATCAACTTTCTTTTTAGCATTCATATATTAAGAAAGTCGAAAAAAAATACATGCATGTGCATTTGCATATAGACAGTTTGATTGGCTTGATTTAGGAAAGTGCATTTAGAGTGTGCTCTTTTCTCTTTGTGAAAAGATTCTTTCTTTCTTTTCCCTAGTAGCTAGGATTTTCATTGCATAAAGAAGATAAAAAGTTTGTTTATCATCTTAGATTGCATTTTAGGAATTACATCTACATCTCGTGGTGAAACCAAAAGGAAAACTTCATAAACAAGATCAACTTAAAATAAATTCAATGAATCTAACAACGCTTTGGAACTTAATGCACAACATTTAGAAGTCTAGGCTAGAGACGTATTTTGGCGTCGTAAAGCCTGGCAACTATTGTTTGGTAATCCCTCTACCTAGATTTCCAGAGCAGTCCCTTTCATTCCTTTTCAGACTCCTTAACGGAAAAGGTCCATCTGAGCACTTGTCACTTCAGGCTCATTAAAAATCGAAGGAGACTAGAGTCATCTTTTGTTTTTTCTTGACTCTTAAAAATTGAAAAAACAAGTTGTGTCAAAGCGTCTAAGATTTATTTTAAACGGAATATTCATTACCCTTTCCTACGTTGATCTTGGGTTGAGAAAATGGAATCCACCAACCAAGGAATTCCCCTTGGAGGAAATCCTAGTCCCTTCTCCTCTTGGACAGATGTTGGTGAACCCCATATGGCCACATTGTCGCTTCCAGGACTGACAATTGGTTTTCCTGTATGGCTCTTCTCAACCTCTATCGTTCAGAACACCACAATTCCTGAACAATCGAATCAGCAATTAGACGAGTCCAGAGTTACCCACCAACCTTCTACTTCCTCTAATTCTTCCTCTCCTCCTTCCTCTTCGCTTGATGGGGCTGGTAAAGCCAAAAATCAAGTACCTAAGGGGAAGAAGGAAAAGAAGAAGAAAGAGAAGAAGAAGAAAGAGCCAAAAGTGAATGGGGGCAAACGAGTGTCGTCTAGCGAAAATCCACACACTGCACCGACCAGGCCTAAATCGCCATGTGTCATTTGCAAAGGGGACCACTATCACAGAGATTGTCCTTGCATCCCTCGGATCTTAAGGGACTGGTCTCCTCGTTTGCACAACCCGGTGTCGTCAACTTCTTATGATCATGTTGAAAACACACCGTCAACTAGTGAAAGTGAAGCCCCAGGACAAAAAGGAAAATATAGATTTCCTTGTAAACTATGCGAAGGCGATCATGCCGTCCACCGTTGTCCCTTGTTAGACGAAGCTAAAAGAGTTTTGGATGATCGTCCGGTTTCACCGTTACGACTTCCTCCTGGATATAAAAAACTCTTGCCGAGTCCGTCACTAGTTGAAAACCTGGTTGGCCCACTCAGGTGGTCGGCTGAAGCATCTATCGTTGAAGATAAACCATCTGAATTCGTACCATATGAGAGTCAAAAGGTCGAGGCGGCAGTTGACCCGGTCTTTCCTTCAGAGGTTCCATCTTCAGATGATACAATCACTGAAAAGAACAAGGATGACAACATCCAAATTCTTTTCATAAGCACAGACTCCAACGAACATGGGGGCAATTTACCCATTCCTTTACCGCAGGAAGGAAGTTTGTCAAAGTCGTACCCGGCCGTCTATTCGGTCCCACCTCCAAGCAACCTAGTTGTCTCCTTCGACTGGAATCAACTAGGCAGACCCCGCTTACCAGCTAGTGTACCATTCTAAATCATCGTTCAAATATATAGAATGGTTGTGGCTGGCACCATCATAGATGAAGGGGCTTCTGTGAGTATCCTTTCCTCAACTGCTTGGAAAGCGCTTGGTTCGCCATCGCTTTTTCCTGAGGTGAGAAATCTAACAGGCTTTGATAAAGGAACCAGTCGACCGTTAGGGATCCTTCCCAATGTGCCCATAACATTGAGGGGGAAAACCGTTCACATGAACGTGATGGTAGTTCAAGGACCCATGGATTACAATCTACTCCTTGGACGAGACTATATTTATTGCATGAGAGCCATTGTCTCATCACTCTTTAGAGTGATGTGTTTTCCGCACGAAGGAAGAGTGGTCAAGCTCGTAGACCAGCTTTCATTTCCCGGATCACGCATAGCAAATAGTCATATACCATCCCTAAATGGTCTTTTCACACAAGAAATGTCTCAATCTCCAGTCCGTCCTCCCGATGAGCACGAGTGATTCGGGGGGACATGACTGAAACCCAGGGGGCATGCACCTTGGTCTGCTTCGGCAGGAAAACTTCGGGTATAGGGTAGGTTTCCGCGAGAGAATATGACTAGTCTGTACCCCCGTCCGTGATTGGAAGAGTGGGTTATTCTAGGACAAGATTCTCTTGTCAAAGTTATGTGAGTGGAGTAGCCTCCTTCACTCACCTTTGTCTATTTCGTTTGACATCGCTAAAGAAGTGTTTTGTTTGCACTGTAAATGGAGCAATCTTTGGTAACCTGTAAGAGCTAGGCCTCTCTCGGTAAAACAAATGTTTTAATAGACTAAAGAAGGGGTAACCTTGAAACTCTGTTTTATACCTGGGGGCATGCAAGCCTTTTGGCGTGCAAGTAAAGAACGACTATTTATTTTTTAAATTTTTAGGACCTCTAACCCTTTAAAATTGTAGGATTGGTCGTCTCCTAACTTGCATAAAGAAAGGATGTGGGGAAAAACTCTAAAAGTTGTCGTTTTATATGAGACATTATTATCACACGACTGGATTAATCGAGCAGTTTTAGCACATAGTTCAAGCTCGTTAAAAAATAAACATAAGACATGAGCAAATGTTTCCCCCAGCATTTAAGCTCGTTAAAAAATGAACTATTCCCCGGTAAATAACCATCGTGAATGTAGTACTTCAGCCGTTAAAGCCTTGGTCGTGTTTGCACCGTCACCTCCACTTTTTCATTGGCCGATCATTCACCTCCATTCGATTGTTTACCCATTTTGAGGAACAACTACGAAGAGTGATTTCACTAGCCATCCTTGTGACACTGCCGTGATTGGAAAATTCCAAACCTTACCTGGAATCAGCTGCTACCCGTTTTATCACTCGTTCCTCAAAAGACGAGTCTCCTTTAAGCTCTTTTCAGCTGACTCGTAAAATATGAAAAGATTGCCGAGCCATTGGCCTCTCCATCTCGTTAAAGGGATAGGAAGTGCTATCTCTCCTCTAGATTTTAATCTTTTTGGACCTGAGGGATTATTACACAAAAAGATCGAGCGCTTGTTTTGTCCGGCTCGTTAAAAGTATCTAAAATTCATCCCTTCTGTATTGTTTTATTATTTTTCTGACTTAAGGGATTAGATGACGAAAAAGGAATTTTGGAGTTACCCTTACGTCCCTTTCAGACTCTCTAAAATTGAAAAGGACCGAGTTATCTTTGTCGTTAAACTCGTTAAAAAGATTAATAGCGACAAACTTGTCTATAGACAAGAACGAGTTTCACTGTCGCTAGGCTCGTTAAAACATAGCGATGGGTTTGCCCGAAGGGAAAATTATAGAACATGCATATGTTATCCTCCTCAAGCTTGACAAAAATAAAGAGGTGCTGGTCAACAATGACTGGGGAAAATTGGGAAGAAAACTTGAAGAAACTTTTTTGGTAGAAAGTCGCTCTTGAACATGACACTTCCACTCTGTGTCCGAGTCGGGTTGGGTTGTTTCATTCACCGGTCACATCACCATGGTCACGCCATACCATCCACATTTGGGGTTAATGCTACCAATCCATCACATCAGTGTCGCCGATATGTTCAAGAGAAGTCATTCAGAGAGTTCACCTGTGTCTCACTCACTACCATACATTATACTCCATCCTTTCATGACCGCCACCCTAAACCTTATATCACCAGATCATTTTCACCTCCATTAAAATCATTTGCTCTGTTCCGTGTCATTGATGTGGGATTCATTAAGGCCCTCCTGTGACAGATCACTTCTTGTCGACATCAGCTCATTATCCGAGAAGTTGATCTAGGGACACCCCATTCAGTACTTTGAAGCTTGCATGCCTCAATGAAAAGTTTCTCACTTCCGGCGACAGGTTTACATCAATGGCCTTCGACCGAAAGATTTTGCGTGGTGTTCGACGCCAAGTCCTTTATTCACACCACGTGAATTGTACTGCAGTACCTTGAGGGTCATTATCATTATTGGTGATTCCTCTCGTGCTTGTTAACAGTTTACATCATTGACTGGTAATCAAGCGATGTCTTTCCATGTTCGACTTCAGAACATTTCTCACATGGATCAACTTGTACTTCGAGTGAAGATCGGACGAGATTGAAGACCCCAGATCTAGTTTCATCCATCCAGGCTATGATATATATTCAGGGAAATAAAGACATTAAATGTACATCATTGCTGCACAGATAATCATCCACTCAAAAGGATGATGGCTCTATCAGAATCATCAGTCTACACTTAGACGATTGTCTGTCCTATGTACATGAAAATGAATTTATAAAGCTGAGCATGGGAATTCCCGCCTTAGCTAGATCATGAAAATAGTATGAAGATAATGTATTGTATTGTATCTTATTACATGTCTCCTCCCATTATTGAAAGAACTTTGGATCCTCATAATAAATCATTTCACCCGACACCAAAAGATTAACGGCCTCATACTTTAGGGGGCAACTGTTATAGACATTTTTGGGCCCTACAACCCCAAGCATGAATGTCCATAAAACAAGGGCTCCTAAGTCCCTAAAAGTGTTGTTTTAACCCCTAAAGGAACAAGGTCAACAAATTACAGCTTCTCCCAGAAGTTCTCCATGAGAAACTGCTCAGAATTGGTCAAAACAAGATCATTGCAACTGCTCCACTGGCTAGGTGCGTTGCATCTCACCCAAATACACTGTGGGGGTGCGTTTCATTTCAAAAGTCCCTTCTGTGGGGTGTGATGGGTGATAAATGACAAATGGCATTGTCATTCCGCGAGGTGGATAGGCAATGGAAGCTTCCAGAATCTTCTCTTGTGACACTTTCCTCACTGAATTTGACCAAGGATGAGTAAGAGGCCCTCAGTATCCAAGTGGAAGCAAGAACTATCAGAGAGAAGACACTAATCAAATCACAAGCTGACTCATCCCCCTTACAGATATCTATATATGGATCCCTCATCCCAGAGATCCAGAGGCTGGAATTTTGCATAGTGTAAGGAATTGCTGTTGGTTTTCTGAGACAAACATCAGATTGTTGGGTGATCTAAGCTTTGTTTGAGGTGAAGAGGGGCTTCTTTGCTGAGAGGTTGATGCTGGGTCAGGACAACCAGTTGTAACTCCTCTTGGCTCTTTTCGTTTTTATCAATAAAAGCTATTTGAGTTTTCCTCCATGCTTTTGTGTCATTGATGCTTGTTACATTTGTATGGTCAATTTACATCTGACCCTAGATTGTTTATGATTATAGATCCATGTCTTTGTATAGTGCTATGCTTCTGTGATCTTACAGGTACTTTGTGAAGCTGGGCGTGTAAGGGAGCAGGTAGCTGAGGACTATCAAAGAAGAGAGGGATCAAATCAGGAGATTGGCGCAAGACAGAGGTTGGTTTTTTTGTTCCTCTCTATCTATAATTCATAAAGGAAAAACAAAAGTCGCTTTTCTCTGTTTGTTTCTAAGGCAACTATCACACCTTAGTGGGATAGAGAAGTTCTAAATAGACACTTTTCCCTATAACACGTGGGTTTCATCCTTTTGGCATTCTACAGGATTTACCTATAGGGGTTGAAGGAAAAATCGTTAATCTAGATGTGGAGGTGGTTGATGCCCCTCTAGATTACAACCTTCTCTTGGGTCGTAGTTGGTCTTACACTATGACAGCTGTCGTTTCATCCGTCTTTCGGGTTATAAAGTTTCCTCATAATGGAAATATCGTAACAATAGACCAGCTCACTTACTTTTCATCTGACCCAACCTCTTCTGAAAGTATTCAGCATGTCGGTAAAATGACTATCCCATATAAGGATGTTGGAGTAGGTGTTGGTTTACTGGGAACTTTTCCTTTTGCTCCGATCAACGCATCGTCTTCATTTGCAACCATTCATATGATTTCGTTAGACACAATTGTTTACGATGATCCTTGGATCATTCCTTCTGAATCTGAGATAGACTCATTTGGTGATGTTATGCCTTTGAGTCCATATGAAATTGCGTATGAGGCCGTGAAATCATTTACCAACTCATCTTCAACCAAAATTGACTTAATGAATGTGGTTCGTGAGGAATCACTTTTTACATCAAGCTCGGATTCAATCACATTTTCTGAACTTGTTCATCCTGATGAGCAAATTCGTGAAATCCTATGTGTAGATGATTTACCATGGGAATATCTCCATCACAGATCTTCATTCTTACCTGAGAATGATCGTTTTGAAAATGATTTTTCATCAATTTGTACGACTAAATATGTCAAGGAACCTCAAAATCCAATGAAACATCTTGATTCAGAGTTAAATTTGGGAAACACCTCTCGAACTATTCCTATTGACATTTCGGTTAAGCCTGGAATTATTGAGAACATTCATATAGGTGCCTCGTGTACAGAAGACAAAATTCAAACATATAAGGCCCTATTTCAAGAATTCCGTGACGTGTTTGCCTGGTCCTATGAGGAAATGCCAAGAATTGATCCTGCGATTGTTGTTCATGAAATCAAGACTCACCCGGACGCTAAACTCGTCCGGCAACATTTGCGTCAGATTCACCCAAGAAAAGTTGCTGCTATTAAAGCAGAAGTTGAAAAATTATTCAAAGCAGGTTTCATTTATCCAATCCTGTTAACGGATTGGGTATCGAATATTGTTCTGGTTAATAAAAAGCAAGGGACAATAAGAATATGTATCGATTATAGGGACATTAATCGAACCTGTCCAGAGGACAATTACCCAACTCCCTATATCGATCAAATCATTGATGATTGTGCCTGCAACGAAATATTCTCCTTCATGGATGGTTTTTCTAGATACAATCAAATCAGTATTCTACCTGCCGATCAACCAAAAACGGCTTTCATTTGTCCATGGGGGACATTTTCTTATTGAAAATTACCTTTTTGGCTCAAGAATGCCGGAGCAACTTTTCAAAGGGCCATGTCTTATGCATTTCATGACATCAAGCACATTGTGCAACCCTATCTCGATGATTTGCCTGCTCATTAATTACATCGAGCTGATCACCTTATCCATTTACGAGCAATCTTTATGAGGTGTAGGCATTATCGAATTCGGTTGAATCCACACAAGTGTGTTTTCTATATAGAAATGGGTCGATTGTTGGGGTTTGTTGTTTCGAAAGCCGGCGTTCGCGTCGATCCCTCAAAGGTCGAAGCTATTTTCAAATTGCCTCCTCCTTCGAGTCTTCGCCAAATCCAGAGTTTGCAAGGGAAAGCAAACTTTTTACGACGATTGATTCCTAACTATGCTGAGTTTACAAAGGGTTTTACCCGGTTGTTGAAACAGAATACTCCATTCTATTGGGATGAGATAGCTCAGAAATCTTTTGATGCACTAAAACACGCGTTGACCCATGCCCCGTTATTGCATCCTCCCAACTACAACTAGGATTACTTCTTGTATCTTGCTGCCTCTCATTCCACCATTGGAATGGTCTTAGTTCAGGAAAATGAATTCGGTACTGAACATGTGACATATTACCTTAGTCGAACTTTAAATCCAATTGAGCTAAAATACTCACATGTGGAGAAATTGGCATTGGCAGCTGTTCAAGCTGTCCAACGTTTTCGTCACTACATTTTACTACGTAAAACTACAGTAATTTCTGATTGCAACTCTATGATCTACTTTTTGACCAAGCAATTGCTAGTGGGCAAGTACTCTAAATGGATTGTTATCCTGCAGGAGTTCGAATTGGAATTTGAAAAATCTAAGTCTAAGAAATCTTTAGTTTTTGCGGAGTTAATGTGTGACTTCCCGCGTGCTGACACGGAAACTGTGGTGGAAGAGCCCATTGCGGATGAATCCTTGTTTCTAATCAGCACTTTAGATCCATGGTATGGGGATATCATCATTTATCTCCAGACCCAATCCTTTCGGCCAGAAATTTCAAGGTCAGAACGTCGGAAAATACGATTCCAGTGCCAACAGTTTAGGATTATTGGAGATACTCTTTATCGTTGTGGGGCAGACTCTGTTTTTCGATGTTGTTTAACTCACGAGGAAGCTGAAAGGGTTCTCAATTACTGTCACTCTGGAGCGGGTGGCGGTCATATGTCTGGGTATGCCACGGCCCAAAAGATATTGCGCGCTGGCTACTTCTGGCCGTCTTTATTTAAAGATTATATTAACGTGGTCCGAAAATGCCACAACTGCCAAATTTTTGATCGAAAGATGTGCGCTCCACCTGCTCCTCTCCACCCTATAATTGCCGTCGGTCCTTTTGCCAAATGGGGTATCGATTTTATTACATGTAACCCTCACTCGGCTGGGGGGCATGCGTATTTCATCCTTGCGGTAGATTATTTTACCAAGTGGGCCGAGGCGATGCCTACATTTGAGGCAGATGGCAAGACAACTGCAATTTTCGTGTTCAATCATATAATTGCTAGGTTTGGTGTCCCACAAGTGATTATCACTGATCATGGGCGTCATTTTCGAAACGTTATGATGACCGAAATTACAGGCCATCTTGGTTTGTGTCACAATAGTTCAACTCCTTATTATCCACAAGCTAATGGTCTGGTTGAATCCATCAACAAAGTTTTAGTCATCATGATTCGACGAATCATTGGGATTCATCAGTCGAATTGGCATAACATGCTATTTTCAGTTCTTTGGGCGTATCGAACCTTAGTAAAACATCAACAGGGTTCACTCCTTTCCAACTAGTTTATGGTCTGGAAGCTGTGTTACCCATTGAATGCGAAATCCCGTCATTGCAAATGGCCATCGAATTACTTCCAACCACTTCTGAAGAGGAAAAACGTTTGTTATACTTGGCTCAATTATATGAGAATCAAAGTGATGCTGCATTGGCAATCGAAACTCACGTAAAATGTATGAAAGCTCAGTATGATCGAAATGTGACCCCTCGAAATTTTTCGGAAGAAGATCTAGTCTTAGTTTACGATCAAGCTAATGATAAATTAGGCGCTGGAAAATTTGTTCCTATGTGGCATGGTCCCTATGATGTCAAGCGAAAGCTAGCAAAAGGGGCCTATGAATTGGTAGAATTTGACGGGAACTCTTTGGGTAAACCCATAAATGGTCTTTACCTGAAGAGGTATTATGCTTAAAGAACGGGTATGGAGATTATGGAGATTTTTAGTTAGGATAGCTTTTCTTTCTAGCTGGTGTGTTTTAGTTTAAAAAGTGTGCTTAGCTTAGAGAGTGTTTTTCGTCATCATTTCTGCTTATCTTGGTTTTACTCTTGGTATTGCAGATGTCGATGCCTCTCCAAACATACATTGGTTTCGCTGATGGTGCTTGTCGTAATACGCGGAACATTTCTTCCACATCTTAGGTTATCTATTCGCCCTCTGACGAGTTGGTATCTATGCATAGGGTAAGCCTCGGTCAAAAAACGAACAACATTACCGATTATAGTGCAGTGATTGAGTTATTATCTGAATCTATTTCATTTGGGATTCGGAGTTTGATAATGAGGTTAGATTCTGAACTCGTTGTATTACAGCTTAATAGAGTGTATGCCATTAGAAATCCAGTGTTATTAAGATTATTTTTGAGAGTGAGTCTCTTGGAACGTGAATTTCATTATATTGAATATCAACATATTCCAAGATCTTTAAATACATTAGTAGATGCAATTGCTTCTCGAATGTTAAGTAGACATTTGCAATAATCATACATGTAAATTTAAAACCATTCCATAACATGATTTACAAGTTAAGCCGGTAATAGTGATATATATATATAGGAGTGTGTCAAAAAATACATCGTCCTCGATCATAGGTTGAAAAACACCTTATGATTGGCAAAAATGATAAGTACAAAAAGCAAAAATGTCATATGTGCCCACAATAGGCGATCATCCTATCACTGGTGATGATCTCGATAAGAAACCACTGCACGGGTCACCTTGCAAAGGAACCTACTAAAAGGTCCTGGGACCCTAATCACATAACGCTGAAGTCGACAAGGAATGTCATCTATACTGGTCTTCGAAATATCTCCTGTCAAGCGCTCTAGATGACTCCCTAACTCGACCAAAACCTCTAATGATTCGTCTTGTGGGGCTGGCGCAACTGCAACTGGTTGTTTCCTCTCGTAAGGCCGGAGAGCGACTGGTCGCTGTGGACCCACATCTGCATTTGAAACTTTTACTATCAGTTTTGGGATGATAGAAAAATAATAAAAAAATTAAAATAGGAAAATGTTGAAAATGATTTTACCTGAGTCATCCCATTGCTCTCCTGGTGGAAGAGCCATGTTTGGGTCACCACGAAAATCTACCCCAGTGTAAGGGAAGTCCTTAATAGGAAAAACCTGGTTTTCCAACCATGGGAAATACTCAGGTTTGAATCGAACAACCTCTGTCCCCTCCTCTGGATGACGGGCCATAACTACAACCCATCGCATCAGTTTGGGCTCTTGAGGAAGCCCAGCTCCAACAGTAAGGTGTTGCGGGATCAACATCGGAACCCTCTCCAAACCAAAACTCACAAACAAAGCCCCATAACCAAAGGTCTTCAGTTGTCTGTTTTTTTCTCTGGTCAATTGGCCTTTTACATTGGCCAACACAGCATCGCACCAGTTGAAGATGGTGCCTTGAAAGCAGTCAACTGCCATTCGCATCTGGGATCTGGTGGCAATATGTAATGCGACACTCCTGCAAAGTCTGGTGACAGTAAACGTGATCACCATGAGTTCAGGAAGGGATATAGTTTTAATGTCTATCCCTTTGTCTCTAGCCTGGCTATTGCAGAACTCTAGCCGGAGGCTATCGACAGACTGGCCACCTGGCCTAGTCCCGAATAGAGTCAAGTCTTCGCCTCTCTTAGGCAAACCGGTCAAGAAATATGTGTCTACCGGCTCGATTTCGAGCTGGTGGCCACCAATGAAGAATCACTAGTCCTGTATGCTCCATCTGTCAACCAGCCACTGTAAGAAATCCACCTGGGCCCTCATGCCAGGTATGGCCCACAATTTGTACAAGTCGCATGCCTTCAATGCATCGATCGAAGGTTGGTGATTCAACGCGGCAAGATCCACGTCCTCATGCTCTCGTTCATGCCAATATAGCATGATGAACACTCTACATCCAATAAAAAGACAAATTAGAATGCTAGAAATTAATTTGTTTGGGTCAAATTTGAGAATTATTGGGTTAAAAACCCTTGCTGCGGGGACCGCACCCTCTGTGTTAGAGATAGTGCGTGGGTCCGCACCTTGCCTACATGGAAGGTGTGGACCCCTGACTTTTCCCCATTGAGAAAAATTCGGGGTCCGTGGGTTGCCAGTGTTACGCCTGTGGGCCCACGCGCGCGGGTTGTTAGCCTAAAAACCCTGCCAAAAAATGAAATAAAAGCCTAAAACAAAAAATGAAACGGTTAAAAATGAAGAGTAGGATGATGTGGATTACCTGGAGAAGACGACGTTCAATTCTGACGGTTGGATTTTCTGCAATCTTCACGGGAAGTTTTTTGAACAAAAGAACTATTTTCTCACCCAAATCTCAAACGGTAAAAATGAATTGACGAAAGCCCTTTTTATAAGTTTTTTGAGTAAATAAATTGCAAATTTGTTTATTTTTCACTTTGGAAAGGTAATTTTTGCAACATTTTTATCTATTTCAAACAGGTATGAGTAATGTTTGCATTTTTGTTCAGGATAACGGATTATTCAGGCAAAATCTATCTTTTTCGACGGAAAAACATTTAGAGTCACCTTTAAGCTCTTTTCTGACTTCTAAAAGATGAAAAGATCGCCGAGTTTTTCTTCTTAAACTCCTTAAAACAGAACTAAAAAGACGGTCCACTTACAGCTCTTTTCTAACCGTAAAAACATGAAAAGATTGCCAGATTTTTGTCGTTTCAAATTCGATATTGGTTATAAAACAACATGTCATTGATCGCTTTTTTACTTTTTCGGATCAGGGGCACTAATTATGAAAATTACTCCTTGGTCGTAAATATCAAGCGATTCTCTCAAGTATTATTTAATACTTTTTCGGGCTTGAGAGATACAAATTTACGAAAAAGGTCAACCCTGGAGTCTTCTTAAGTTTTTCAGACTCTCTAAAATAGAAAAACGTCGAGTTTCTCCTATACTGGACTCGTTAAAATTTCACAGTAAAGGACCTGTTCAATTACAAACAAGAACGAACCACTCCTTCTTAGAGTTCGAATTTAAACTAAGTTGGACTCATTTGAAGGATGAGCTTATAGTCAAGCAAATGTTATCCTCCTCAAGCTTGTCAAAAATAAAGAGGTACTTTCCAGAAACGGTGGGGGAAAAGAGAGAAAAATGAGCCTGTTTGTCATACTTTGTAACCACTCTTGAACACGACACTTTTATTCACTTGGGTTGGGAAATCCTTTGCCTAACAGTTGATCAAACCACATTTAAAGTCTTCAGTCGGTTTCTGGGTATTAACTTTGGGTCAATTGTCGCCAAACCATCTGTTGCATCATTATGTGTTCAAGAGGTCACTTCCAATAAGCCATTCATCTGCAAAATATCTGTCATCCATCTTGACCATCCCTGAGTCAGTACTTGCAACTAAATTTCTTCAACTTGATCTATGATTTCGTGTTGTAGGCTTGCCTACGATGGATCGCTTTATATCGACTTCAGCTCATTATCTAAAAATATGGTCTAGAAATCATCAGTACCTTGGGATCTGCATGCCTCAATGGCAGGTTTCTCGCCTTTGACGACAGGTTGCATCATTGACCTTCGATCAAAGGATTCCGTGACATGTTCGACATCAACACATTTATTCACATCTCATGGATTGTATTGGGTACTTTGAGAGCCATTGAAATCACTGGTGGTTTCTCTCACACTTGTTAACAGTTTACATCAGTGACTGGTAACCAAGTGGTTTCTACCATGTTCGACATCAACACATTCATTCGCATGGATAGAATCGTACTGTTTCGGGAAGTAGAAATGAAGACCCTGGATCTAGTTTCTACAATCCAGGCTGCAAGAAATTTTGTATTCATTATATGATGGACTATTCATAAACAGATGGTTGCGTCCATACTATGTCCACATGAGTCTATACTTGTGATGTATTACAAGATCACTCCTATATCAGAGTAGTAGTTAGTTTTCTAAGTCAGTTTTGATCTGAGTATGGGAATGCCTACCTCAGCGATGATATGATCTCATATATATATTTTGAATTGAATGTTTTTACAGGTTCCGACCGGGCTCTCCACAATATGATCCTCGAAATGATAAAGTACTTCACTCTTCCTAAATGATAAATGAAATCCTCATCTACTACAGACTTAGTACTTTAGGGGGCAATCTGTTACACAAAAATATCTTCACCATGATTATTTGTAGTCAGTATGGGTCTATCATCACTTGTACTGTCCTCCTAAGCAAGTCTCAGACTTGAGCTCTTCAAGTCAAGCTTTGAAAATGAGAGAAAGACAT
The DNA here is from genome assembly GCA_031772625.1 of Pinus tabuliformis. Taxonomy (NCBI): domain Eukaryota; kingdom Viridiplantae; phylum Streptophyta; class Pinopsida; order Pinales; family Pinaceae; genus Pinus; species Pinus tabuliformis. Next base: position 198,098,349 of record CM062813.1, read on the forward strand.
TGAAAATCAACAAAGCTCTGGTTATGCACTTTCTCTCACTATTGCCTGCGGTCCCGCACCTCCTGTTTACAAAAACTGTGGACCTGCCCGCTCTGTCCCTAAAGGAGTGAGTGCGGACCCCTGTGAAAGTAAAAAAGGTGAAAGTTTATTCTAAAAAACTCACTTTGGGTTAATTCTAGATGATTCTAGAAGGAATTTTGACGTGGATTGGCCGCTCTTAGGTGGTTCATGCATCCCAAAAGAGAAGGAGCTAATCCCTTGATGAGAGGAGCTATCCCTTTGAAGGAGGGCTTTATCCCTTTGAAGGAGGACCTAGTAACTTCCCTCCATTGCACTATAAATTAAGGCATTGGGCTGGTTGCTAGAGAGGTTAGAAGCTGAACATTTTTTAGGGTAAATGCTGGTGGAATTGAGACTTCCTAGTTAAGCTTGAGAGGAGAGATCACATACCTTTTTGGCTTCATTGGGAAGAGAGTGAAACTTGTCAAAGTAGAGGAGACTTCTTGTTGGACCCTGGGAGGGGCTTGTATAGCGTCAAGGCACAAGTTGTAAATTTCTTCTTTGATTTGAATTAATACAATCAGATTCATTTTTCTCAACAAATTGTCTTATGCCATTTGTTTCACGAATTCCTTGATCTTCATGTTAAATATGGTTTATGATATTGGCTTTTCAGGTGCTATTTAATTTGTTAGCTTGTTTGTGTTTGCAGATTCGCAACAAGGGAGCTCATTTGGATCGAAGGAGCGAGGCTTCCACAAACTTGCATTGGACCCAAGGTAGGCCTAAAACACTTGTTTGCCTTTGTTTATAAATGCATATTTAGAGAAAGATAGTTTGTGATTGGTTTGCTTGTCACTAGGTCTCATTAGATTCTAGGAAGGTCTATCTTGTCCGCAAGATCGACTCATTCCGTGTGACACTAGGAAAATCCACTATCAATCTAGGAAACCCTCCATGCCAATGACATATCATAACCAAGAAATCACATGCATGTGCCATGCATGCCAAAACTAGTGAGGAAAACATACATGCAACTCGGTACCTTCAAGAAAAACGCGGTGTAGCTATTGATCTTGATGTACTCTTGTGCTTTCCTACTCTTCCTTTGCCTCATTTCTCCAAAAATCCAAGTATGTCACACTCTCTAAGAGTGCTCCAAGAAATCTCTAAGTATCCAAGAGTATGAGAGAGAGAAGAGAGAGAGAGAGCTCCAGAACTGAATTGACCAATCTTACACTGACCAAGCCTGCCTTTTTATAAACGAGGCCTCGATTTTCTTCATTTTCCATTATTTTCCTTCAATTTCCTCCTCACATGCAACCTCTGACCTTTCACCTTCCTTTTCTCCTAATTTCCATTATTTTCATAAATAAAAGGCTAATTAATTCCTCATGCCTTTCCAAAGCCTTTTCCATTGACTTTTACAATTTCCTTAGCCATAATAAACCGAATGAACACTCACTAGGATGTTTTTCCCACCATTCATCTTGGAATACATGTCCCATGACCATGGTCTTACATATCTTTACATGAATTTTTAACGAGGGTTGTTACAGGTACCACTTACCATAAATGGAAAGGATTGTACCTATCCTATTATCTATTGATCTACCCAACTTGACCCTCAAGAGTCAGTGGTAGAACGCCTACGTCTTTAGATTGAGTGGGATGCCACTTACTATAAACATTAAGGATAACACCTAACTCAAGAAGCCAACATCCATTGGCCAAATGGGTGGTAAAGACAAATGCGAACTGGGGTATACTATGTGTAGACCAAGATAGGGGAGATAAATATTCCACCCTATGGGTAACATATAGGGGTGATACCATATTTTCCAAAGATCCCTCAACCCTAGGAGCCCTACATCTCAATTCCTCACCCTAGGATCTCAACAGGGGGGAAGAGTTGGCTCAATGTCCTCGATCAGCCTGAACCCTCACTTGGCAGGGTCACATCAATCCATGCTACAATATGCTCGTCATCAATCGAAGTATGGAAAATTCGAGTGTATCCATATAAACTCATATCTCTATAAGTATATCTCAGACCACAATCCTTCTTATGCTTGATCATCAAATGCCCAATACCTGTCAAAAATATATCGTCAATATATGCAATTAAAATCAAAGTCATGCCTTGGACTAGTTTAAAATGGAGGTACATATTGACACTGCTTCTTGTGATATCAAACATCACCATGTAACTATCAATTTGGGCATAGACTTAGGGAGCTTGCTTCAAATCACATAGTGCTTTCTTCAATATTCTAATGAAAGTCTTCTTTTCCTGAACATCAAACCCCTTAAATTTCTTGACACATACTTCTTCCTTGTACCTTTCAAAGATATCATCTTCTTTAGGCTTCATCTTGTATAGCCTGTTAGAGTCCTATAGAGATAGGATTCATAATTTTGAAATGGAAAAGAGTAAATCTTGTTATATGGTACATACCTTTGCTTTCTGCAAATGTTTTCCATATTTAAATTAAAAATGTAAAGAGGGTATGTCCTAAAAGAAATATCAAAGGACAAGAAAAATAAAAAAAGGTTAAAAATAAACAAAATTGAAATATATATATATATATATATATATATATATATATATATATATATATATATATATATATATATATATATATATGAACCCCAAAATAAAAACAGACCATGAAAGTGTGCAAGTCCAAGTGCCACTACTCTTTACTTTACTGTCTTAAATGATGGTTGTGTGCATCTTGTCGTACATGCCACAACCCATGGTGATAAAACTACTTAATCTTGCTTATTTCATGCTTTGAATTTTATTTTTATAGTTAGAGAATAAAATCTGACCAAACAGCTTAATCTTGGCAGATCATTAGATAGGTAGAGAAAATAAAAGGAGCTCATCAGCTTAATCTGAGCCCTTGGAAGATATAAGGATAGAATTAGATAGTTTACTTTTCAAAAGAAAAAATAATGATAAGGGTCTGCTAGCTTAAATGCACCCAAATAAGTGAAGAAAAAATGTTAGGGTAAGTAATGGGTAAGTAGAAGAAAGGTTGCTAAAGTATAAAGTTGATTGGACAAAAGCACATTTATCATGCTTAATCATATGTTTCAATGTGCATGAGCAATTAAGAAAGAAAAAACAGAGGTTTACAAGTTGATTTAACTAACTCCCCCATTCATTTCATCCCTATACTTACTAATTTCCCCATCCACAAGTATGTTCTAGTACTAAAAATCCTTCAAGTCATAAAGGCTCAGAGCATTTCTCTGACTTTTGGTGGGACCGGACCCTCGGCTTAATGACTTATGGACATCAAGTGTTAGAATTCCCTTCATAAAAGTCATTTCCCTTCATTACCCTAATAAAACCCCTTTTCCTAAGGTTAAACTCCATTTGCCTATGAAAAGTAAAAAACCCCATGTTAAATTCCATTTCACTCAAAATACCCACAAAAAGATTTTATCCTAAGTATAAGTGTATGTAAAGGAAAAGTGCAAATATTACATTATACTTAGTATTATTTTCATTCCGCTCATTTCAGTTCATATTAATTTCTAACTTAATAATATAGCTCCCGATATACCCTTTTTCCTTGTATATAAATAAATACCCGTATATATTACCCCTACCCTTAGTTTAACTATAAACTATATTTTTACCCTATCTCCCCGACAAACCCTCTTAACTCACCAATTCTCTATAAAGTTAAGATAATCCCTCCATTAACCCCGTCTGATCATTTAATCCCATGTTTAAACTCCAAAATAATCACAAACCACCATTAATTAAAGCCCCGGGTCCCCCCCCCCCAAAACCTTTGCCCATTTCATCCATGCTAATCTGTCACCCGACTGCCATCCAATCGTCAGCACCCAAATCTAATGATTCATAGCCATATCAGGTTCACCTGATATCCGACCTTTACCCGCCCGATAAAGTGATATTTCCCAAACCCCCATCTACTACGTGTCAAGCGTTAAGGTAGATCAGGTGACCTCGCTAAGATACTGCCTCCTCAATAAAGTGGTACGATGGCTTGGGAAACCACCTCCCCGCCCAACCCGAAAAACTGCCCACTATTCATTCATAATTCACTCGCCAAAAAATAACTGTTGTTCAATAAAAAGGCCAAGAAGCCCTATTCGGCCTTTTTCAATCAATTTCTTTGTAAACCTCTGCAAGCCATTGCGACACCTTCAAACCCTGAAATTACCAGTTGACCTCAATTTCACTCTTGAAGAAGTTGCAGAGACCCCAATCAAGCTCTCAGTCCGTACCAGAGCCCTTTCAACCTTCTGCAGTTGTTGAGAACACCAATTTGAAGTTAATTCACCCAAATTCTAGGTATTTGAAGAGAAATTACCAGAAACCCTTTCAATTTGAAAATGTTCAGTCTTTAAAGTGTTTTAATTGAGTAAAATTAATTGAAATTACTTTAAAATTAAAGTGTGTGCCTGACTAAAATACCCAAACCCTTCTGAAAGCTTCCAAATTACCTTCAAACCTCTGATATAAACTTGTATAATTAAAATTCAAATCCACAAGAACTGAATTATGGCTGCCCCCATCGCCATGGATGTCAGACCCGTGTCAACCCCCCATTTGGACCTTGATCACCTTCCCCTAGCAGACAGGGATTTTCAAATCAAAGACACGGTTGCCTATACACTCCCGCTCAAAATTCATTGTTGGAGTAAGGAAAAATATCTAAACCATACTGATGACATTGGCCTTTGGGAGTCTAATTTTCCCAAATACCAGTTTCCAAAAATACATGTCTTTCCTGATATTGTTCATCTGTGCCATGCTTGTTACATTCCCAGCCAGAGAGTTATAATGTCCCCAGACCAAAAAGTCTTGTTTACTATTACAGTTGAGTCAATCAATGAAATGTTGCAAGTCCAACCAGGTCCAAACCTGACCCCACTCTCCATTGGGGATTTGTTAGACCAGTACACCAAATTGAGTCCATCTAGACTAGCCCAAATATTCCAAACTTTCATTGTAGAGGAGCAACACATTCCTACAGATGCCCCTCCATATGTTTCTACCATTTTATTTGAAAGGGGAAAGCACATTGTAACCATGATATCATGTATTCTGGGCTATACCATAGATGAATACATTGATGAGCTCATCCTGGCCTTCATGTCCATTTTCACCCCAGGAAAGCCTCCTACTACTTTGTACAATTATGCCCAGTTCATAGCTGAAAGGATGCATGAACAATTTACCAGAATGCACAATGAGAGAGTATTCAAGTACTCATATGTACTTTACCACATGTTTTTGTATTATCAGTCAGATAGATTTCCCTTCACCATCCAGAAGCTGGATACTAAAGGCTAGCCCAAGTCTGTTATATTTTGGACACCACTATTCCACAGGTATTCATCATCATACACCTACACAGACTTCATTGACTCTTTTGTCCATCTAGTCATGACCATGCTGACAGGAAGCCCTCCACCCAGAATAAGCCAAGAAATCAAAAGAGTGCTCCAATTGTCCAAACAAAGTAAGGTGGGAGATTGGTACCTTTACCAAAATCACACTGAAATAAGAATCTATGGTTGCCAACTTGCCCCGTACAAACTGCCCAAATACCTCCCCATGAGGTTATTTTCTCTAGAATATTATAGGAAGATAATGAAATCTGATGATATCAACTTTGTCTCAGCCAAGAAAAGGACTCAGTTCAAGATCAAAAACTAGTTAGTCCCTTTTATTTGCAATACTAGAGAGGCAGGAGAGGAAACAAATCAAATTCTGCAACAAATGAAGTTTAAGAACAATTTCATGTGGAGGTATGACCCTCAAGGGTTTATAACCAAACTAAGAAAAAAGGTCAAATTGGGACCTTACATTCATCACCCTATACCAAAAATAGAGAGATATGCCAACCAATCTGAGTGGTTGGAAAACACTCTCATAGACAGGGATAGTACAAAGGTAGATGTTGAAAATACCTTGTTTGATTTAGAGAAACAACTTGATGAAAGCTCATTCCTATAGGTACCAGAGCAAGAAGGAACCATGAGTACCCCTCCTGTTTTGCAGACTCCTCAGAATGAGGAAAAGAATCCCAAAAGGAATAGAGAGGAAGGCTCTAGCTCAGGTATGGACACTTCCAATGTACAGTATGAAGCTAGCCAGAGCAAAAGGCCTAGGCTCAATCCTATTTCAGAATAGGAAGACATAGAAGGCTCAGTAGAAATAACTGATACTGAGTTAGACATGAGAAAAGGCACAACTCCATTTGGAGAAACACAGGAGCCATCTACATCAAAAACCCAAATTTTAGAAAGGCAGCTCAGTGTAGAAGTCTCCTCATTCAATAAGCCTACTGATAGAGATAGGGACATTAAGGACAGGTTCAAGGAGATTAAAATGAGAAATGAGAAACTGAAGGCGGAATCCTATGCACAGTATTTCAAGATTACACCACCTAATCAAAGTAGGTTGATGTTAGCTTTTGACATCAAGGAAGGAAAGATGAAAATGTCCTTCATAAAGCCAATTGTACAACAACTGAGAACATCAGTAGATTTCAAGAAGATAGACTTTGAAGTATTGGCAAGGGATATTCATCCCGTTGACCAGATTGAATTTCACAAGCAGGCTGGAGAAATGATTTACTCCACCCTTATAGGAAAGGCCATGGTTGCACATCAGTTGCAGAATTCATTGAATAACATTTTGACCCAGTATCAGTTGGAAAAGGCCTCCTCACAGGCCAAAGACACCAGAATCAAGTCTTTGGAAGACTTGGTAATTGAATTGGGACATGATCCCAAAGACATCAAGGCTACTGAAAAATTAATAAAAAAGAAGAATGATGACATTGCAGCCCTCAAGAAACAGTTAAAGATACCTCAACTACAGCACCCCCAGACACAGGAAGTCTTGGAAAGCTAAACTAAGCATGAAGAGTTAAAGGACTTAGTCATTAAAATCAATGATGAGTTGAGGCAGACATAAAAGGAGTTGGACAACTTAATACAATTAAAACAAACTGATCTTGGTACTACCTCAGTAAATTTCATCCTAGTAATTACCATGGTGGTTCCTTCCACATTGGCAGCCTCATTGGCTCCTACAACTCCAACGGCCACAGCACTACCGGTTTCTACAACATCTACATCAGAAACAGGTACATCAAGTGAAGAAGAAAGAAAATTGGTTAAAGCTATGGAAGAAATGTCCATACAAACCACAGATATGAATAAGCTCAAAGAGAAAGTGACAAGCTTGGAAACTGATTACAAGCTTGCCAAAATCATGCACAAAGAAGAAGTGCAAAAGGCTACTAGGATGAGTGAAAGATTGAAAGCCCTGGAAAAGGACTTAACACTGAAAGAACCCCTTGGGTAGGCTAAGGAACAACTATGGTCCAATATCATTGACTCTGTCAATGATATTTGGCCATCTATTCAGGTGATTTTCGAGCAAATAGATTTGATAAAGCTGGCTATAGAGGCCATCCAGAAAGTAAAAGTAGAATTAGGACAAATGCCAGAAGAGGCTGCCAGAATTATCCAATTCCTTAACACCAAGAATAAGTATGAGCTACAAGAATTGGAAATAGAGGACATAACAGAGACAATTTTGGAGGTCAAAAAGGTCCTCTCCAAGAGGAACTTGATGCAAAACTTGGAGGATAAGTGTCAGAATATGCAGCTAGTCGTTGAAAGATTTATGGCTAAGTTCCAGATTTTGAGAGAAAAGGGATTACCCAATCCCTTAGTGATAAATGCTAAGCTGATGACATGGGAGGATTACAAGAAGAAAACCAGAGATGTAGCAAAAGATTAGGTAAATACATCATCAATGTAGGCATTTCCAATAGGCAAAGTACTCTACCAAACATTTGAAAACTTGTTTTACCTCCAGCATGAGGTAAAACACTTGTTTATCAATAAGACTACTTTTTCCAAATACACAGAGGCAAATGAAACATATAGAAAGATGCTAAAAATCCAATTACCTGATGTTGAAACATGGGAGAAATTAACTGATTTACTATAGCAATATGCAGAAAAAAGGTTAATGTATAGTAAAAGTAAAATAGCATGATAAAAGGATGTTGACAGATCAGCAGAGTCAAAGTGTATTAGATGAAAGGCTAAATTAAATGAAGCATCTAGTGTGAAAGATCAAACAACAAGGTAGATTAAAGGGAAAAAGATCAAAGCCAACAGAACCAAAATAAAAGGGACAACATGAAACAGTTCAATAGCCGTCTCTATCTTCTTGCATGAAGATATTTATTTTTTCCTAGATTAGTTTTGAATACAGTTTCAGATATTTTGTAACTCCATTTGTATAAATACTTCAAAATTAGAAGTATGTGGTGTGGATTATATTAGACATTTCTATAGACATTTTGATCAGAAGACCCAGAAGGTTATTGTATCATTTGCTGAGCCAGCAAGCTGGATTGATAAATAAAGATCGGATACTTCCAAGGATTCATGTGTTGAGCGAATTTTAGATAAGTATTTTCACGTGTTATTGTTATTTTTCTCAAGTTATTAATAATCTTTAATGTGTTTCTCAATCCAAATGTTATAACTGGAATATTACTTCAGAACTTGTTTAATCACACTCTGTCTTTACAGTTATACATTTAAATGTTTTCTGCGGATATCTAAATTAAAGAATTCTTAATTTCTCTTTGGTTTAGATTGATTTCTTGAATATCTAGGTTAATGGATTCTTAATTTTCCTTTGATCTTGATTATCCATTCATTCCTCATTAATTATTCGGGTCTGAGAACCATTAACTGCTCTCTCACCCCGAGTGAAACCATTTCACCCCTCTATCTCAAAGATCTAAAAAATGCTCTGCTATCTTGCCCTTGGAACATTCCCTTTAGTGAGTTAATCCAAATTTGCTTCCTTATTGTTTGACTCCATAGCCTAATGGTCTAAAAGACATCATTTTATCCATCTGTCTAAGCAGATCCCACCACCCAATATCAAACACAAATAAAAAACCCCTTGAACAAGCATAACTAGCCTAGAAACATCTTAACTAAAAGAAAGTTAAATTTTAAAGAGAGAGCCCTCTCTGATGAGCATTAGGAAGGTTAGGTCCTGATCTCCAAAAGAGGTTTGTGGTTACCTTTGGTTTTTCTTTCTTTTTACTTCAAAAGAAATATTAGAGTGATAACATAGCCATCTTGAAGTTTCATCTTGCGGTCTTGGAAAAATATCCCAAACATCTTTCTTTATAATCAATTATTCGGCCAAATATCCTTCCAAACTTGTTCTATCACTGTTACTTTATCATGTTCAGAATTATCATTGTTCTTGATCCTGTTAGAGGGAAATTGTCCCCTGGAATTCCTTTTATTTTGGTGCCATTTCTCACCTTAATGATTGGTGTTGTAGATATTTCCTAGAAAAGATATTCCAATGACACTATATTGTTCTCCCATTCTAGATCCCAAAGTAGAGGCATCTTTCATTCAGGATCCCTTTAGCCAGGAGAGGACCTTTCCATTAATCAAGACTATTCTCATTCCTTTATCTTCCAAGGAAAAACTATATATCAAGTTCTTTAATTCTGGAACATACATTAATTCATGAATAATAATAAATTTCCCATAGTCCAAATCAAAATTGACAGTACCAAAGCCCATCATTGACTATGTAGAGTTGTCCCCTAGAATAATATTCAAACTTGTCTCCCTCTCAACTATATTTGAGAGAAATTTCTTATACTCGATGAGGTGTCTAGAAGTCCCACTATCAGCCAGACAACTATTGTACAAATATGGTGGAGAAGAACTAGAGAGGGTTGAAATAAGAATATATTCATATTGGCTAGTAGCCATGTTACTTTCATACTTGGAGTTTCTTGAATTCTTTTGAGGATGAGGACTTTCTTCATTATCATTTGGAGTATCTTTTCTTTTTCGATCATCACTCTCTCTTCTATCATCTCGTCTTCTCTTATCATCGCTTCTTCTTCGATCGTTGCTTCTTCTTTTATCATCATACCCATTGTTGTTGTAGCTTCGATTGGATCTCGGAGAATCTATCTTTTTCAAATAGTCTCAAGAATGGTAACCACACTTGTGACAATTATAACATTCAACATCCCTTGATCTTCTATAAGAGTACCTTGAATCGGGAGAGGACCTATTCAAACCAAATGATGTCGCAGACCATAGGAATTTCAAATTAATAATTAACACACAACATAAAACTAAAATCCACATGATACGTATGCACATAAAATATCAAAAATAATTCATTAAAGAAATAAGGTATTTGCAAGAGAACTTATTGCCCTAATAATTGGCCTCTCATTCCTCATTCTCCTTCACTTACATGCCTCATGGACTCACCTAGATTTATACAAGTGGACCTGAACCCAAAGTAGGTTCTAGATCCCAAAAAAACTCCCACAATATCTCTCATGATCCATAAAAAATCTCACCTAATCCCTTATCTTTAGATGATATCTATAACCCTCAAATCTCTCAACTCTTCCAAATACTCTCAAACTTTCTCCTAATTACAATAATTCTCATTTTCTCTGAAAACTATAGGAAAATACATTAAATAATTAAATCCTAACTTAGGAAACCAACTCCTTTGGTAACATGATACCCTAGGTTAGATGCTCCTACATCAAACTGCCTAGGTAAAAGAAAATCATGGTCTCCCGACCATATGTTTTTATAAGTTGATAAAACTCCTCCTGGATCCCAAAATTTCATTTGTAGTAAATCAGTTTCTCTGTCATGTTGTTGGTGTTATGTGGTTGTCTTTTTCTGTCTTCCAGGATTCCAAACTTTATTATGTAATTCTCCTCCTTTTTTGTTGTATACTTGAGCAGTCAAATGTATCATTTTGTTGTCTTTCTGCTTCAGCTCACAATATATTGGTTTGTGTAATTTTTCCATTAGTTTCCTTAATTCTTCAATATCATCATCCAATTTAGTTTCTAATTGAATTTTAGTGTTATTAGTTTGAAATATAAATTCACCATCTCCAACATTAAATTGCAAATTATATTTTATCTTAGGTTCCACATTTTTTATGCTTGAACATTTCTCTTCTTTATCTGCAACTTGATTGGGTTAAGGTTCCCTTAACATCTTTTGTAGCAATTGTAGTTCTTCTTCACATTTAATTAGCATTTTCCGGTAACTTTCATAAATGATTTCAAAATACTGGTCTTCATCCTTTCATGAAACAAAACCATCATATGCAATACATTCTGCATCCACCCACCAATTGTTAGATTTAAAACCAACATAATTGTTATCTTCCATCAACGATTCAGTCATCCTCTGTGGATCTTCTAAAGAGCTTGTGGCGACATCTATGGGAATCAAACCCATTTTCGAATCAACATAATTCATTTCATCATCATCATCCTCAAGTCTAAGCATTGTTCCTTGTTCTGGTTCACAAATGCATACATTCATCTCTATTATCTGGAGTTTTCCTGATTCCCTTAACACAATTTTCAACTTGTTCTTTTGTCTTCTTGCAATCAACTACTTGATTGGCCATCTAGCTATATTCTTCATTATCCATCCATGTTTTTGAGTTTTTAACAACTCCATTAACATGTCAAGTTGTGCTTTCAACTCAATGATCTCTTTCTCGAACTCTTCATCATGTATGGCAACTAGTATGGCATCGTTGTGGCTTTTTCCTAGATTTTGCAAATGACTATCCATAATCGTCTTAATCTCCTTCTTCCCTTGTATAAGCTCCTTTGTACTCTGCTTCCTTTGTTGCAAATAACTACAATATCCCTTGTCCTTACAATACATTGACCAGACTTTGGGTGTCGGGCTCTACCGATCATGCACCCATTACATTCAATGACTCAAACTTAAATGCACTTTTGACTTGACTTATGACTCTTTAACTCCAGACTTCTAATTTGGAATCAACTCTTTACATTAATGGACCTTGGGTGTTGGTACAACTGAAAATTCACCCTTCTATACAATATATAAATATCTTCTTCATGACTCAACTATACTTGACTATCAATTATTCATGCATGTTCTTCCTTGTTAAATTTAGAAATTAATTCTTTAATTTATAATCAATTCATGTTATTCCATGCATGGTCAACTTACCTTTGACAAGAAATACCACACTACTTCCTCCTTTGGTTTGAATGGAATTTGGACTTCATTACTCCATCGTTACACAATTTCTACATGTGAAACTATGTACATTCTTTCTTCCATCCGCAAGCTAGGATTCCATATTTACTTTGGAAAATTTTCCTTTAAATATTTTAAGTCACTTCTTTGTTCCTTATTGACATAAATGTAGGCACTTTTGAACATGACTTTAATTTGACTGAAACAAACTTCTCAAACCATCAACTTAACTTTAAAATTCTCGCTTCCACTAAGTCTCTCCATAACTCTATCATTCTCACGATTTTTTTTTATTTTTTATTTTTTTTTTTTATGCCGCTCCTCCTTAATAGTTCTCCTAGTAATTACAATCACTATGAGTTCTATTCAAGACGATGATAAAAATGTCACTAGAAAAGGAAGCTCAGGAAGTATGGAATAAATATTGGAAACCCGGGCCCAAACAACTCGTAAGAAACCTTTCAAGAGTGGCATTTCACCATATTCTTCTACAGTTATTGGACTGCATACAAAATCATGAATATGAAATTGAAGAATATCACAAATCTCACCGATATTACCATACTTCTCCATCCATATGCCAAATTAAACTTTTTTAGTGAAAATTAGTAACGTGTCATAGATATGAATCAAAAGTCTTCAGCGTTGTTGTATTCTTTGGCTAGCTCTGTATGCTGCTACAGGCCACAATGTTGGGAATCACGATTTTTGTTAGACCAAAACCCGAAGGTGTTAGTCAATGATCACATCGCCAAAGATAAGGATCCACGAGAGCTGGTTAGTCCATGTCACGAAACACATGAGGAGCATTTGTTTAGCCAATGTCCAACAATCTCCCCCCCAACATGAGCCCGGTGTGTATCGAACTCGTGACATACATTGTGATAACACTGGTTGGGAATCATGATTTCCATTAGACCAAAACCCGTAGGTTTTAGTCAATGATCGCATCACTAGAAATAAGGATCCATAAGAGGCAGTTAATCCATGTCACGAAACACATGAGGAGCATTGGTTTATCCAATGTCCAATACACAAGAATGCTTCAAGCTTACGCAATACTCCAATAGTCTCTTCACATTATAGGTCCATGCATTAATGTCGGTTGCGTTCCTGCTACAAGTTTCTTTTCACTGACAATTATTCCAACACTCTCTCCTTAATTCAACAGTTTATCTACACTCTAGCACATGATTGGACACACACACTAAAATAACTCCCACCGAATTGGTCACTGTTCAACGTAGGTTTTGTTATACACATACTTTAATTTAGTTGGAATGGCTTTCTAGATGCTTTCAATGTTCCAAAGCCTACATGCTAGATCATTGCTTCACAAATCTACAAACTTTATTTCACAATCAATATTCGATGTTGGATATTTTATGTTGAAAAAGATGGATGGTTTCCCATGCAACTACTTGTCTGACCATCAGTAAATCTCCTCCAACGCAAATGTGCCCACTCACAATAGGCACACCCAATCACATATCTTTTTACACAACTACCAATTTCAAACTCTTACTCTTAGAGCTTCAGTCTCAGACAACACAAGTTCTGGTACAAGTCAATGAAGATTCAAGATCCCTAGAAATTGATTCGTGACTTTTATAGGATTTTCTTCTGATCCCATTTATGAAATTCCATGTGCCAATTCACAACATCTACCACACATATCATACATCAGTATACACAACTCCATAATTTTCTACATTTGACAGACTTCACAACTCGTTGCTACAGTTGTAAGTTTCCACAAGTCTTCATATGAACAACCAGTCTTCCTTCTCTACATTCAAAAATTAATCGATGAAATTTGCAGTGTCTAATATGCACTCAGATACCAATAACTATTAGAATCTACAACAATATGTAAAATCTCTATATCCATAAGACTGGTCCAATTCCTCCCATGCAGGTTTGTAGCAAAATTTAATAAATCAAATCCTTCCTTTGTTCTCAGCTAGGCACTTGTTAATTATTCTAACAACACTCAAATTCACCAATTCCATGATCTCTGCAATAGAGAATCTTCACAATGATTTCACAATCACCACCAATTCTACTGTTGCACACTAGTTTTCAAACACATGCATGAACTATGTTCAAATACAAGTTTAATTTGGCATCCAAGCCTTTGTTGCTGTGTTTGTTACCAATACTCAACTCTAAAATTCAATTCAATCCAATACTTTTTTCACATTGGAGTGATTATCTTTCTCAATTGATTCCCTTCAATGATTTCCACAATCTGACCATGGCACATTCCATCCACGCAAGCCATACTCTATTTCTCCATGCATTCTCAAAGGTGATTTCAAACCCTGCATAGCTCATTTAATGAACTCAAGCGAATCCTTCACGAATTCCAACTTGAATTCGATTTTTTCTCTATCCCTACAGAGTCTCCTTCTACATGTCCTTTAACTCCTGTTGACTACTATGCACCTGGATTTGAGCTTAGTGGATAGATCAACTTATAGCTTATGACACTCGCCAATTCCTTCTCAGACATTTATCATGAGAGTCCTTAATTTTCAGTCATCGTATTTTTTTCTTTAAGGAAGATGTGTTTCATTACCATCATAGCCAACCCTTGGTTATCCACGATGCCATCCAATCCTTGCAGAATTCATATCAAGTCTCTCCATGAATCTCCAAATCAACTCCTCTTCAACGCTCTGACATCTATCACCCTAAAGTAAGTTTTGAACAATTTATTTTCTGGCAAAAAAATCCATGTCCAAGAGGACTATAAGGTACAATGTCTATTCCCAAATCCCTGTAAGTAGAAATGATATCATCCTCCACATCAGGGGTCCACAAAGATCATTCTAATTGAACAACTGTAATGGGATGTACAACATTAGCTCGTCTAATGGTGTCCACACTAGCTTCAGAGAGCCCAATATATTTGACTTTTCCTTCTTGCACAAGCTTCTTGAGTTCTCCCATAGTTTCTTCTATTAGAACTGTAGTATCCATATGGTGCTGGTAGTAAAGATCAATATAATCCACATCAAGGTGCTTCAAGATGTCTTCACAAAATTTTCGTACATACTCTTTTGAGCCTTTAACATAAAAAACACCTTCTGTCACAACATTGCCAAACCGCTAACCACGTTCATACTCAAACACACCTCTCACATATTTTAACATCACACACGCTTATGAATATATTCTCTATGTGGTGGGCTCCAGTATTGTAGCAATAATGCTACAACTCCTGGAACTCCCTTCTTTAATTTTATCAACCCGGTAGTTCGTAACAAACTTGGAAGCGACGGTGCTGTAGGCACAAGTACTAGCTCTTGCCGCAGCTGTCACTTGGTCAGCTGGCACAAGTCCGCTAGGGGCTCAAGCCAACTTCTATGAGCTCTTAGAAGAAGCTTTTTAACTGATGGACGAAAGCTAACTCAAAGGAAGCTAATCTACTTGCGGAAAGAAACTGAAAGCCAAAAAGAAACACAAACCCTAGCAAACCCTAATTCTACCAACTAGTCCTACTGATGCAAAGGACAGAATGCAAACTATGAAAAGAGATGCTATTACTTCTAGGAAGGTAAAATGCATGTGTCTAAGTTATCACTATCTGAAGAAAACATCTTTTTGTATTTTTGTTTAAGTTATTAGAATTATCATGCATGTGCTTTTAACTATTTTTGACTGTGCAGAGGTGGATCAGGGTGGAGAAATGCTTGGGAAAGCTTGGGAAGGTTCAGAGAGGGTCCAAGGGGTCCCTAACACCCTTCCAGAGAGTCTCACAAAGTTTGGCTACCAAGGAACCGTGTTTATGGGCTTCTACAGGAAGTCTGCAGGGGTTCTACAGGATGTTCAGAGATTTCTACAGGATGTTCTGAAAAGAGGATTTTGGAGCATGGATGGAGGGAAAAAGATGGAGGAATGAGTATGGAGGTGAAATAGGGGTATGAAGAGGTCTAGGGCTTGGTGGATGAGGCTAAGGAGTGATTGGATTTGTTCAAGGGAGAGTGAAGCAATGTTGCACAAAAATTAGGGTTTTGGGAGCGAATGGCAAACGTGAAGCAAGGGTTCTAAGTAGAGGGTGGAGTGGATGGTGCTGATGGAGAATAAGCAGATGAAGGAGTGGTACAGGTGCTCTGCAAGTTGTTTTTCCAATCTGAACCAACAAAACTTGTAAATTCAAAGACCTAGTTACGTTGACCTAATTTGCTAGCTGTTAGTAAAGAGAATGAACAGAAGTGTGACCTGCAATGAAACCATGTATTTTCACTCATGCAAATAAGCAAATGAAAGTTTGAACTGGTAACCAACTTCTACACATGAAAATCAAACACTAGTGATTGCATGGCAATGCAAAATCAGTGTTTTTGTGGGTAGCAAAGTCATCCTAGTCACAACTCCTGATCCCACTAAGGGAGAGGTGAAACCACAGATGTTTGTTGGCCCTTTTCTTGAAGCTTTTTCTGTTAACAACCTATCAACTAAATCTGAGCATGAAAAGCTATTTTAAACATAAAAAACAAACTAAATAACAAAACAAGAGTTAGATCTAAATAGCAGATTTTACTCTAAGAATGCAGCAAAAACACATAAAGATAATCAAAGGAGGTATTGGGCGCTTGAGATGGGCCCAACCCCAAGAGCTACAGCCTCCTAAGAGAGATTTAGAGCTGGTGCAAAGCTGGATTCATCTTTATTGATCAAGAAATGAAGAGTTACATCAAAACTATCCACAAGAAGAACTTGAACATGAGCTGAAAGCAAAGCTAATCTATTGCATAAAAATCGAACTACAAACTAGCTAACTAATGGCTAAAACAAAATGACTAACTGGCTACAAAATGACTAACCACTAGCTAACCAAAATGAGGCCCTAAGCCTTCTTATTTATACAATTTGAGGACCCAACAGTCCTCCTAAAATTTAGGGACTTGGCTGCCCTTGTGCTCATTGATTTGGTGGCCTTTGAACTCCGAGCTGATGGTGGAGAATTTGAGGTAAGGGCCCATAAATGAGGGGGACACCTTCCTACAAATCCTCTAGCTTGTTCTCCCACGAATTTGGCTGCCAAGTGCTCATTAAGACCTTCAATTTTGTCTCCAAGTGGACCAAAAAGGCTACACAAAGCACCCATTAGACTTTTTGGCATAATGACTAACCAAATTCACTCTATTAACATAAAAATAATAAAAAACATGCAATAAACCAATGAGAATGGTGGATTAAGTCAACTTAGGAGGTTGAATGAGCCCAAATAATTGTCCATTTTTGGGGCTCATCATCACCCCCCTAATGAAAGTGTTGCTCATCCTCTGAGCAACCAATCTCTCTCCTCGTCTTTGATGATGGCCCTGGTGGCTTCTTTGGCTAACATCTCGGCTGATTTCACCTTTGGCTTCCCTCTTTTCAAACTTCCTGTAGAAACAGTTCTCTGTCTTCCTGTAGAAACAATCTGCTAACAGTTCTCTATCTTCCTGTAGAAACAGTCTGCTAACAGTTCTCTGTCTTCCTGTAGAAACAGTCGGTACTGTCTTAGCCTGCTTGGCTGAGGGTACTTTTCCTTTCATCTGTGCTGTGGCTGCCTTGGGTGTGTCCCTACTTTTCTTCCTCACTGTCTGCTGCTTTTCTTAGTGAATCCTCAGCCTTGTTATGAGTGCACAAGTATATGCAATCATATGGAAGAAATGGTGCCCTCTTCTCTGTCAAAGACAATTCACCAGTGCTTCGTGTGAAAGCAAATATACCATCAACTATCACCTCTCAGCTCCAAAGTAAGATCTTCACAGAAATCATCAAAGATGAACATCTTGCCAACAATCCTCAAATGCTAAGTTGGACCAGTTAGCAGAATGAAGCCATCACCAAATCACCCCACTTTTCAAAGGCTTTGGTAAGCAGGTTATTGTGCTTAAGCATATTAGTAAATGGAATAAGTGGCAATATACGAACACACCCAAGTCCCAAGTTGAAAACACCTTCAAATTTCACAAACATCAGTGAAACAAGGAGACACAAGACAATCAATCAAAACCAAGCCAAAATAGTGTTTTCAGGACTTCCTGTAGAAAGTCCTGTAGCTGATTTCTGGCTTCCTGTAGAAAGTGTCTTCACTGTTTTGGTCTGCGTGGCTGGGGGTGTCTTCCCTTTTAATTTTGGTGTGGTTGCCTTGGTTTTGTCTTCACTTGTTTGGACTTTTTCAGTCCTCTCTGCCCTGCTTTGCAATTGTTTCTTCCGGGGTGTTTGTGTCTTTATTTCACCCGCAGCTTTGGTCTCAACAGCTGGTCCTTTTTCTTGCTTTTTCTGTGGCTTCTCCTGTGATTTTTCATGTGATGGTCTGCCCTGGGTTTCCTTACCCCTGGCTTTCTCTTCTGCCTCAATGTGCTCCCTTTCCTCACTGCTGGATAAAGTGAGTTCCTTGGCCAGAATTCAGATATAATGCACTGTTTTGGCTTGTGCTCTGATCAGAAGGGGAATTCTGTGTATGGTTTCCTCCTTTGATTCTCAATACAGGGTTTCTTAGATGTTTGTATCTCCCTTTTCACCAATTCCCTGGTTATATTGCTGCTGCTGCCCCAAAACTTGACTATCAAAATGAAATTAGGCTCTCACAGACAGAGTGCAGAGCTTAATTTTCACACCCACCAGCATACATATAACCATGTAAAATTCACATTTTTCACAGAGGTTAGCCCTGACAGTGATTTATCTTTTCTACAAGAGAGATTTTAATTTAGGACCCTGGAGAAAATCTCACATGCAGACCATGAAGACAATTCCAGGCAGCGATAATAAAACAACTTTTGAATTCGTAGACAGACTTCCATTCACATTTTCCTTACCCCCTAAACACATCGAATTCACCACCTTTTGAATTATTTGCATGGGAAAGTTATGTTCAGGCCTACCTCACTGAGAATTTCCACCCTCGACGTGAACAGTCCAAGCTTCTTCGTATGCTGGGTTTCTTGTAGCACAGCTTCCTGTAGGAACGCCTGTAGAGTGTGATAGGTGGGAGATTTTTTTAAAAACGGCAGAAATCTAAGAAATCAGGAAGGAAACTTGTAGAGGACCATTGGTTAACTGATCTAGAAGTGGTGGACATGTGCTTCAGTTGACCGTAGTTGAACAAGGAGTGGTGAGAGTTTCAGCCGAGTGTCGTTTAACTGCAGCGTGATTTGTGGTGAGCTGGAAAAAACGTGTGCTGTCTTCATTCAAACTACAGTGATGTTATAGACTGTATGTTCTCCTCTATCTGTTAATTATTTGACGTCCTGTGCACTGGAGTTCAACTGATCTACCACTAACTGTGTTTTTCAACTTCCACGTGAATGACTTACCCATGCATGCTGCGTGATTTTTGCCTGGATGAGTGCAATCGAATATGGCTACCTTCCTAACTGAATCTCACCATCTCATTCATTCATGCAATGCTTTAGATTAGATCTATGCAAACAGATGAACAAGGTTTAGTCACGTACCTGAAGTCAAACGACTGCTTGTGAAGCTTTTTTGCTGCTGCATGCTCTGATTCTGCTGCTGCATGCTTGGATCCTTTGATTGCATGAGGGCTTGGCTGATGATTTTTGATTTCTTTTCCTTATGCAGGTGTCCTCTGGCCGGATCTGAGCTGCATGCAATTGTTTCCACGTTCAGATCTGCACCTTCAAGCTGCTGCTGCTGCATGGTCACAAAACCAGAACTTGTTTTAACCATTGCTCTCAAACGGTAAACCGGATTGATCTGAAACTCGGTGAGCATGTTCCTATCATCATTATGCATCTCCCATAGCAAAATCGTGATCAATGGATGCACGGATTTCGAGAAAACTAGAAAATGGCTGAACATTTCAGAGGTGGATTTCTCGGAAACCGTGCATCGGAAGCGGCTGAAACTGCTTGGGTAGGTTACCATCACTCATATGCATATCCCCATGAAATAGGTTTTGAAACGGATGCACGGCCATGGAGAAAATGCAAAAATGGCTGATGGTGATGGAGGTTTATTTCTTGGAAACCGTGCACCGGGATTGGCTGAAACTGCTCAAGAATGTTGCCATCACCCTTGTACAATTCCCCATAAAACGGTTTGTCAAATGGATGCATGGTTTTCAAGTTATGGCAAAAACAAATTTTGTTCTATGGATTTTTGCCTCAAGGCTTTTTGCAAATGTTTGCATGGAAGGAAAAACTGAGCTTGGGCTGTGATGCAGGTATGGAGATGATGGAGGAGGAGTTGGAAGATTGCATGAGGACTTCTGAACCCTTGAGGAAGCTACCATGTTCACCAAACCACTTTTTGAAATCCATGTCTAGTTTCCCACAATTTCTACAGGAAGTTCCTGTAGAAGCACAATGAGAAGCACAAGGAGGTGGAAAAAATGATGGATAAAGGCAAGGGATGGACACACAAGTGCTTGTAGGCCTAATCAACAGATTCCCACCATTAGATTCACTTTTGAAATTGGATTTGGCTCGTCCAAAGGTTCTACAGGATGTTTCCTATAGAAATACAGAGCTTCCTGTAGAAGGCAAGAAAATTCCTTTGACCTTGATTTGAGTGCTCCTCCTGTCATGAAACGTCCTTCTTGCAACCTGCAATGTCACTGCTGCAACATGAAATTATTCAATGGAGATTAGCTTTTATTTTTATTTTTCTTTTTCTCTTTTTTTGAAAAACAACTAGGGCGCCTCATGGAGGTTTTCACCCCAATTGCCTGCCTTGGGCGCCTCCAAGGGAGGTTTTCACCCAAATATCTTATTCTCTTTTCTCTTTTTTTTTCAACCCATTGACCGCCTCATGGAGGTTTTCAATCAATGAGCCAATCTAAGGCGCCTCCGAGGAGGTTTTCACCTTAGATTTCTATTTTCCTCTTTTTTCATTTTTTTTTCTTTTTTCTCTTTTTTTTTTTCTTTTTTCTACCCTACCCTACTTGAAAAACAAAATCATTTTCAAGTATAAGAATACTTCCAATGGAGCCATGTGCACATCGAGATTAGAGACAAAATGATGTGAAGGCTCGGAATGCATGCTTTGACAACTATCCACATTTCAGAGACAAAATGATCTGACTTTGAAAGTACAAAACATAGCTGAGGAGGAGAGTACTGCTGCAACTTAGTGGCTGTCTGGAACCATGTCTCAATATAGCTTTGATATCCTTGGTCCTTTTTCTAATCTCGATCATTCTTCATGTCACCTTCTAGCATGAATTTCTCATCTTCCTCTTTTTGCTGATCTTTCTCTTGAGTACATGGAGGATTTGATGGTAACCATGAGGGAACTCTCTCGATCTCTGATTCTAATCTCTTCTCTTCATCAAGTGCAGCCCATGGTTCTTTGATCTCCTCTTTGGAATCTTCTTTTTCCTTTGGTCCTTCAAGGTTGTCAATATAATCTCTGTTTTGTAACACTCTTCCTGAGCTTTGGTGAACATCATTGAGCTCAAGAGAAGTCATTTGCACATTTTGTGCCTCAGCTTTGCAATTGGGTTGAGCTACTCCCTGGTATGGCTTTGGAAATGGTACGGGTAGTTGAGTGGAGGTGTGAAATTGAGATGGAGATGGATGGCATTGTGGTTGGGTAGGCATTTGGGGTTGCCTTGGTGGAGGAGGAGGCGATGGTTGTGGATGAGCAGGCGGTGGAGGAAAATGAGCGGGATGAGAGTTGTACTGGGGCCTCCACTCCTGATAAGGTGCATTCCATTGAGGTTGTGGCTGAGCATAAGAGTGAAATGAATGAGCAACTGGTTGGGCATAATATGGATCTGTGAAGGAACAAGGAGGATATGACCAAGGAGGAGGTGTAGACCAGGAAGGATGAGCAGGGGGACCCCAAGAAGGCATGAAAGTGGCTTGATAAGGGTCATAATAGGTCTCGGGTGTCCCTTGCAGTTCCTGCTGGTAAGATCTAGGTCCATGCGGCCAACTTTGGTTCATGTAATAGAGTGATTCAGTGGCTCCTTTGGCTCTCTGATATGCAGCTTTGAATCTGGGTAAGGAAGGGCACTGATCTGTAGGATGGTATTCTTCACAGACAAAACACACTTCTATGGAGTACAATGGACATTCGTTCCTAGGATGCTTTCTAGTGCACCTAGGACAAAAAATGACCAAAGCCCTCTTGGCTTCCTCTTGCTTCTGTTGGATCCGCAAGGTATCCAGTTGCATGGCAAGAAACTGCCTCATATCACTCTTGAAATCTTTGATCTGATTTTCAAATTCATCTTTGGACAAGATGTTTCTCCCAACATTTCTGCTTGTAGCCATTTGCTCCAGAGGAATGTTTTCTTCTTCTTCTCCCCTAGAGGTTCTTCAAATATGTCTTGATGTCCACCCAAGGGTTCTTCAATCACAGCCATCGAAGAAGAGAGAAGGCTGTGTGAAGCAGTGGGGGTGTTGTGCAATAATTTTTCTAACTTATCTCTACTCCTACAAGGCATGAAATGAAATCTTTTTGGTTGATTTTTGCTTTTTTCTACTTCTACTTGCAAAACTGAAATAGATTGAACTGCAACTAACTATCTTGCTAAAATGAAAATGCGGAATTGAAATGAAAGCAGGAAATGACTAATCTATTTTTCTCAAATGAAATTGTAGGAATGAAATGCTAGGCTACGCTTGCGGAATTGAAATGCTAATCTACGCTTGCAGAAATGAAATTGCGGAATTGAAATGCTAATCTATGAAAGCAGGAAATGCTAATCTATGAAAGCAGGAAATGCTAATCTATGAAAGCAGGAAATGTTAATCTATGAAAGCAGGAAATGATAATCTATGAAAGCAGGAAATGCCTATGCTACTTTTGCAGAATGGAAATGAAATAAACTACTGAGCAGAAGGCAAGAGTAAGAAAATAGAAGAAAAGCAACAATTACTAATACTCTGACGCTTCCCCGGCAACGGCGCCAAAAAGATGGTGGGCTCCAGTATTGTAGCAATAATGCTACAACTCCTGGAACTCCCTTCTTTAATTTTATCAACCCGGTAGTTCGTAACAAACTTGGAAGCCACGGTGCTGTATGCACAAGTACTAGCTCTTGCCGCAGCTGTCACTTGGTCAGCTGGCACAAGTCCGCTAGGGGCTCAAGCCAACTTCTATGAGCTCTTAGAAGAAGCTTTTTAACTGATGGACGAAAGATAACTCAAAGGAAGCTAATCTACTTGCGGAAAGAAACTGAAAGCCAAAAAGAAACACAAACCCTAGCAAACCCTAATTCTACCAGCTAGTCCTACTGATGCAAAGGAGAGAATGCAAACTACGAAAAGAGATGCTATTACTTCTAGGAAAGTAAAATGCATGTGTCTAAGTTATCACTATCTGAAGAAAACATCTTTTTGTATTTTTGTTTAAGTTATTAGAATTATCATGCATGTGCTTTTAACTATTTTTGACTATGCAGAGGTGGATTAGGGAGGAGAAATGTTTGGGAAAGGTTGGGAAGGTTCAGAGAGCGTCCAAGGGGTCCCTAACACCCTTCCAGAGAGTCTCACAAAGTTTGGCTGCCAAGGAACCGTGTTTATGGGCTTCTACAGGAAGTCTGCAGGGGTTCTACAGGATGTTCTAAAAAAAGGATTTTGGAGCATGGATGGAGGGAAAAAGATGGAGGAATGAGTATGGAGGTGAAATGGGGGTATGAAGAGGTCTAGGGCTTGGTGGATGAGGCTAAGGAGTGATTAGATTTGTTCAAGGGAGAGTGAAGCAATGTTGCACAAAAATTAGGGTTTTGGGAGCGAATGGCAAACGTGAAGCAAGGGTTCTAAGTAGAGGGTGGAGTGGATGGTGCTGATGGAGAATAAGCAGATGAAGGAGTGGTACAAGTGCTCTGAAAGTCGTTTTTCCAATCTGAACCAACAAAACTTGTAAATTCAAAGACCTAGTTACGTTGACCTAATTTGCTAGCTGTTAGTAAAGAGAATGAACAGAAGTGTGACCTGTAATGAAACCATGTATTTTAACTCATGCAAATAAGCAAATGAAAGTTTGAACTGGTAACCAACTTCTACACATGAAAATCAAACACTAGTGATTGCATGGCAAAGCAAAATCAGTGTTTTTGTGGGCAGCAAAGTCATCCTAGTCACAACTCCTGATCCCACTAAGGGAGAGGTGAAACCACAGATGTTTGTTGGCCCTTTTCTTGAAGCTTTTTCTGTTAACAACCTATCAACTAAATCTGAGCATGAAAAGCTATTTTACACATAAAAAACAAACTAAATAACAAAACAAGAGTTAGATCTAAATAGCAGATTTTACTCTAAGAATGCAACAAAAACACATAAAGATAATCAAAGGAGGTATTGGGCGCTTGAGATGGGCCCAACTCCAAGAGCTACAGCCTCCTAAGAGAGATTTAGAGCTGGTGCAAAGCTGGATTCATCTTTATTGATCAAGAAATGAAGAGTTACATCAAAACTGTCCACAAGAAGAACTTGAACATGAGCTGAAAGCAAAGCTAATATATTGCATAAAAATCGAACTACAAACTAGCTAACTAATGGCTAAAACAAAATGGCTAACTGGCTACAAAATGACTAACCACTAGCTAACCAAAATGAGGCCCTAAGCCTTCTTATTTATACAATTTGAGGACCCAACAGTCCTCCTAAAATTTAGGGACTTGGCTACCCTTGTGCTCATTGATTTGGTGGCCTTTGAACTCCGAGCTGATGGTGGAGAATTCGAGGTAAGGGCCCATAAATGAGGGGGACACCTTCCTACAAATCCTCTAGCTTGTTCTCCCACGAATTTGGCTGCCAAGTGCTCATTAAGACCTTCAATTTTGTCTCCAAGTGGACCAAAAAGGCTACACAAAGCACCCATTAGACTTGTTGGCATAATGACTAACCAAATTCACTCTATTAACATAAAAATAATCAAAAACATGCAATAAACCAATGAGAATGGTGGATTAAGTCAACTTAGGAGGTTGAATGAGCCCAAATAATTGTCCATTTTTGGGGCTCATCACTATGCACAACAAATTTCATCCAACTCTGATACCAAAATGATGTCACAAACCATAGGGTATGTAAATTAATAATTAACACACAACATAAAACTGAAATCCACACAATATGTATGCACATAAACTCTCAGAAATAAGATATTTAGAAGAGAACTTATTGGACTAATAATTGGCCTCTCATTCCTCATTCTCCTTCCCTTACATGCCTCATGGACTCACCTAAATTTATACAAGTGGATCTGAACCCAAAGTAGGTTCTAGATCCCAAACAAACTCCCAAAATGTATCTCATGATCGATAAAAGCTCTCACCTAATCCCTTATCTCTAGATGAGATCTAACTAACCATCAAATCTCTCAACACTTCTAAAATACTCTCAAAATTTTTCCTAATTACAATAATTCTCATTTTCTCTTCAAAATATAGGAAAATACATTAAATAATTAAATCCTAACATATGAAATCGACTCCTTTGGTAAAATGATACCCTAGGTTAGATGCTCCTGCATCACCAGATGTTCTTCCTTTGCCCCTTTTCTTCTTATCTTGAGTAACAAATGCAGTGGGTTCTTCTTCTCCACTCTTATGAATTCTCCCTCTTGAAATCATCCCCGATTATTCTTTAGATAGCTTTCCAACAAGTTCATCAAATGACGGAAAAATTTTGTTATTTCTTATGGCAGTAATGAAGGTTTCTCAAACAGGAGGGAGACCTCTAAGAGTTACAATTACCAATTCCCTGTTAGGTACAATTTCTCCAACTCTCTACAATTGATATTTAAGGCGAGATATCCTCATGATATAGGATTGCACAATCTCTCCTTTATTCATATTCATTTCTTTTAGATGATATTTTAAGGTGATTATTTCATTCAAATTGTTGACTTGATACATGCCAGCCAACTTATCATACATATCCTTAGACTTATTCAAATTCCCAACATACGCAAGTAAATGATCTTGTAAATCATCAACTATAATTTGTTTTGATTTTAAATCACCTTTCTTGTACTTGAACTTGGTAGCAACAAAATCATTCTCTAGAGGCTTAGGTACATTTCCTTGAATTTATTCTAAAACATTACTATTATCAACTATGATCTCCAACATAATCTTCCAACCGGAAAAGTTAGATGAGTCACCCAACTTGTCATTTTCCTTGAAGAAAGAGGAAGACATATTGACTTTATTAGATAATCTCCTTCAACTTTATAAAGATTATTTATTCAATTCTTGTATCCTTTTGGGCTTGTCCTTCACCTTGGCTTTGATACCATGTTAAATTTTTACACTGCTCTATGTTGTTTCAATTACTTTAGCTCAATTCAATTCTTCAATTAGAAATATTTCAATAGAAATTAATAATTTTCATCGATCAATAGTAAATGAATATAGAACAATAATGCAATGACAATAAGAGACAATCAACACATCAACAAAACACACCATATTTGTTCAATGGCTAGGGGAAAACCCACTATGGGGAAAACCCTTTGAAATTCTTCTTCTATTAGATTATCATAGAATGTTTAGCAGAGAGTAAAATGAGGAAATATAAAATAATCTATCAAAATTAACCCAAAACATTTAGAAATATGTTCCCAACATCAATATTGATCAGACAAAAATTTTCTTGCTTGCGGTCAACTGCGGTCAAATGTCAAATTTTAACCCTAGATATCAATCGCATGGAGGAAGAGGTATACATGTGGTTGAGAGCTTCCAACCACATGGATGAGCCTGTGTGCTTGTAGTTTTAACCAAAATTTTCCCGTGTTAAGTCTATGGTTGGAAACCAAAACTATAAACACTTGTGCAAGCTTCTAGCCCTGTAATTTCAGACTTGTATGAACCAATCTTCGCGACCTAGCCTCAGACCTGTGTGAACTAATCAATGAAGAATGGAAGAAGAATATGATTGATGATGATTATGAAAAAATGATGTTGAGGGAACTTGTATTTATAGGCTTCCAAGGGTGTCTAATTTTTTGTTAGGGAAGGGCCAATCAAATGTGACATTTTTGGGTTTAAATTTAAAAATACACTTTCCTTTGTCCAAATTGAGTGCTTCAAAAGTCAAAATTGATCCTCTCGAAAAGAGGAATCTAGTATCATGATTATAATTTGTCACTGAGCTGCTAAAAATTAACACATGCAAGAAAAACTATCAAGTATGAAATAACTTGAATAAGGATTGTATAAACTAGTGCAACCACAACAATAAATTTGGTTGATATATGCATAAATCAAACATATGCACAACAACATTAGTAAATATGGTTGATATATATAGATAGGTGTATATAAACCACATTAATAATTATTATGTGTATTGCATGGACATAATATTAATAATATTAATATATATGGTGGGGATTTTTTTTGAAGAAAAATCACAACTTTCTATTAAAAATAAAAAGCTACATCAGTACATGCACAAGTCGATTCGATTAATGTCCCTAAGGACTAATTGTATGTTCTTTAAGTACTCATTGTAGCTTAGCTATATATATAAAAAAAGAAACATTTACCCAGATAAGTTGGATTTCTCTCTTTTGCCCTTTTTCTTTTGAACATTTTGCCAAACCCCAAACTTTGGAGTGGCCATAGAAATTGTGAATTCTTCTCCTACTAATTTTGCTAGAACTTTCTTAACTAAGTCTGAACTCTCTCAGACATGTGTTAACTGTTGGGCGTGGGATCCCCACAAGGAAAGTTTTGGGGATTAAAGCCCCATTTTGACTAAGTCCATTGTAAAGACTCCACAATTTGTGGGCGTGGAGCATGAAGTTGTAATAGAGTAATAGGGTTGTCCACCCTTACTTTTGTAAATGTAGTGTCGGTTTGAGAGATCTACCCATGGTCTATGGACCATAGAATTGTATAAATAGAGTGAGGCTCTAAGTGTAAAGAGACATCTCGACAATGAAACAGGGAAATCAATCGATGAAGCAGTGAGTCTAAGTGTAGATTCGTGTCTTTGGGTTGTAGAGTAGGGGAAGGCTCTACAGCTAAGTGCGTAGAAGCCTAGTAGTCTGCACCTGAGTGTGTGAACCCTTGCAACTGAGTGCGCATGGAAGGTTGAGTCTGTAACCATTGGAAGCATTAATAAAGAGAAGTTTTACCATATTTCTGTGTATATTTTCCTGTTTTATGCATTGAAGTATATTGGGTATGAATTACAAGTTTACTATTTATTTACTGCGTGAACTTATATAAATGTGCTAAGTAAGTGAATATAATATAAGGTATCTGTTTATGCGAAGATAACTAACTGTTATAAAAAGATAAGTAAGATCCATGATGTGACTTGGATAAATAGTGTAGATAACTACTCCAGTAGCGCAAAATTCAAGAAGCCCCCGGCTAGGGCTGCACGAAGGCGACTATAACAGGGTGTGAAGACCCTGCAGGTTAGGGAAGTGCGTGAAGTAACCTATGCGAAGGTATTCACAGTTGGACTAAATAAACCCCTCAGACATCTCAAGGGTGTGGAAACCTGGTTCCAACATCCCCCCCATACTGCTTCAGGTGAGACCACAATCTGTGCTCTACAGACTGTTGCCGAAAGGGCCAGTAGTACAGGGATTTGTTTGGCTAATTAACTCCAAACTTGGGTGAGGCCCCAACAAGCCAACAAATGGTTCCGTTGCCAGACAAGAATCTGCATAGAGATGTCTGATGTCGTATCACTAGAATTCAACTAAGAAAGAAATTGAAGGTTGGTTGGATATGAGAATTCACGAGTTCACAGCACAGGAGAATAGGAATCCATGACTATTAAAAGAAGAGTGGTTAGACTGCTACCTATACACAGAGATCCACGAAATTTTCTTCGCATCTTTCCCTACTGAGTTGTATGAGTGGATCGCGAAGTTAGCAGATAGCCAAGGAAGGTGTAAGCTCGACAGTCCTATTGTGTGGACCCCAGAGTTGGTGCGCAAATTGGAAGCATCAGAGGATAAGATTGTGCACTATTGATCACTAGCTCCATCGAATTATAGGAGGATTCACTACTGATTTTGCAGTAGATACTTTAGTTAGCTATAGCAAGGCAGAGCGATGCTTCCTCAAAGGACCACGAGGTAAGTATGTTAAGTCTCTGAACATTTGGATTAAAATGCTACTGTGTGAAAAGAAGATTATGTGAATACATTGATGTTCGGGGCTACGCGAAGTGGGAGAATTTACAGAAACGAAGGTAGTGCAGAACTAGAAACTAGCCCCTTGATTTCACCTTCGCGAGGGGATGAGGAAGAGATCGTGAAGGTCTCATGAAGAAGTGTGATAAATTTGATAAGGCAGAGGATTCTGGGCATACCACCCCCACCCACACCACCACTAGTTTCACCGCCTTCACCCCCATCTTCACCCCTACCACCTCCGCCACCACTGCGAGTCAATATGGCAAGCACAATAAAGTTTCCGGTGTTCAAGGGAGTAGGAAATGAAGATCCGGACCAGTTTTGGTTCATGATAAAAGCTATATGGGAAGTGCAGGGAGTTACAGATGACAATATAAGGAAAGTGACATTGGTCAGCGGTCTACACAATCACGCACTGACCTATTATATTAAGCATTCTAATGACAATCCGAATGCAAGGATCGCGGATATCCAAATTGCACTGAACAAAGAATTTAGCAAGCCAAAGTCAGAGGCATAGTCGATCATTGGGTTCAAGGAGATCACTATGCTACCAGGCGAGACTCCTTGGGAATTAGATTAGAGACTGAAGTGCACGATTTGCGAAGCTAATATGACTTTGACGAATGGAAAACACCGCGAATGGGTTGTAGCATCGCTATGCCGCATTTGAGGAATGCATTGTCACAACAAAGGTTAACAACTCAGGCAGATGCCTTGGAGATCGCGATGAGGCTGCATGAGACCTTGATATAGGATCCTAACCTAGGATTTCAGTAGATCCACACGTAGATGAAAAACTTATGCCTTGATATGCAGAGTCTGAAATAGGACAGGACAACTCGTCCAGAAGTGCGCCAAGAGGTATGGTGTGTTAAATGGAAGGATCAGGGTCATGACAAGGACCACTACCCAGCATTCCCGAATTACCTCACGGGAGGAGGACCGATGCCATTAAGACTAGAGGCCCAAGCAGGACCTAGTGCGGTGCCTGCGTTATGGTGTGCAATTTGTGAAATAGGAGGAAAGCATGCTATGGACAATTGCCATTTGTTGCAGAAGTACACACAAAATTTGCAACAGTTGTTCTGTAATTTCTGTAGATCGGTGGGACACAATGAGCACACCTGTAGAAGCTATGAGATGATGATGGATATGAATCATACCTACAGAGTTCAGGTCGAAACATGACCCCTTGACTAGAACATAGGAGTGGCACGAATTGGATTTCAGTTGCTTGGACGAGGCCGAGGTGGAGGAGGACCTAGAAGAGGTTGCAGATAGCTGATATGTTATAATTGCAGGGGGTCAGGACATTATGCTCATGATTGTATGAATCCAACACATCCATCATGTTTGTATTGTACCTTGTTTGATCATGAAATAGAGGATTGTCCCACACTGATAGCGAGGCTGCAGGACAAGGGAGCGGTCCAACCTCCCCTGACTCAGAACTGTTATAAAATTATATATTACAGAGCAATGGAACACATAAAATATTGCAGAAATATAAACACAAAAAACGCATAAAAACAAGAGAGACACAAATATACGTGGTTCACCCAGTTTGGGCTACATCCACCCCAAACAGCCAGTCCTTCCTTTCTATTATCCAGCAAAATGAAGAGACACAACCTACAACAGATCTGCTGTAATATCCTCTGTTTTCTCTCACAGTCTCGCCTCTCTATTTCTCGCTCACAGAATACACATCTATATCTTAGCCTCAAATACAATGCCCTCATACAGAGAGAGGGGTTTCCTTCTAGGGAAAAAAACCCTAAACTAAACATAAGTTCTACCGTCAGATCATCCGCCTAATGAACAACCCAGATTGACTAGAAATTACTATACTTTTACAAGGCCATTTTACATCTGTTTTTAGCTTCGGGGGTGCTACCCCCGAGCCCCCGCCGAGGGACCGCTGGCCCCCGGACCCCCCAGCTGGGGGTGATTGGCCCCTCCGGACCCCCACGGGGGGGACAAATCCCCCTCGCACCCCCCTCGTGTGGAGGGGTGTGCAAACTTTCTGGGGTATACATCCGGCTGAAACAAAGACCTTTGAACAATCATACTCCACACACAACAAGAACTTGCAAATGATGAGGTCTGAGTCGTGCTAGGAAGACCTTAACATGAACATGGTGCTCCGAAGTGGAATTACGATAGGGGATGATAAAGGAAAGTAGCCAAAAGATAGTACTTGGGTTCACAAGGCTTCGACAAAAGAACCAGAGTTTAATTTGGAGCGTGCTAAGGAAACCTTCATGGAAGCTAGGAAGAGCTTCGCTCATGCCTCCACTTCAGGAAACAAAGACAGACCGGAGCTAGAAATGGACCCATCAATGCTCACGACATTCCTAGAAACATGTATGAAGCTATTGCATGACAACAAGGCTGTAAAGGGATTGTAAGAACTCATAAATAGATGCGCTAGGACCATGCCAGGAGAACCGCACATAGTATAGAAGATTGGAAATCATGCAACGAGGACAGGAAGAGAAATGAGATTGACCATGCAGATTGGAGAATATGAAATGGACCAAGTAATTTTGGATTTAGGATCAGACACGAACGTTCTGCTGAAGGAGACATGGGAGCGCATGGGAAGGCCTACGCTACAATGGTCTCCTATCCAGCTGCGAATGGCAAACCAACAAAAGATCATACCTATGGGGAGATTGCAGGGAATCACCATGGATATTGAAGGAGCAAGCACGCTAGCAGACTTTGAAGTGATATAGATTGTTGATGACAGTAATCCCTACCCCATGCTATTAGGAATAGATTGGGCCACTGACATGAACAGGGTGATAAATTTGAAGAAGCGCAAGATGATTTTTGAGAAAAATTCTCTGCGCGTAGTCGTACCTTTGGACCCTACAGAAGGATCGTGCTACACGAAGCCAGTGTGTGACTATGAAAGCGATGACGACTTAGACTACATCTACAAGATAACCGTGCGAGAGCAAGACTGGGTAAATCCAACCACAGATGGATGAATCTAATGGGACTGTGAAAGCTCCTGTACGTCGGATTCGGATGAAAAGAGAGTGATGGCAGAACCAGTTACACAAGGTAACCATGATGAACTGAAACATGATGACAAGATTGTTGCACCATGTATCAACGTAAGTAAGGGATCTGCCTACATATGATGGATCAAGTGAGGTAGGTGCCTTCCTGAACATATTTGAAGGAGAGGTGTTGGAACAACAATGTTTTGAGGTGTTGAAATGGGTACTACGCGCTACACCGCGAGGAGGTGGGGTATGCACCAATGAAGCTTTGAGGACTGGTGTAGATGTAGGAGAATGATGCGCATGCATTTTGGAAAGTGTCTGATGTGACTAACAGACGAGAATGATGGATGGGATGATCCGTGCATGCATCTTTCTAGGTGGGTACAGGCATATGGTAAACAACCTATGCGGATGCACATGGACTTCGTGTTTGGGAACACAATCAATAAGCAGGTGATGGTGAGGCAATTGCATGAATGGTCCCTCCAGTTGGGATGACGAATTGTGGAAAGAATGAGTGTGTAAAAGGTTACCCACACAGAAGCCTTTAATGAAGTGTGTGAAACACTGAACAGGGTATATAATGCACAACGGAGTGATTGGGACCTTCGTGTACCAACAGTTTGTTGGGCATATAGGACAACATGCAAAAAACTGACGAGGTAGATACCTTCTAGGGTGGCATATGGAGCAAAAACTGTAGTCACAATAGAGTACAATATGCCTAGTCTACGGATAGCACCTTCAATAGATATGACAGTTTGCAGAGACTTGGAAGAAGGGATCGCACAGCTAAACAAAGCAGAACGCTTGGGACCTAAGGAAGAAATTTGACATGGTGATCTTAGGCTCCAAGAACTCATGAAAGAAAGGATGCGATTAAGAGAGAAAAGCACTCTGATAGAAGCGGAAGTCAAGAAGCTTGAGGAAGAAATAAAGAAGGATTTTCTCGATGAGAAAACCAGGGTGATAAAATAGGGTGCGCACGATTACATTGACGAATTTGGGGACTACCACCGAGAGTTGATCAGTTTGATGCCTTGGATTGGACCATATATTACTAGAAGGATAACCCATGGTGGCGTGATGTAGAGGGTAAAGAGTGTGACGCGGACTGTAAAAATAAAAGGCGAATTTTCTCCAGGAAAAGTGACGAATGACTGGTTGGAACCCTATATATTTGGCACGAACACCTGAATAGTCAAGGGAAGTACATTCTTAGTGCTATCAACAATTGAAAGGAGGCATGGGATTATAAAATACTTTGCTCGATAGTTGCGTGATGTCGGGGGTGCGTGCAGAAGCAAAGTGTCACAAGGTTTGCGACTGCGCTAGGGGGGATGCGCTGTCGCGCGGGTTGGCTGGAAAGTGACCATTGTAGTCACTATTCACGATGTGATGCTTGACTTTAGACCAAATGGGCCAATGGCAGGCATTTAAGATGAGCTTTATGGGCAATATTTGGGAATATGTACTACTAAGGAAGCAGTAATGGACTGGATTTGGGGGGAATGGTCGAATACAAATTCAAAAGGTGCTATAAATTACAAAGGGATGCCCAGCAAACAACACTTGGTCATGTGTTAATTGAGCTATAGTGCGCCCCAAGTATTCTGAACTGAGACCTGTTTTTCCTGTGGAGAGCATTGGTTGAGCCCTTGATTGAATGGTTGAGAGATTTCTAGATGAACAAGATGGTAGTGTCTGAAGAAGCCAAGGAAATCGCAGAGATAAGCACTGAACAACCCGCACAGGCCATGACCATAGAAGAGGCCCTTGAGAGTGTCGGGATTGTTGCAGAAATCCCTAAATCACCGCGAACACTGAGACCGAAGAAATATAAATAGCCAATGATTCTGGTGCATGTGTCCCCTCGAACCCCACTGCGAACCAGATTAACAATGGAGGAAAAAGGGAAATCGTTTAACCTGGAAACTGATGAGGAGGAAGAAGACTTGGAGGATACCATAATTTAAGAGGACGAGGATGAGGGCATGGAGGAAGAAATTGAGGGGCAGGCCCTCTAACTAAGCTGCCTAAGTATGTCCCTCCACGGAAGGGGAAGGCGAAGGTGCCCAAGGACCTCGATGAGAGCAAGAGCTCTTTGCAGACTCCGCTCCTTTCGGACGATATCATCTTTGAAGGAACGCACTTGGGAAGGGTGCCGAGCTTAAAATTCGAAGACTGGGATCTCACTGACCACAAGAAATTCCCTCACTTGGCGACCGCGCACCTCATGAAGCCAAAGAAACACACCGCGACAGGAGTCATAGAGTTGGAGCCGCACAAGTGGTTATGCAGAGTCGAAAAGGCAGGGTTGTTGAACCTACTATGGGTGCCGCATTACCATCGTGTCCCACTGAATATCTTCCTTATCAGGCAGTTGCTCTGCCTGGTGCATGGTGGGTGTTTGTGGCTGCAGGAGCTCATCCCCATCACGGACCACCTAATCCATCAAATTACCCGACTCTTGTGTAAAGGAGAAGACCCAACAGGCATTTCGAAGGGGAAAAGTAGTGATTTGGCCATCGCGGAGGCCATGAAAAAGAAATACAAGTTGGAGAAGAAAAAGAGGGGCTACACGATCTCCAATATCAACAACAAGGAAGTCAGAGTGGCGACTCAGATACTTGTGGGTAAGGTCATGTGGAAGTGCTGCGCAGACGAGGTGCCTGTGCCGGTGGTGGCACTTACTTAACAATGTGCAAAAGGGGTCTAGTTTAACTGGTCTGAATTCTTGTGCAAGGAGTTCCTGGAGAATTTCTGCGAGGCATAGGAACAAGGAAAAACTTTCCACTATGCATGGCTTCTGCTGTCCATAGTGCTGGTGGCTAGGGAATTTCCGGAGGACAACTAGTTCCCCACAATTACGAGGGATCTCCTGGAGGTCGTGAAGTATGCTTCACTGTGGGCCACTAAGGACGCGAACTGGATCCGCGACAGTAAAATATTCTGGGTGTTCATGGAGATGAACATCAGAATGGGGATTAACCACAAGCCACGATTATCACCCAATGTCTACAACAGCCTACAAAGTTTCGCAGAGTTTAATGCAGACTTTCATCACATCTACCTTAGGGCGCGCATGGACCCTACAAAGAAGTGGAACGAACTACCTTATATAGCCAAAAATTATGTGATCTTCGACGTACTTGAGACGTGGCCACCGGAGTGGCACGCTCCAGACATCTCTGCACTCGAAAATTCTGCTGCACATAAAAAGGAGGAAAAACTGCGTGTGGCACAATTGGCGGAAAAGAGAAGGAAAGAAGCAACAACAACAAAGGTGTAGGAGGCACGGGACACTACGTAGACAATAGCGGAATAGAAAAAGGCCGCAGCAGTAGCACAGAAGGCTACAGAGAAGGAGCGTGAGGGCCAGAAGTTGCCTTCGCCGGAGCAGGAGCAAGAGATGGAAACAGAGGTAGAGGAGGGCGGCACAGACCCACAGAAAATGACGAAAATATTAAAGCGCCAATGCCTGAGCGAGCGGATGGGGTCACGCAAGAAGGTAAAAGCGTCGAAGCTGTCTATTGATTTGATCACCCTTACTGAGGGGGATTTGCACGATATAGGGGAGACGGTGCGCGACGTCACCATAGAGGCCCTCTAGAACTTTACAGAGGAGAACCAGATTATGTTGGAGGCCCTCCAAGTGTAGATTGAGGATTTTCAGGTGTGCACTCCTCAGGCTGGTACTCTCTCGACCAACCTCATAATAGGGAGAGTTGCAGCCAAGGAAATGTTGCACGCTCGTACGACCAACAAAATAGTGCTTCCAGAAGGGGCACTGGTTACAGCAAATGAGGCCGACCGACCTACGATTAGTACATTGAAGGGGATAGGGATTAACATGGCTACACTCCCTCGGGAGACACTCTATGTTCTACAGGATGGGATTACTGCAGAACTACGTGATAGGTAAGGCCGCGCACTTTAGGTGTTGAGTGAACAGAATATCATCATGGAGTAGTTGAGCTTGTAGCATGATGAGATCGTGTATTAGAATAGGTAGATGGTACAGGTAATTGAAGAAGCCCACCAGATGGTCCCTGAGATGGCCATCCAAATAGAAGCACCAGTAGAGGCGCGCATCGAGAGATTAGCAGTAGGGGTGTGCATGGCGTGAGAAGAAATCTCTAAGGTTCAGCTGGAGCTAAACCTTTAGATTGTAGAGCTGCGGTTGAAGGTGCAACCTTCAACTCCTCCAGAGGTAAGGGAATAGCACACCAACACCATTACATAAGGGCTGGAGGAGATCAACAGTGCATTAAGGTACTACACCAGAATGTTGGAAGAATCATTCAAGGTCCTCACAAATTTACAAGAGGAACCGAACATACAACACTTAGAAACAGAGGAGCATGAGCTACAACAGTAGTACGACAACGTCAAAGGGACCATGTAGATGGTGGCCCTCACTCATAGGCTTGCACGAATGCAACAGGCCAAAGTGCTTAAAGAGCAAGTAGACACATTGCGACACGAAGAAGTAGTTTTGAAGGTGCGTGTTCAGCCTTGGATCAATGAGGCCTTCGTAATCACTAAAATAATTGAAGGTAAGCTTGCGTAGATGCAGGGGATGCAAGAACAGATCCAGGGAAGAAGTTTCCACACCGCGGTCTTGGAATAATGTGTACAGGAGATACAACAGGCAGCTGCTCAGTGCCGTGCCAACATTGAAACCGTCTAAGCAGAGTTGGGAGGTCTCGATGTGAAGATCTCCGCACCAACAGAGTGACTCGAGGGCGAGTCACAATGTTTGTGTTGGGGGCCTGTTGGGCATGGGATCCCCCCAAGGAAAGTTTTGGGGCTTAAAGCCCAAGTTTTGACTAAGTCCATTGTAAAGACTCCATGATTTGTGGGCGCGGAGCGTGAAGTTGTAATAGAGTCATAGGGTTGTCCACCCTTACTTTTGTAAATGTAGTGTCAGTTTGAGAGATCTACCCATGGTCCGCGGACCATGGGATTGTATAAATAGAGTCAAGCTCTAACTGTAAAGAGACATTTGGATAATGAAAGAGAGAAATCAATCGATGAAGCATTGAGTCCAAGTGTAGAATCAAGTATTTGGGTTGTAGAGTATGAGAAGGCTCTACAGCTGAGTGCGCGAACCCCTGCAACATAGTTCGCAGTGCAGTTTGAGTCTGTAACCGTTGGAAGCATTAATAAAGAGAATTTTTAGCATATTTCTATGTATCTTTTCCTATTTTATGCATTGAAGTATATTGGGTATGAATTGTAAGTTTACTGTTTATGTACTATGTGAACTTATATAAATGTGCTCAAAAAGTGAATATAATATAAGGTATCTGTTTATGAGAAGATAACAAACTGCTATAAAAGGATAAGTAATATCCATGGTGTGACTTGGAGAAATAGCGCAGATTGCTACTCCAGCAGCGCAAAAGCCCCACAACCCCTGGCTAGGGCTACGCAAAGGCGAATATAATAGGATGCGAAGGCCCCGCAGGTTAGGGAAGTACGTGAAGTAATCTACGCGAAGGTATTCATAGTTGGACTAAATCAACCCCTTAGACATCTCAAGGGTGCAGAAACTTGATTCCAGAATCCCCCCCATACTGCTTCAGGTGAGACCTCAGTTCACGAACTATTGCTGAAAGGGTCAGTAATACAGGGATTTGTTTGGCTAATTAACTATGAACCTCAGTTAGGCTCCAACAAGCCAAAATTCACTTTATACCAACTACTCCTTAGGTGTTTCCGTTTTCCTCATACTGATTTCTAGGAGTCTATGCCACTGCTAAAATGGTGGCTTTCTCAACATGTGTGGCATAGTCCTTCTGGTACTCTTCTCCCTTCTCCACTTGGGAGCCTTGTTGATTATGTGGCTTTGATTATAGATGATTCTCATCCATTTCTTCAACTTCATCGTATGAAGAACGTGGATCTGGAAATTTGCATCCCTTTGGCTTTTATGATCTTTTCTTTGTCCTTATTTTTGCTTGAGAGCATGCATTCTACATATGCCTTGTTTGATGGTTGATCGGGTATTTGAAAGATGCATTTTCAAAGTCTAAACATTGTTTCCACTTTAATTATCGATTAGTCAAATGAATTCGGTCAGACATGCCTTTTCTTAAGTCTATATCCATGCATATGTGGGGAAAGGTAAATATACCTTTGTCCATTCTTTCTCGATCCATCTTTAGAAATATCCAAAATGAATTTCCAATTCTTCTAAATCTTGGTGGTGCCAAAAAGGAAGAGGTAGGTTATCTAACCTTAATCATACTGACATTTTCATAACCACCATTGATGTGGCATCAAAGTTTGGAAACCATAGGGCTATGAAAACACTCGCCCTTCCCCAAAACCATGGTCCTTTATTTATGACATAGTCCATATATTTTTTGTTTTCAAATTTCACCACAGATAATCCTTACACACACAAGTAAATATCACATTTTTTATTCCATTCTAGGTAGATCCATTGATGAAGTTCTTCAAACTTATGCCAAAAGCCACTAAATCGACAGATAATAGCTCTAGATTGAAGAACAATGAGAAAACCACTCACTTCTAGCAGTTTTACAGACAAATATGGTGATTTATCCAACTTCTCAACTAGATAAGGACCTAAGATTCTTATATTTTGGTTTTTTCTATCTAGTGTGCTAGCTTTCCCTCTCAGTACATATTTAAAAGAGCTTGGACCCTTGGCAGCCGAAGTTGATCCTGGTAGAAAACTCGATCTTGAGGCTCCACCCCGCAACCTCGAATTTAAAATGATGGTAGAATCATGTTCAATACCATACTCTTTTAATTTGATAGCATCCTACAATATCTTACTCTCATAGATTAGATTTTATATATTAGCTGGTAAACCCAGTTTTTCCTGCACCTTCTTTTTCATATCTGACACTAGATCTATTGGCCTAGCCCCTATAAGGATTGATATTCTATTTTAAGTCTTCAAAAAAATTGAAACTCACAATCCAACTTTGAAACCTCAAGATCATGGCTCCAATCTGCACAAATATGAGCTTGTGATGTATATCTGGGCCAAATTTGATTCAAGCTTCGTCTACCCGATCCTAGAAGACGTGTGTAGATTTGACTCCCTACCTTTGGTTTTGTAAAAACCTATTGCATACAAAGTTCAAATCATTCCTCACCATTGAAAACCACAGGTTGAAGCTAAAAACTAATTTATATCTCAAAGAAACAATGGTCTATGGAGTTCTCACTACTGTAAATCGCCAGGAGTTTTCACATCTCTCCAAAAACCCTACCATCAGAGTCTCCATGGTTGAGACAGAGCTCCACGATGCATGCAACAAACTAAGAAACTCTAAAATAATGTTATGTGGGGTTCTCACCATTGTTAACCTCGAATAAATGCCCGATCTTTCCAAAACATCTGCCATCGAAGGTCGCTTGACCGATTCGGATCTCGATGATGTATGTGGCAAGATGAAGCACTGCGTGAACCCTAGTCATTGCAATCTCTCTCTTCTATATGGTGTGGATTTAGTAATAATAATAATAATAATAATACAAAATATAATAATTATTACTATATTATAATATTATTATAATGTTATAATAATATTAATCTTAGGATTTAATATATCAAATCTTAAGATTAATATTATAAACCTTAATAAATCATTATGTATATTAAGTTTTATAATCTTAATATGAGCCCTTAGGATTTAATATTATTATATTATAAGTATAATTATAACTATAATAATTAATATAATTATAATATATATAGATACTATTACATTAATATTATAACATTTATATTAATTATTATATAATTATAATATAAGTACGAGGTTTTAGTATTTGGTATTATTGGGTTTTAATATTAGGGTTTTAATATAAGTAAAGATAAACTAAGTATTCAAATAAGTGAATAAACTAAAATTAATATATTAAACCCAATATTATAGATTCAATATTATAAATCTTAATTTTAAACAAAATACTATAAACACAATATTAAACCCTAAATTTATTATATTTAATGGTAAGATTAATATTATAAACCCTAAACTTATTGTATTAAAGTCTAAGTTTAATATATTAAACCATAGCCACTCGAAGGGATCACATTTCATTGACTTATTAGCATAGCCTCACATTTCATTGACTTATTAGCATAGCCTAACCCAAGGGAATTGAAGAGAATTGACCCTGTGTCCTATGATTAGTGAGGTGCTTTAGTGAAGAGAACTAGACCAATGAAACTAAACCTCGAGATTGTTATAAACCTTAACATTAATATCATAAACCCTAGGATTATAAATCCTAGAATTAATATTATAAATCCTAGGAGTATAAATCCTAGGATTAATATTACATACCCTAGGATTAATATTATAAATCCTATAATCAATATTAAAACCTAAGATTATTATTATAAACAATAGGATTATATACCCTAAGATTAATATATTAAACCCTATGATTACAAACCCTAATCTCCTTAATATAAATATTAGAAATGAAATGATAGATTGAATGGTTTAATGAATTTAAATCACTTAGATACACATATTAAGTTCTTGATTCTTAAAGATGATTCAAAATTTATACACAAATTATCTAAAATTGAATATAACTACAACCTTATGAT
The DNA here is from genome assembly GCA_031772625.1 of Pinus tabuliformis. NCBI lineage: Eukaryota > Viridiplantae > Streptophyta > Pinopsida > Pinales > Pinaceae > Pinus > Pinus tabuliformis. Next base: position 198,139,215 of record CM062813.1, read on the forward strand.
AGATTGAATGTAATGAATGACTATGAACTACTTAAGATAGAATATATTTACAACACAAGCATAAATTGGCAAAAACATTGTATTCTTTAATATATATCATTGTAAATCATGATGTATTAAAATGGATCCAAGTAATGATACATTCTTCTCATATAAATAATCCTGATATAAATATTTAGGTAAATGTAATTATAATTCCTTTAAATTTTATTACTATTGGAAATATATATTTAATGATAGAAGAATATAGAATCCTTATTTGTTGTTGTATAGAATTTACTATGAGCAGAAAAATATTATTCAAATTTTATTGTCACATGAGTTTTTTCCTTACAGTTTTACACTTCATAATGGAATTGAATTCCTAAATATTTTCATTTAAATTGTTATTCTTTTAAATTTATTGTGATTGTATTTTATTGGAATATCATCCTACATTCACCGGTTAATAATTGATTTTATAGTAACCAAACTTAAACACTTTGAAAAGAGAATTGGTTTTAACCTTAGCACTCTCACTAGATGAATTGTATGATGTGTTCAGTATGTCTCTATCCTCATAAAATAATTGACTAATTCGTGAAAATCATAGTGTAATTCATATTAATACATGTATTGTAAGACACGATTACATGGGTAACTCTCTTGAAATCCTAATCAAACATTTGTCTTATCCTTCTTAAATTGCAAGCTAATCTCCTTATTCATACTTGAGGTTTTTTAACAAAGTAAAAATCTCCCCAAACTGTAACAATGTATTCTATTGAACATTGTGCATTGTAGATTAATATTTTCTATCACAGTAAAAAATTGTCATATTTATTTTTTTAGTAGTGGAAATTGCAGAGAAACCAACATCGTTAGAATTTAGTAAACAATACATTATACAAATTTGTCCAGTATACTTATAATAATATCTTAAGGACAATTTGTCTTAGGTCTATAAGAGAAATATATTAAATTGTAAATTTTCAAATAATGAAATAAATAAGAATTAGAAATATTTCTCCTAACGATGCATTCTAGTATGGAATCGAAACAACGAGTTAAAATGAACACTCTGTATTAAAAAAACAAAGAATTCAAAGATTGTGTAAAAGGCATCATTGTTTAGAGTTCCCATGTTTTCTAGTATAAGTTTGCATTTATATGTTTCCAATACATTCGCATTTTCCTAATTTAAAAAATATTTTAGTGTATTGTTTATTAAACAATACATCCTCTTCATATTGGTATTCTTATTAATCATTGTTAAATCAAATCCCTCTTCTATTTTTGGAAAAAAAAAAATAACAAACATAGTTAATAAACCTCGATTTTGGAACTCATCTAGCAAAACCATACACTCATTGTCTATAAGTTTTGGAGAGAAGCAAATCTTAGTGAGAATGAGGGAAGATATTTTGCTTAGTGAGAATGAGGGAAGATATTAAGTACCTGAACATTAAATTTAAAGTCCAAGGTGGTTTCAGAAAATGAGAGAATGCTTCCGTTCACCATAGTAAGCTATAGTTTTACAAGCTCTGCAAGGAATTTCAACAAGAAGTTATTCCTCTTTTCATAGTGGATATGGACAAGAACATTTGTATCAACAATGTGAATCTTAATATGGGGGTTCAACAATCCTATAACAAATTATAACAAATTTTTCTAAAGAGGAATTCTTCATCCTCGACAAATCTTTGTGGGATGGATCCTGATCATCATTACAAAACTAATTGAACAATATTTTGGAAGCCTACACTTTGCGTTCTTTGATCCTATCCTAAAATTACTTCACATACTTTATGAAATTACCAATCACCAAGGCTTTGTCCATCCGTAGTAGTTTCCAATTTAAAGCTTTTCTATGTACTGATATATAGATGTTTAAGAAAAGAGAAAATTATACTACTAAATTTGTTCTCCTATCTACCGTGTCAAAACCATAAATATAACCCTAAAAAACTTTAAAAGATCCCTAATAACCCTATTCTAACTTTAACAGTAAGATGATATATCTCACTAGTGAATTAAGGTACCTTGTATAGACTGACTCAGACAAACTAGTGTAGGATTTTAGCTAATAGAAAACTACCTTGTTGATGCTAGGAATAATGGTAGGCAGAGCAATGAATCTCTAGCTCAGTTTCTTGTATTGTTTCATTTCAGCCATGATGTTGTCATTACATTGATTTTCTACTACCTATGCCTCAAAATTTACAAAGGAAATGTACTCAATAAAAACATTGGACCCGGTGAAAATATTTGATCAAAATTGCATACATAGCATAGAGATTACGTATTTGAAGACTATGGATTGAAAACTATATATTTGTAGTTGCATTTCCATCCTTCCAATTCATGGTTTGAATATTGGACATGGTTGTTATCCATGTTTGCGGTAACGTAGATGGCCTTGCATGGAGAACAAGAAGAGCGCTTGTTATGACAGGTCAAGGGCCTAGTTTCAAGGGTATCGATTTCAGTCACATGGATAGGAACAAAATTAAAGAGATTGAAATAAAAAAAAATTGAAATGATTCGATTCCAATCTTCCTGCTTGAATAATCTTAACATATAACAAAATAAGTGATATTTAAATTTAATCTATTGTTATTTTGATTAAAACTGAAAACTTACTCAAATAATTTTCATATCACCATTAGATGGTGTATATGACTAAGAATATTATCTTGAAATCAAATCTTGTCCATCCATTTCTTTAAAAATAAGAATTTCTCAAGCTCACATCTATAATACTAAATAGGCATGCCTATTGACGTAAAAATACATTAATTGTATGCCCATGTTTTTATCGAAAAAATCATGGAATTTTATTCAATGGAAAAGTGGAACTAAAATTTTGATCTAAAGGCTCTTTCATGGTTCAATACATTCTAAGATAGATATTTAAATTTAATTTATTATTCTTTTGATTAACACTGAAACTTTATTGAAATATTTTTCATATCATTCATTAGGTGGTGTATACCACTAAGAATATTATCTTGAAACCAAATCTTGTCCATCCATTTCTTTAAAAATAAAAATTTCTCAAGCCCACATCCATAGGTTAAATAGGTATTCCTATGGACTTAAAAATACAATAATTGTGTGACCATGTTTTTATTGGAAAATTCATAGAATTTTATTCAATGGAGAAGTGGAACTAAAATTTTGATCTAAATGCTCTTTCATCATTCAAAGCATTTTAAGATAGAAAGAGGATTTTTCAAAAAGACTTATTTATTTGACTTAATTGGGTTATACATGATATTTTTTACAAAAATATTTACAGTAGACAAAGAAGATTTCATTGCTACCAACATGGATTAGCCTGCATTCACTACCATAGGAGTTTTGGGAACATGACATCTTAGAATACATATGCAATGCTCTTATATCATTTGTTGTGTTCTCAAAATCCACTATGTAGGGAAGACACACATCATAGACATGAATGTGTATATAAGAATGTATCACAATTGTTACCAACTAGCATTTGTTTAAGCTATCAAGAAAGATTATGGCATCAAACCATTAACTATCAACACATACCATGTAGCTATAAAAAATTTCATTTGAATGGGAATTTATTCAAAGAATGTCCCCTCAACCAACCTTAGCAATGTCAGCGACACCAATCATATGAACAAAAAATAGGAAAATAGCATGGGTTTCAACGAGATACAAATGTCAAGATGGTGATTGTTATCCAATATTATCAAATTAGAATATTGAGAAGGGAACTTTTGAGAATGATTGGAAAGATAAGGGAGAAAAACCATCACATGAAAATGAAGAGCATAAGGAATACCAACATAGTAAAATGAAATGCATAAGTATAAAGAAAATAAAAGTAGGAAATCCATTGAATGATACAAAAGAAGGAGGAGCACATGGAAACGTATGAGTCAAAGGAGATGGAACTAGAGGAAATGTATCTTCACTCAATAATTGTAGCCTAGGAAAATAAAAACTCATTAGCATTACCAAAAAATGAAGTATAATTGATTTACAATGCATATATCAAAGTTCAACAAAATATGCAACATTAATTAAAAGGTATGAAGCATAAACCCTCTTCTTCTCTTGGAGTTGAATAAACAACAAATATGGAAAGAATCTAAGTCCTCAAAATATGAAGATCAAAAAGGGAGAAAAAGAAATAAACAACTGATATAGGAAATAGAGGAATTTTCTATAAGCTTTGGGAGGGTTACTTTGATAGAAAAGTCCTTTTCACAATCAACTCAATCTTATGAATGAAAGTACTATCATGTAACATGAGATGTTTGAGTGGTAAATCCAAACACAAAGTTCTCAAAATATTTTTTTTTTAAGAAAGACCATCAATGTTCATGTTACATGAAACAAAATGTCGAGGATTAGCATTATAAATAATTGCAAAAGTTGTTTGGAATCATTTCAGAGTAATATCGATGAATGTTATGGGGGAATTAGGTGGAATTGTGATATTATGCAATCCAAAAGAAATAAATCTCATGGATTTTATGGCTACCCATATACCTCTCAAAGTAAAATTGCAGAGAAGAAGGTTAACGGTCCATGTATTTATTACCCATGCATAATTCCCAATAATATCTATAGAGAGACTCACTTTTCTCCAATCCCTAAACCAATTTAAGGCATACATTAGTGATGCCCCATAGATAATAGGAGGTGAATTCAATCTATTTCAATTGTGAGCAGGAGGAAAGGGAGGATATGTTGGCTAGAAGATGATTCAATCCAATTATAGTCTGTGTTAGAGGAGCTCAAGTTGATGGATCAAGAAAATGAAACACTTGGAACAACATAGAAGATGGGGGGCACATGTGGCTTTAAGAATATACATATTTTTAAGCTTGGAATCATTAATGATTTTAGGAATTGCCATTGAAGTGAAATTTCTTCCCAGTTATGGCTGTAACCTCTAGCCGATAACATTGGATATCAATTGGAAAGGGTGTCCAAGGAATAAATTATTTAGATTTGAACCATTTTGGTTGACACATCCCTCTTTAAAAAACAACATTGAAAGTTGGTGGTGAAATTTCCTTTCATAGATGGCTCCCTTATGCATAAAATTCACTACAAACTAAAATTCATAAAAGAGCCATTAAAAACCTAGAATAAACAAGAATTTAATTATATATAAGAGGAAAATAAAAATAACCAATTGGAAACACCATAGACCCAACAAAAAATAATTAAATAGGGAAAAATTGAGGACCTAGTGAAAAAGGAATAATAAATCCAAGCATTGCTAACGGAGCACCAAGCTCAAGAGAGAATCTTATGGAGGCAGAACTTAGGAACTTCATGTCTCAAGGAAGGAGAAAGGGACTCAAACTTATTTCACTGATTAATGGTTCAACATCATCATCAAAACAAAATTTCATTCATCTAAACTCTTTAACGAGAAAAAGTAGAGGAGCATCAAGATATGGAAAAGGAGGTGGTATCTTATTCCAAATATATGTTTTTAGAACCTTAGACAAGTAGAAGTAGAGCTATAATAAAACCAGTTTAAGTATTTGGTCCCTCATCTCTTTAGAGAAAAAAATTCCCTTCTCCATGAAATTTCTTTGTGGAATGTTGAGAAAGAAGTCATGGAAATTCCCAAAGGTAAGACCACTAGTAAAGATGGATTCACTACTGAGCTCTTTCAAGCTTGTTGGTCTATTATAGATAATGGTGAGTTAAATATTATGGAAAAGTCGAGAAGAATTTCTTTAATATCCTCACCCATGGATGCCACCTTCATAGCCCTCATCCCCAAATAAATCAAAGAAGAACTCCCTTCCTCATTCTAACATATAACCCTTTGTGTTATAGTGTTTTCTTCTCAAGGATGTACGAAAAGAACCCACTTAAGATTGTGGATGACAAACAATCTCAACAATATATGGATGCTAAACATTGTAGATCTGCAACAACTGATAGAAACAAAACTTGCCAAACAACAAACAAAGCTAAACAACAAAAATAATGAGTAATAACTCCAAACATCCAATGGAAGCCACATATGTAAAGGATAATTTTATTATAACACATGTGAAGGGAACAAATAAATGTTACTAGTCGCCCTCTATGGGATGGGTTCTTGGCTATCCTCAAATGTCTTCAACTTGTGTAGAGTCTCTCTCCTTTATAATGCATAAACCCAGTAAAAATATGGTGTGTTACAATGAAAATAATGAGAGTTGCGACAATGAGTGCAACAATGAAAATAATGAGAGTTGCAACAATGAAAATAACCAAAAGTGAATAATTATTGGAAAACCCTTCTATTTATAGCAAAATATTGAGTTATCCTCGAATAATGAGAAATAATAAAATATTATTGATCCCATTCTTGGAATAACCACTTGGAATATTTTATTATATTTGTTTAGGAGGCAAGTATCTAAACTTTTATTTAGAAATAATAAATAAATGAATGATTTATTTATTATCTCAAAGAGTTAGTTAAGGAATAATAAACAAATAAGGATTTATTTAATTATTCCTAAGGGATTTAGTCCAATTTAACAAAGAATAATAATTAATTAGAGATTAATTAGTTATTCTTAGAGAAAAATAAGATAAATAATGAGTTATCTGTTTTTTTTCATGATTGGGTCAATTTTGATAAGGAATAATAATAAAACAATGGTTTAATTAATTATTCCTAGAAGAAAATCAAATAAATAATGATTTATTCAATTATCCTTCATGGGTTTAGCTATAAATTACTTAACAAAGGTGGTTTATTAAGTAATTTCTCACAGTGGAAGCAATTTTACTATGGTAAAATTGGATTTACATGGTGTACTTCGATCCATCTGGTAAATTAGACTAGATGATCAATTTTTTGGTGATTACAGATTGGCCCCCAACCTACGCATGTTAGGAGCAAAATGTATGATCGAAGTACGTTGTAAAGACACAATCACTTAGACAACATAGGGGAGTCAAGGATCCAAGGTTTCAAACAAGGATGGAAGTTGGGACCAAGATACACCACCATCTAGGCTGCTCTTTTAGAATAAATGAGCTGATGTCGACAGAATAGGGCCCGCGATAGATGAGGTAATGGGGATCCTCAACTAAAGCATGAGGGAAAATAGTAATGTGACTGATGGAATGACACTAGGGATAATGGGGAAAAATTGGGATTGAGGGACAAACAAAAGACTACCCTTATCAAAGCATAAAGTGCATGGTTTTCCTGGAAGCAACTAACTCAACTCCGGAGGGGATGGGGACAGTATGACTAGAGGCCAAAATGGGCAACAAAGGATGAATGGTATGAAAATATGGATGGAATACTATGACATGATATGATGGGGCATGAAATAGACTCCAAGACTGCAAGGGTGACTCATCGCAGATTCACTAAACAAGGGTGACTCGATGACGTTGCCACATAAACTAGGCCCAGTGGGGATCGTGAAAACATGAGTAAATGATGGATACTCGTGAAAAAAGTTGAAATATGGTACAACATGTATTAAGAGGAGGTGGACCTCAAAGTACAAGTGTCTCTTTATGACGAAATTTGATTGTGATAGGCGAAGAAGTGACCTTTCTTGGAAAAATGGCTTCCAGGTGAAGTGTCAAATCATCAAAAATTGAGGAAGACCCTTTTAGATCTCAGTGAGGAATTTCCAACAGTGCTGATGGTGTGTCAAACTGAGCTACGGTATAGTTTAAATGGGCGATATAACAATTGTGGGTTTTCCTATAAAATGGTGTTTTCTCTCCAATTTGAAAGGAGGAGAAGGCCCTAAATCTTGTGGAGATCATAGTGGACAAACTAACCATTGAAATCAAGATCTATGACTTTTAGGCAAGTTTCGTTCCTTATCTAAAGATGGCATTAATGCTTCTTGGAATGACGGTTCCTGATGAAGAATTAAGGGAAGAGGAAAATGAGAATGAACCACTAGAGGAGGTCTAGAATCACCCTCATACAGTAAGTCAAACATGGGGACTATGTGGACATAAAGTAGAATATTTGAAGATATGGTATCAAAAATCTACCATATGCGATGTGCATATGGCTCGCTAGAGAGGCTGGTAGGACAAACTATCCAAGGAATGGGAGGATAATCGACCATACTTAGATTTAGTGGGATCTAGGTCGAGACTTAATTGAGAATATGGCTAGGGGAAAACCATCATGCCCCCAAGCATGGATGTTGATCTGGTATGAAAAGGTGGGAATAATGCTCCCTTAGTAGGAGGAGTTTATGGAGTGCTATTGTGTTTCGAGCACTCGAAAAAGGGATTCAAGCATCTCGGCTCAACTTGGCACGAAATCCTCCAAAGGATGACAAGGATATGTAGGGGCCTAAGTGGCCCCCCTAGTATGCTATGGGCGTATAGGATGTATTTAGAGCTAAGGGATCCAAACAATTATATGATACATAATATGATTATGCATTTTATACGACGATGATGGTTTGCCATTTGTTTTGTTATCTTCTATGGTATACATGTGATGAATGCCAATCTAGAATATTTTTTGCAATGGTATCTACATAATGGTTTTGGGGTTTAGGCACATGATTGAATGTAATGGTTTCAAATTCACGTACCAACAACTTAACTCATAGATATTTTCTAAATAGTACTTTTTTATGCACATGATACACACCATTTAATTGCATGACAAGTAGCAAGGAATATAAACGAACATGAAGATGAAGGATGCGATGAGCAAGGGCATCGAATAACAAACCTATCACTGCATCATATTTGGCCTGATTATTGGTGGCAGATCCAATGCACAAGCCATTTGAAAGGAATAACATATGTAAGGGGGAAAAATTGGCGCAGGCTGCCGAGGCTATATTATGGGAGAAGTGACTCGCATCATCGACATGACTGATATATGGTGTGGAAGATGGATCCATCTAAAAGGTGCAAAAGACAATGGATGAGATGATGCAACCTACCTAATTTCATGACAGAAATAAAGACACGCAAATCAAATGGATGTGCTATGAGATAAATTTCTTGAGGTAGAGTGCATTGGGAGAATTAGGAAGGAAAAGGCCTTCAAAATCCTCTAAAGAAATGCCCCCTTACTTAAGGGTAGGGGTAATCAGGGGTAGACATAGCTTCCCTGGTATGCTCATCAGGTTGGGAGATGGTTAGACGGGAGGAAGGATGACTACATGATGCGACGGTGTTACCTGGTGCACCAACCTAAAAAATAAGGTTCACATACGCATAATCTAGAATGGTAGATGATAGGCTGGTAGATGTAGGATCTACTGATGTTGAGACTTGGGATTCTGTTGAAAGAGGTTCGATAGAATCGTGCATAGAAACCTTAGAAAGGTTTTCCTTTGAGGAACTCAAGGATGGCGACAGGTAAAGAATGGGGCCTATGGTATCCGTCATCTCGAAATCAGGGAGAGGGATCACAATAATGGGGCCAAAGTCTCCCTATTCTTGTTGACTTGTGGCACCAGAATCCATAGTTTGAGGAGTAAAGGCTCCACTATGACTTGCCTCGTATTCGCCAATCTCCCCAAGCTAATCGTGAAATTCATTGATACAAGGGCAACAATGGGAATAGTGACCATGAAGATCACACAGGGCACAAGGGTGGTTTGTGCGTAGCGTTTTGAGTTTCTTGGGTGGGCCTGAAAAGTTAACATGGACTTATAGGATATTGGACTCAAGGAACGCTTCGTGAACCAAAGGTTTGAGTTGAGGAAGTTCGGGAAAATTATTGGTGGCATGCCCAACAACTTCACACAAAGCACATGGATGTGACAACTTTGGGGTTTTGGGCGCTAAAGAAGCTTGGGGAGCCTTGTGCTTAGGTTCTTTCCTCTTGGATTTATCTCCCTGTCTAGATGCTTTCACAATAGGAGTGGGTTCCTGTTGAGGTTGTGATGGAATTGATGTAGAGGCGGGGTTGTAGGGACCAATTGAACTGGTGTCAAAGCATGATAAGATCTTAGCTGACAAGGCAGAGTGCTTGTTGGAGGATCAATGTACCATACTGGGATGCCCAAAGTCATGTTAGGAAGGAACAATGAAGCCATGACAAGGAAAAAAGATACTCCTAGAGGGGGGAATAAGAAAGGTATCTAGCCTGCAGGGTAATGTCCCAGCAGAATAGCTCTAGGATGGTTAAAAATTGGAGGAATGGTTCGTAGTGGGAACACAGAAGAGGCACCCACAAATGGAGGATGTCCTGGGTGGGTGGATCTGGATGACTTGGCTGAGATGGTAACGACAAAGTATTGAGGAGGTGGCTATTGATCACAGGTATTGACCTCGTCAGAATCCATCATGAGGATCTGATAGTCACCGAGACCAGAAGGTTGGGGGGATGAGCTACTTGACCTAGCTGAGGTTGAGTAGCAACAAATCCTTGCTAAGGGAAATTATTTGTGAGCACTGCCATTGAGATGGAGTAGGATTCTGAGGTGATTGTTGACCTCTAGACTTTGCTTGAGCTTGCCACATTTGGTGCATCTGGGGTAAGAGGGGACACTCATGTGTGTAATGGCCATGTACACCACAACATGTACAAGGCTTTTTTGTATGAATATCCTTGTTCTGCTTGGGTTGGCAGCCCTGTTTCTAGTTGTTGGTGTCAGGATGCTTCCCCTGGGGTTCACTAGGCTAGTTACCTTGATTGCTCTAGTTACCCTTGTTACCCTTCTCCTTATTCTTTTTCTTCAAATTTGGGGGATTGGTAGCACTCTGCTAGGCAAATCCTGACCCTGAGGGTGGATGTTGGGGCTAAGGATGCATGGGAGGCTGGGACGCTAATTCTTGAGGGGTTGAAGAACTCAACTGTGCATAAGGAGGAGCAACAGTTTGATAGATGGGTTGGGGCCCTAGAAACATGTTGCTAGCAGGAGGGGCATAAGTGTTAGAGGAACTGGTGCCCCCCTGTAGGTAGCCATAACTCTGTTGAGTATATGGAAAAGAATGTGAAACATATCCAATGATACTGTTGGCGGCATGAGATTCCCTTGGTGCATTGGCACTTCCATGACGAGGGAGGTCTAGAATGATGGTATATACATAACCAAATTTTGCATAAATGAGATCATATCTCAAAGCGATCTAGAGAGCTTCTTCCTCGGTTTGACGAAAATGGGATCGACATCTTTTCCAATGGGGATAAAAGCTCTAAGAAACCAATCTAGATAGACACGGTCTTCGAAAGGCCATCATGACATGTGCTCCTCTTTGACGCCACCCTTGAACATGGTCAGAAAGGTGAGTGGCGAAGGACTAACGAAATGTGGTCAATAGCTCTGTACCAGTGTCATACCAGAGAG